>BLBF01000049.1:2115401-2208659 GCA_015471245.1 Laticauda colubrina | reverse complement strand
GGGGGGGGGGGAAGGGGAGAAAGGGATAGGTCTGGGAAGTGAGCTGGAGGTGTTACATTCTTCTGTTGTGTAAATGAGGGGAGAAGTATACAATAGAGTTAGGTTTCTATTTCTCGCTTAGCTTTCTTTTCTCTGCGCAACTGCAACCCATTATCAAAATATGCCAAGGTCAACGGACAGAGGCCTCATCATCACCTGAAGATGCCCACATGATCCTATTCACAACTTCTAATTGGAAGTGTCATCTGAACTATTGGGGGTGGGAACATTTCCATCACTTTGTATATGTGAATTGCGCGCCTAATTTCTCAGATTCAGAATTCTTTGGTTGCTACCACTTCACTTTCAGTAAAAGATATCTTTTCTCTAAACTAAAGAGTCTAAGTATTTCTTTCCTGGATTTTGAATAGAGCTCCGCCTGACATTATTCTGAATCTGCCCACCAGCCCACCCAGAGAGAATACCCAATTTTCTTCTGAGGGGGCCTGGATATTATGTCATCTTCAAATAGTGACCAAGAGGATCCGGGAGCCATTGGAGGGCAAGATTCTGTGCTGGTGCAGGAAGCCCAATCGCTAGCAGAGCTCAGTCTGGAAGAGGATCCAGCTGTGAAGCCCAGATGGTCGGTGGGGGTTGGAAAGATCCGGAGAAGGACCCCCCCCCCGGGGTCACAACTACCTGCCGGCGTGGAAAAGAGGAGCCTTGGCAAGAGAAGGAAAAGAGGGAACTCTTACTGGATCAAGCCAGGAGACTCCTGAATGAAGCCTTTGAACAACCCCAAGCTGCACAAAGGTATGAAGGGGGAGGGGAAGTAGCCCCAGCCAGAAGAAGCAGAGCAGCTCCCTCTCCCATAAATCAACCCGATCCAGCAGCAGCCACGGTGCTTTCAGCGGGAGGTGTGATTCCTGGAAGGCGTAGAGCTCCTAGGCTGCCTCCGTTAGAAGTAAAATACGGGGGGGGGGGGAATCCCAAAACCTTGGGATTTTTCCTAGCTCAAGTTTGGAGCCATATGGAAGAATACGGAGAGGACTTTCCCTCAGAAGCAGCCAAAGTGAGATGTGTTACCAGGGCTCTGGAGGGAATAGCGGCAGAGTGGATGGTGACCTTGCATAATGATAATGCTCCTCAGTTGCTGAACTACAACCTGTTCATGGCTGCACTGAGGGCTAGGTTTGAGGACCCACTGGCAGAGCGCAAGGCCCAAATTAGGATGAAAACCATAAAACAGGGTTGGAGGTCTGTGGCTGATTACACCCAAGAATTTAGACAGTTAACCAGCCATTTCCAAGGCTGGCCCAAAGAAGCCCTGATAGAACTGTTTAAAGATGGTTTAAATGAAGATGTGTACCAGAGATGCACTGCTAGAAGAGACCCCAATGACTTGCAGATGTGGTACTTGCTGGCAGAAGAAGTGGAGATTGATTTAACCCGAAGCAAACGGCGGGGAGATTTTGGGTGGAGCAGGTTTTCCCCCCCCCCCACATCCTCAAGAGGCTCCTAAATCTCAGGGGAGGAGTGGCAGCAAGACCCAACCCCTTGGCCTGCTTTCGATGCGGGAAGGAAGGTCACCGGGCTGTGAACTGCAGAGTCAAGCTGGAGCCAAAGGGGGTGCCAAAGGAAGGAAAGAAACCTGAAAAATCCCCAGCGAAGCCTCGTGAAACAGCACTAAAGTCGAAAGAGACGGCAGAGGTCGCCCCTCCCGCAGGAGAGGAATCAGAAATCCCAGTGATCCCTGAGGAGGAGGATTCTGGCTCGGAAGACGACTTCCTGGTAAGCCCAAGCGTGGGCCCTATGACCATTCCGGTGAAGTTGAGGGTACCCAATTCAGGGGTCGAAGGGAAAATGCTAGCCCTGTTAGATTCTGGGTGCACAAGGTGTACAATCAACACGGAAGTAGTGAAGAAAATGGGCCTAAAGCTAAAACCTTTGAAGATGCCCATTTCCTTTTGCCAACTAGATGGATCAGTGGCTGGAGGTTGCCCTGCACGTTTTGTCACGGAACCTATAGAAATGGTCATGGGAGAGCATGATGAGACCCTGCGTTTTATTGTGGTTCCTGGGATGGAGCAACCATTAATACTGGGACTGCCCTGGCTCCGGAAATGGAACCCCCAGGTTAACTGGAGGAAGGGGTTGTTGCGCATACGCACAAAGCAGCGACCGAGAGGAGGGGCCAGATCCCAGCCGAAGCCTGAGGACCTAATTGAAATAACTTCCACAAGTACTGAGCCCGTGAAAGGGGAGGAGAAAATCCCCAAAGAGTATTGGGATTTAAAAGAAGTGTACAGTGAGAAGGCCTCGGATGAGCTTCCGCCTCACCGGACAACAGACTGTGCTATTGAGATTTTGCCTGGGGTGAAGCTCCCGAAACCAAAGTTGTACTCAATGACCCCACGGGAATTGGAAGAGCTAAGATTGTTTATAGATAAAAATCTGGAACGTGGTTTCATTCAACCTGCTAGACCCCGGGTAGCGGCCCCAGTGTTGTTCCGGGAAAAGAAAGATGGTTCCAAACGCTTGGTGGTGGATTACAGAAATTTGAACGCTATTTCTGTGGAAAACGTGTACCCCCTTCCTTTGATGAAGGACATGTTGGCCCATTTAGCGAAGGGAAAGATTTTCATGAAGTTGGATTTGAGAGAAGCATCCTACCGAATTCGAATTAAGGAAGGGGATGAGTGGAAGACCACTTTTAACTGCCCGATGGGTTGCTTCCAATTCAACGTTTTTCCTTTTGGTTTACAAGGGGCCCCAGCTGTATTCATGCAAATGATCAACCAAGTGTTACATGAACATTTATACAGGGGGGTTCTGGTTTATCTTGATGATATCCTTATCTACACGGAAACTCTGGATGAACATATGAAACTAGTGTGGTCGGTTCTACAGAAACTGTGTGCTGCTAAGTTGTATGCTAAATTGTCAAAGTGTGAATTCCACCAAGACAAAATTGACTATTTGGGATATCGCATTTCAGCTGAAGGCATAGAGAGGGATCCAGAGAAGGTGCGTGCCGTTCTGGAATGGGCTCCACCACACACCAGAAAACAACTTCAAAGCTTTTTGGGATTTGCAAATTTTTACCGGCAATTCATCCCGACGTTTGCTAAGATAGCAATGCCCATCACAAATCTCTTAAAAACAAAAGGGGAGGTGAAGCCAAGGCCAGGAAAGCCGCTGGAGTGGTCCATGGAGTGCCAAGCCGCTTTTGAAAAGCTAAAACAACTGTTTGCTGCAGAACCAGTGCTGAAGCACCTGGATATGGACACTCCTTTCATGATTCAAGCTGATGCAAGTGATGTGGCTATTGGAGCGGTATTTGTTGTAACTATGTATCATTCATGTGTCTGCAACTGTGTATCATTGCAACTATGTATCTTTCAGGCATTTGCAACATTGTATCATTCACGTGTAATCATTGAGCTTCTGTCTCCTCAGTGACCTTTTGCAGGGCACGTACAGAGACAAGGAGCTAAACATCTGTAGAAATAGCTTATTTACATTGTGATTACATTGTCTGGCATGCAGCTTTGTAAAGAAGGAATATCCTGATCGAATTATAAATCTTGCCATCCTGTCTGACCTGGTATCTTGCCTTATCTGAGCCATTGTAAATCCTGTATATCCTGTCTGACCTGGGCTTGACCTAGGCTCTGAATAAACAATCACCCCCTTTTGAATGAGCATAATAAAAGAGCGTGTACCCAGACATTCTGGGCGCACTCGTCCCGAGGAACTTCGTCTCCTGTCGTTTCTTTCTCCTTTCGCTCCCTATCATGAGACGCCCATCTAATGCGGGATAGCAGATACCGTATTCTGGTGACCCCGACGTGATTCCCTAAGGGGGATACGTTGCGACGCGCTCATATCTTACCCACTCGATGGGAGCTGTGCATCGCCAGGCCTGAAGCGAATTGCACATCATCGGATCTGAAACACGGTCTCGACTTTCGTAAGTATGGGCGGAAACTTTTCTCAACAACAGACAGAGCATCTGAAGGAATTGAGGGAGTTAGTTACCTCTTCTTCTAAATATTCTGCTAATTTAAAGGGCTCGCCTGTAAAAATTAAACCTATTGCTACATTATTGGCTTATGTGTGGCAACATTGTCCCACTTATCCAGAGAAAGGGTCCTTAAAAATCTCCATTTGGGAAAAAATTGGTGACTATCTCCATAATCCTCCTCGTGCACCTATTGGCATTTTGGTCACTTGGAGGAAAATTATGGAGGCTTTAAAAGTCCATTATAAAGTAGAAGCAGAAAGTGTATTTGAATCTCCTCCACCAAGTTATGATAACTTTCCTGTCCTTCAACCCTCCGCTCCCAATGATCAAAAATCCTTACGAGAGCCTCCCTCCATCCAATCCACTTCTTTAAAAGGAGAGCTCTCGTGTCCTCCACCACCCCCAAAAAAGGAGGGGGGTGTTGTAAAAGCCATTCAACAAGCCTTTTCTGAAGGAGAGATGGATGAGGACACCCTTGCAGCTGCCTCCCTTTATCCTATCATACAAATTGGCAATCCTCCAGCTCCTCTGTATAGCCCAATGTCGTACAAAATAATTAAGGATTTAAAAGCAGCTTGCAAGGAAAATGGTATTCAATCTCGCTATGTACAGGGTCTTTTAGGATCAATAGCCCAACCAGGAGCTGACTTGATAAATGCTGATTGGCGTACATTATTTGCCATGATCCTCACGCCTTCACAATTTTTGGTCTGGGAGTCAGAATTTCATAAGCGTACTGCAGCCGCAGCCGCTAGAGGCTTACCGGCAAATGTCACTCTAGATATGCTTAATGGTACTGGCACTATGCTTACCATTGCCCAGCAGACTGCCACAGATGCAGCTGCTTTCCCTATACTACAGGATTGTGCTTTGGCCGCTGCTCGAAAAGTTGACAATGCGGGATGTGTGCCCAAATCTTTCTCTAAAGTTATTCAAGGACCTTCTGAGCCTTTTTCCTCCTTTATAAACTGTCTCACAGAAGCCTTAGAGAGACAAATTGATAATGAGGAGGCTTGTAATGAATTACAATTGAAACTTGCCTATGAAAACGCAAACGCTGATTGTCAGAAAGTTTTGCAACCAATAATGAATAAGAAAAATGTTACCCTGGCAGATTATCTTACAGCCTGCCGAATCATAGGAACCACATCCCATTCCATGTCTACTCTGGCTACAGCCATTATTGAAGGCATGCAGCAGAACATGAGCTCTCTTCTTCCCATTTCCCAACAAAACGCTCGCAAAATGAGCAATTGTTTTAATTGTGGCAAGCCAGGTCACTTTAAGAGCCAATGCAGAGCCCCGGGCGGGGGAGCTAATATGTCAAGAAACCAGGTAGCTCGCCCAAAGACACCATGCCCTCGGTGCCAAAAAGGCTATCACTGGGCTAATCAGTGCAGAGCCCAAAAGAATGAACAACAGAATAACCCTGCAATCATCAAAAAATCCTTTTTGAATCAGGGAAACTAGAAACGGGGCAGGCAGCCAGCCCCACAACAAAGGCTGCTGAAACTTGCAACTTTTCTTCTTTCGCTTACGATCTTGTTGCTAATGAAACTGTTACTTATCTTCCTGGTGTCGCTGACTTTCTCTTTGTACGTCCTGTTCAGCCTTTTCATATGCCCCCCGATATTCCAGTGCTAGTCTTTCCTGTAAGGGATTTAGCTGAACAAGGTATTCTTGCCTCTCCTTTTCTGCATGACCCCACTGTATTGTCTGATGTCTGTCTGTCTGTACTAGCTAATACAGAAGTTACTATAAATGAGGGGGATGTTGTGGCAAAAATGATTGTGCTCTTAGACCAACAACAAGAGCAACTCTATGCAATTGAAAGACCAATCAGTCAACCAAAACCTACGGTAACATTCTTATTGAATGGTCGATCCTTTCTTGGTCTTTTAGATACTGGAGCGGATATTTCCGTCATCCGAACCGCTGAGTGGCCAAACACCTGGCCTGCAGATGTGGCACCAGCGGTGAGAGGAGTAGGGGGACTCCAGGAGACTCGCATTAGCAGAAACTGGGTAAAAGCCCATTCCCCTGAGTCTCAATGTGTTGCTTATATTAAACCAGCTGTAATTCCTCTGTATACTAATTTGTGGGGAAGAGACCTTATGTCACAGTTTAATGCACAACTTACCCTCCACTAACCATGCTTCGCTTGCATTTGACTCACAATAACCCTGTGTGGATTGATCAGTGGCCTCTCCCTTCTATAAAGCTTGAAGCCTTACATTCTCTTGTTCAAGAACAATTAGATAGAGGTCATCTAGAACCTTCATTGAGTCCATATAATACCTCAGTTTTTGTTATCAAAAAGAAAAACGGCGCTTGGCGCCTCCTTCAGGATTTAAGGGCTGTGAATTCGGTCCTCCTTCCAATGGGACCCCTGCAATGTGGTCTTCCAAATCCTAACATAATTCCTCAAGAGCATGACCTTATCATTATTGATTTAAAAGACTGTTTTTTCTCCATTCCATTATACCAGTTAGATAGAAAATTATTTGCTTTTACAGTACCAACCTTAAATAATCAGAGACCTACCAAACGATATCAATGGAAAGTCTTACCGCAAGGCATGTTAAACAGTCCAACTATGTGTCAATATTTTGTGGATTTAGCCTTGCAACCATACAGGGACAAATATCCTCATTTTTTAATCTATCATTACATGGATGATATATTGGTATCTGCACCTGGCCCAAAGGGCACGGTATTAAAAACTCTGCCGTGCCTGACCTCCATTCTAGGTAAAGCAGGTCTCACAATAGCCCCAGAAAAAGTACAATCCAAACCACCTTTTTCCTATTTAGGTCACAAGTTACTTGCTTCAGCTGCTGTTCCTTCCCTTCCCCTCCCAACACTTCCCCCGAAACCCACACTTGTGATCTTACAACAGTTCCTAGGAACCTTAAATTGGGCACGTCCTTATTTGGGTTTGACCACAGCTACATTAACTCCTCTTTTTAATGCCCTCACACAAGGTAAAGCCCCTTCTGATGTTATCAATCTAAATAAAGAGCAGTTGCAGGCATTAAAAGACGTTTCCCATTCACTGGCTACTCGATGGGTGGATCGAGCTATAGAGAATTGCCCTTTATCAATTGCTTTACTAAATACTGTTCAGAGACCAACAGCTGTTATTATGCAATCTCATCAGACACAGGTTCTGATTTTAGAATGGCTGCATTTGTCTCACACCCCACGGACCACAATCACTAGTAAAACCTCTGCATATTCCCAGTTGATCTTTAAAGGTCGACAAAGATGTAAAGAACTCATGGGATGTGAGCCTGTTTCAATATTCACTCCTTGCTCACTGACCACGTGGGAAATTCTATGGTATAATTCAGAAGAACTACAATACGCTTTAGAAGAGTGGCCAGGGCAAACTTCTTGCCATTTACCAGCGGACCCACGTTTCACTTTTCTTAAAACTCTCCCTTTTGAATGGCAATCCCCCCTCTCAATATCTCCATTAGTAGATGCACCCACGCTTTATGCAGATGGGGGGAAAATGTATGGTGCTTGTGCATGGTACCAAGAGGGAGAGTGGAAAACTAAAATTACCCCTCCGCAATCTTCTGCTCAACAGGCAGAACTTGCTGCATCTCTTATTGCATTTCAACAGTTTCAAAAAGCTCCTTTTAATTTAATAGTAGATTCCTTATACGTTTCTCAGATTTTGAAAAATATATATCAAGCCTATTTATCTCCTAGCATATCTGTTCCTTTGTTAAAATTGTTGCTTCCTCTACAACAATGTATCAATAGCCGTACGCATCCATTCTTTGTAGCACATATCAGGAGCCATCAACCTCTTCCTGGTATATTACAGGAGGGAAACAAGGTGGCAGACGCAGCTGCAGCAGCTGCATCAGGTAAATCAATTTTAATCTGACAGCAGCCCAAAGCCATGACTATTTTCACCAAAATAAAAAAGCATTACAAAAACAATTTTCTCTAACTCAGGCAGAGGCTGCTGCCATTATTCAACAATGCCCCACATGTAGTAAGCAAGGACATTCCATTCCCATAGGAGTAAATCCTAGAGGATTAAAAGCTTGTGAAATTTGGCAAATGGATGTAACTCAGTATCCACCTTTTGCCCCTTGGAAATATTTGCACGTTTCCATCGATACATATTCAGGGTTTATTCTGGCTACTCCTCAAAGGGGAGAAACTGTAAAACATGTCATCAATCATTCAATTCGTACCTTTGCCTCGCTGGGACGTCCAAAAGAAATCAAAACAGACAATGGACCTGCCTATACGAGTTCTGCTTTCCAGGACTTCTGTAACAGATGGGATGTAACTCACAAGTTTGGGATTCCCTACAACAGCCAGGGGCAGGCTATTGTGGAACGAGCTCACTTATCTCTGAAACGTGCTCTTGATCGCTATTTGTTGCGGGAAAAACCCCCTAACCTCCCAGCATTGCAAAATTCTCTTAACATTTGTCTTTACACTTTAAATTTTCTTAATTTAACTGGCATTCCTCCCACTTCTGCTGCTTCACGTCATTTTTCCTCCCCCTCACCCCCCCCAACAGACCTCTGGTACATTATCGCAGATTGCCAGATCCCGCCTGGCAGGGTCCCGCTGAGCTTCTCACCTGGGGATGAGGCTACGCTGCGATTTTACTACCAGACAAAACCACTTGCTGGGTCCCTGGTCGGGCGGTAAGACCCTATCATGGGAATTCCTCCGCTACATCTACATCTTAAACTCTTCCTGATATTCTTGCCTATATCCTCTTTGCAATTTCTACCTTATTCATATCCTACTTATACTTTTGTTCAACATGGTCATTGGACCACATTAGAATTTCGCTTTATTAATTATGATAGTGACTGTCCTATTGTCTGTTGGCATAATTATCTTCCCATAAATCTATCTCCTTATATTCACACATACTTCAACAAAACCTATGCTTCCTGTCAAAAGATTATTCGTGTTAAAGCCACTTCATTAACAGAAGGCTATTATACTTGTTCCATGTGGGTACGTCATGAAAATGCTACCCATAGCTTTCACTCTGTCACTTCTGTTTTGTTTACAGAACACTCTATCACTCGCTCTTTTGTTCCTTCTTTACTCTTCCTATGGAAAAGAACCTTAAAATCTTTTCCGCTATTCAAGCTAGATATAGGGGGACCTAAATGTCCTTCTCTTGTATTACGGGTTCCTCCAACCCAACTAACATCCTTGATGAATGACCAAATTAATCTTCATTGTCATTATTGTAATTATTATCCTTTTTCTACTAATTGCATTCCCTTCTCATCTTGTAAATGTTCTACAACTAACTTGTCCATAGTCCTCTCTCCTACTTGTGATGCTTTTATATACCCGAACTCTGATCCTGTCAACAAACGATGCTTCAAAAGAACTGTCCATGACGATCCGCAGAAGCCTCACAGAAAATATAATATTACTTGGACTATAAAAGACTTTCAAGGCGTTCGTTTAAGCTCTACAACCAATTCTTCTCGCATAGAAGACTTCTACCCCCACTTCAATTCGATTTGGCAGAAATGCTTGTAGGCTCCACCACCTACAACTCGCCTTCTCATCCAACGGAGCCTAGTCATAGAGTGGTAAATAAATATAGGTTTTATGTATGCCCCGGACAGCCCGTTTCCAACACTCAATCCCCTGTCCAACGACTTCTCGACTGCGGGGGGTCGTCGGATTACTTTTGCAAAGCCTGGTCGTGTGTTTCAACTGGACATATTTATTGGGATCCGGGCACTAAGGGTGATCTCATTACTGTCACTCGCACCACATGGGACATTCCATGCAGTGATAAAAAATTGCCCAAATGCAACCCAGTAACCATAAGGTTCACGGACCAAGGCAAGAAAAGTACCCTATGGGACACTGGCTTGAAATGGGGTGCCCGCCTAAAAGGAGTCTGGCCGGAAAAGCATTATGGAAATATTTTTTACATTCAACGTCACATTGAACTCCCTCGCTCTAACCCGGTGGGACCACATGAAAAGGTTATTAAATCCCCATTCTTGCAACCCATAACACAGGGAGTTAACCCATTGATTCCATTGATCAAAGCTTCCTATGCTTTGCTGAACTCTTCAAACTCATCAATTGCCTCCACATGTTGGCTTTGTATTTCTGCCTCTCCACCTTTTTACGAAGCCATCACTTCCCAAGAATCCATTGCTAATTCCACATCAGACGAACGTTGCCGTTGGAGGAACTCCACTATTACTGTTTCTTCCATCACTGGGGTCGGTTGTTGCTTGGGAAATATTCCATCCAATTACTCACAATATTGTCATAATGTTTCTAATGGCTATCATTGTAATGTATATCTTCCTAAGAACCGCCTTGGCCGCACCCACACCATCGGAGGATACTCTGCAGTCTACACCACTTCAGGAGGAAATTTAACATCACGCCTGAAAGGAATGTATTTTATCCCTGGCAATAATTCTGTCTGGGCTTGTTCCACCGGTCTCACAGCATGTGTCTACGGGGATGAACTTATTAAATCCAAATCATTTTGCATTCAAGTATGGCTTGTACCAAAAATTAACGTGTATAACTCTGATGATTTTATATCCTTACAGGCACCCATGGAATACCCCCTCAGAGCAAAGCGGGAAATTATTAGTACTCTCACTCTCGGTCTACTGCTTGCTCTGGGCACCACGGGCGCAGCCACGGGCATTGCAGGACTAGCTGTCTCTGACCAAAAAATTACAGCTCTGGGTTCAGCCATTGATGATGATTTATTACGAATTGAGAAATCAATTACAGCTTTGCAAAACTCCTTGACGTCCCTCTCGGAAGTGGTATTGCAGAATCGTAGAGGCTTAGATTTGTTATTTTTAAAACAAGGGGGATTGTGTGCTGCGCTTAAAGAAGAATGTTGTTTTTATGCTGATAGCAGGGGGATCGTGTTGGATTCTATGAAAGAATTAGAAAAACGCTTAAAAGATAGAGAAAACGAAAGGTTAAACATGTATAATTGGTATCAAAGCTTGTTTTCTATTTCACCATGGCTTACAACCCTTTTAACTGCATTGGCAGGACCATTAATCATTATATTTATATGTATTATAGGACCTTGTTGTTTTAATAGAATATTGCAATTTTTGAAAAATCAATTATCCTCCATAACTGCTAATGTTAATGTGTTATTGCAAGCTCATGTTAAGTCCTTAACACCGGACGAAAAAATGTCATTGCTGAGTTACCGCTCCTTGGACAACCCTGACGCTGACGGGTCGCACTCCTGCCTAGATGACTGGGACGGTGAACATTTCAGAAAAAAGGTTCCTGTCTTCTTGGACAAGGAAGAAGACTCGTCATAAATAATAAAAACAGAGGAGATGTTGTAACTATGTATCATTCATGTGTCTGCAACTGTGTATCATTACAACTATGTATCTTTCAGGCATTTGCAACATTGTATCATTCACGTGTAATCTTTGAGCTTCTGTCTCAGTGACCTTTTGCAGGGCACGTACAGAGACAAGGAGCTAAACATCTGTAGAAATAGCTTATTTACATTGTGATTACATTGTCTGGCATGCAGCTTTGTAAAGAAGGAATATCCTGATCGAATTATAAATCTTGCCATCCTGTCTGACCTGGTATCTTGCCTTATCTGAGCCATTGTAAATCCTGTATATCCTGTCTGACCTGGGCTTGACCTAGGCTCTGAATAAACAATCACCCCCTTTTGAATGAGCATAATAAAAGAGCGTGTACCCAGACATTCTGGGCGCACTCGTCCCGAGGAACTTCGTCTCCTGTCGTTTCTTTCTCCTTTCGCTCCCTATCATGAGACGCCCATCTAATGCGGGATAGCAGATACCGCAGGTATTACTTCAAGCCAACGAGAAAGGGACCTTACAGCCTTGTGCGTATACCTCCCGTAAGCTGTCTGAAACAGAGAGAAGATGGGCCGTCTGGGAGAAAGAAGCTTTTGCAGTTCGTTGGGCCTTGCTGACCTGGAGACATTTCCTGGAAGGAGCAAAACACCAATTTGAGGTATGGACTGATCATAAGAATTTGGAAGCCTTCAAAACGTCCCGGAAATTGTCCCCTAAACAAGTTCGCTGGGCCCAGTACTTCAAGCGATTCAATTTCTCATTGAAGTACATTCCACGCGGGAAGAACTTCATGGCGGATGCTCTCTCTAGACTACCCCAATATAATAGTATGCGCCAGGAGGTGATAAGCTCAATTGTCTCAGCCAAACATCTAGCCGCCCCAGTGATCACCAGAGCCCAAAAGAAGAACCAAGAAGTGGTTTTATCGAATGACCTAACCGAACAATTAAAAGAAGCTTTAAAACTGGACGAATGGTTCCTGGCTCATTCAAGTAACTATAAAATTAGAGATGGTTTGGCTTGGGTGGGGGCCAAGTTGTATGTGCCACAGGTGCTGAGGGGCCAAATACTACAACAGGCTCATGATTCTAAAGCAGCTGGCCACTTCGGATTTATGAAGACTTTACATCTGGTTAAGCGGCAATTCTGGTGGCCTACTTTAAAGAAGGACATTGAAGCTTATGTAGCTAGCTGTCCAATTTATGCTCCAGCAAAGAGACCTCCTGGTAAGCCAGTAGGATTGTTACAAAATGTAGCTTGACCAACGGCTCCCCGGAAGGAAATCTCTATGGACTTTATAGTAGAATTACCCGAAAGTGGTGGAAACACGGTCATCTGGGTAGTGACTGATTTGTTTTCCAAACAAGTATATTGCATACCTTGTTCCAAGATTCCCTCTGCTAAGATGCTGGCTAAACTGTTTCTTTCACATATCTATAGGTTACATGGCGTTCCGGAACGCATAATCTCTGACAGAGGGGTCCAGTTTACCTCAAATTTTTGGAAAGAGTTCCTGAAGTTAATAGGCTCCACCCAGGGGTTAAGCTCCGCCCACCCACCCCCCCCAAACTAATGGGGCCTATGAGAGGACTAACGCAGTGTTAGAACAATATCTCAGATGTTACATAAATTATCAACAAGATAACTGGTCCGAATTATTATCATTTGCCGAAGTGGCATATAACAACTCTGTACACAGTAGGACTGGATTTACTCCATTTAAAGTGGCTTCGGGACAAGATTTCGTTCCCATACCTGAACTTCCTCGTGAAAAACCTAACATCCATTCGTTGGATGAATGGATAACTCAACTCCAACTTAACTGGCCAGTGACACGCAAAGCATTAGATGAGGCCCATCAAGCTCATAAGAAATTTGCTGACAAGAAAAGATCCCCACACAAAGAATATAAAGTGGGCGACAAGGATTTCCTGTCCACCAGATACCTGCAGGCCAGTCAAAAGTCAAAGAAGCTTGGTCCTAAGTATGTTGGTCCTTTCACGATTGAACGGATTATAAATCCTGTAACAGTCCAGCTGAACTTACCCAAAACTCTTCGACGAATTCATCCGGTTTTCCATGTTACTTTGCTAAAACCTGAACGGACTTCTGATCTAAGACCCATCCAAGCTGACCCTCCCATACCAATACTGATTGAAGATGAACAACATTTTGAAGTTAAAGAAATTCTGGACTCTCGCAAATGGAGGGGTCGTCTCCAGTATCTTGTAGCATGGAAACATTTCCCTTCTTCGCAAGCCGAATGGGTTAACGAAACCAACGTTAAAGCCCCTAAGTTGATCAAAGCATTTCGTTCCAAGTATCCTGATAAGCCTTAGGAGTGTATTGTTTTGTAATTGTTTAATGACTAATAATTGTCTTTATATTTTCTCCTCTCTCTCCTTTAGGACTGATGATTTTCCTTTTTCTAGGAGGGCCGAATGTCAGCCTTCAAGATCTTCTACTATTGCTTTGCATCTTTCGGCTGTCATAAGAAACGGGGGGAGGAAGGGAAAGTTTGGGAAGTGAGCTGGAGGTGTTACATTCTTCTGTTGTGTAAATGGGGGGGGAAGCATACAATAGAGTTAGGTTTCTATTTCTCGCTTAGCTTTCTTTTCTCTGTGCAACTGCAACCCGTTATCAAAATATGCCAAGGTCAATGGACAGAGGCCTCATCATCACCTGAAGATGCCCACATGATCATATTCACAACTTCTAATTGGAAGTGTCATCTGAACTATTGGGGGTGGGAACATTTCCATCACTTTGTATATGTGAATTGCGCACCTAATTTCTCAGATTCAGAATTCTTTGGTTGCTACCACTTCACTTTCAGTAAAAGATATCTTTTCTCTAATCTAAAGAGTCTAAGTATTTCTTTCCTGGATTTTGAATGGAGCTCCGCCTGACACTGTCCTTGTGTCTAGCTATTCTGGTATGCAGGGCTCTGTAGTGCCATTTTGAGGGTAGGAGTAGAAACAATTTATGTCCAGGGTGTGAGGGGTCTGTAGATATTTTCACAGCCCTCTTTTTGACTCATGCAGTGTACAGGTCCTCAATGGAAGGCAGATTGGTAGCAGTTGTTTTTTCAGCAGCCCTCATTATCCGTTGAAGTCTGTGTCTGTCTTGTTTGGTTGCCAAGATGGCACCGCCAACAGCAGCCTTGGTGAAATGGTCTCTTTAGCCAGAGTTGCCTAACGTAACATAGGATCTGAAGCATTGCTAGAATGGTCTGTTTTCTGAAAGCAATGGCTTTTCCTAGGCACATTCCAATGAACGTGTGAGTACCAGTGCAATTTTAATGTAACTTAGCGCCAAAGACATCAGTGCATTCCTTTTGCTGATGACATGATCACATTCCATAAGCCACAGCCTATTACAGGTAGTCCTCCACTTACAATAGTCCATTTAGTAATCATTCAAAGTTAAAACGGCACCAAAAAAGTGATTTATGGGAGCAATTTTTCACACTTTTGATTGTTGTAACCATTTTTCACATTTGTGATTGTTGTAGCATCCATGGTACATGATCAAAATTCAGGTGCTTGGCAACTGGTTCAGATTTATGATTGTTGCAGTATCCAGGGTCATGTGATCAGCTTTTGTGACCTTCTGACAAACAAAGTCAATGGGGAAGCCAGATTCACTTAACAAACAGGATACTAAATTCACTCTGGCAATGATTCACTCAATAGCAATGTCAACTCATAAAACATTTTGTATACATATTTTATAGTTGACAAAAGAAAGAAGGTGGGGGAGCAGGCAAAGAGCAGGCAACAGTATGGAACCAAAAGTAAATTCCATTCATATTTTCTTCAAAGACTGATTAGATGGCTGATTAGTGGCAAGAAAAGTTGTAAAATGGGGCAAAACTCAATCAACAAACTCTTCACTTAGCAACATAAATTTTGGGTTCAATTGTGGTCCCAAGTCAACATATATATAAAATGTTCCATTCAGTATGTGTCAACTGCATAACTGCAGGAATACAGTTTTAAAATAAATAAAAAGTTGTGCATGGATTCCTTACTGCATAAACACAATGTAAAAAAGAGTACAATAAAATAAAGCAAAAGGTAAACCAAACAACTTTCATTTTTTTGCTTGTAAATCTCTCTTCCCTTTCCTGAGGTTGAAGGAGAAAGGTGGTGAAAATTCTTGAAAAACAGGTTCTTCAGCTTTAAAATCACATCTTCCTGTAAGAGGCAGAAGAGCAAAAGACTGGAAAATGTATCACTCAGTTGCACATAGAAACCGCAACTCCTGGACGCTGGCCGGGAGAGTGCAGAGTGAGAGAATTGAATCATAAAAATTCCCCAGGAAGACAAATAACTTCATATTGAAAAAGGAATTGAATAGGGAGATCAGTTTGGAGAGAAAACTGCTTGATGCACAAGTAAACCATAAATAATAAAAACCAGTATGAAAGTAAAGGAGTCCCTGTAGATTTTACTCTGCTAGACATTGCCGACTCTAGGGGGTGATGTTCATCTTTGTTTAGAGGCCATTGAGCCAGTGCTGTCCAAGGATATTTCCATGGTCATGTGGCCAGCATGATGTCACAGAGCCAGAGATGGTATTCAGCAGGTTCTGACCAGTTCTGGAGAACTGGTACTGGAAATTTTGAGTAGTTCAGAGAACTGGCAAATACCACCTCTGACTGGAGATTTTCCAATATCCTTCCCCTGCCACACCCACCAAGCCACGCCCACAGAACCGGTAGGAAAAAAATTTGAATCCCACCACTTCACAGAGCGCTGTTACCTTCCCACCGAAGTGGTGCCTATTTACTTGCATTTGTATGCTTTTGAACTGCTAGGTTGGCAGGAATTGAGACAAATGATGGGGGCTCACCCAGTCACTTGGTCCTCGGGTCTCGAACCTGGCTTGCCGGCTTGCCAGCCGACAAACCCAGTCTCTTAACTGCTGAGGTACTGCGCCACCCCAAGTATTAAAAGTACTATTTATTTATTTAGAAAATTTATATTATCACTTACTCGCACATGGCGACTCAAGGTGGCTGACAAGGATATAAAAACACCATATACAAGAAATAAAAACAATAAAAAGAAAAATAATAAAATAATAAAATAATAACACAAACACACCCTGGACCCTGGCAACAACACACATTCATCCTAGCCATTTAATGGGTTCCATCTCACTCTGGGCTCCCCAGGCCCGCTGACAGAACCACGTCTTCAGGGCCTTCCAAAAGTGTTAGAATGGGGCCAGTCTAATCTGCAAGGCCAAACTCCAGAACGTTACTGCTGGGTTTAAATTCTTTTCTGTTTAAAAATGGAAAACATGGATTTTCTCCAACAAGTAGCTCTGGGTCATTTGGTACCTAAAAAGTAGTGGTGGTATTTATTTATTTTTACTACTGGTTCTGTGGGCGTGACTTGGGGGTCATAGTATGGCTTGGTGGGTGTGGCTTGGTGGGCGTGGCAGGGGAAGGATACTCTAACATCTCCATTCTCACCCCACTCCTAGGAAGAATCCTATAAAATCCCCATTCCCTCCCCACCCCATTAACCTGCTTTCCAGCTCCATTCTCCTGTGCAGGGCAACAAAAGAAGACCCAGCCAATCAGCTGGCACTTGGGAGGCAGAGAATAGATGGGGGCGGGGCCAGGCAGAGGTGATATTTGCTTGTTCTTTGAACAACTCAAAATTTCCACTACTGATTCTCCAGAACTGGTCAGAACCTGCTGAATACCACCTCTGCTGAAAAGCAGTCATGCTGCTTTTGTTGTTTTTGTGAGGGTTTTTTTGGTGTGTGTGTGTGTGTGTGTGTGTGTGTGTGTGCATGTTTCCTTTTGTATGTTTTTAAGCCTTTATATATTACCCATCGTCACTGGGAATTGTGTGGCATATACATCTTCTTTAATTTTTAATTTAATTGTGTGGCATATAAGTTTAAAGAGGGGAGTCAACCTATATTCCAAAGCACCAGAAGGCAAGACAAGAAGGAATAGATAGATGGAGACTAATCAAGGAGACAAGCAAATTAGAATGGAGGAGAAATTTCCTGACAGTTAGAACAATTAATCAGTGGAACCACTTGCCTTCAGAAGTTGTGGGTGCTCCATCACTGGAGGTTTTTAAGAAAAAAATTAGACAGCTACTTGTCTGGAATGGTGCAAGGCCTTCTGCTTGTGCAAGGGGTTGGACTAGAAGACCTGCCAGGTCCCTTCCAACTCTGTTATTCTGTGAATGATTATCCCTATAATCAGTGAAATAACTCAGACTTGTACAAGCAAATTTATCTTTATACATGGACAAGGACAGCTTTATATCAGTTCACAGCATGACTAAATCAATTCAATTTAATTTGGGGGACTAAATCTTCTCCCTTTCTTTTAAAGAAGTCCATATATTGTAAGGCACCCTCATTGTGCAGTCCTTAAGTGGTCAGATGTAATCTTCAACTTATGGCCACAGTTGGGACTGGAATTTCAGTCCTTTAGCAATGCCGTTGTTGACTCATCTCATAACTAGATCAGATTTTACAATCATTTTTACCACAGTTTTAAATGAAATCATCATGCTTGTTAAATAAATCTAAATTCTTCTATTGACTTTGCTTGTTGGAAGCTGGAAACCTCAATCATATGACCACAAAGATGGTGCCACAGTCATAACTTCAAGGATGAGCTATTTTTTTCAATGTATCTTCATAACTTTGAATTGCCATTAAACAGATAGTTGCAAAGTGAGGACTACTTGTATTAAATAAATGGAGAATTGAACAGTCTTACTCACCCACTGTTCAAGAGCTTTTAAGCTTTATTATAAGGGGAAAAAGAATGCAAATGACCAGCTGTTACAAGGAGTAGAAAATCCTTCCATTCCCCACTACTTACTCAGAACTGAAAAAGCTTCTTGGATGAGAAGTGAAATGTCTTCAGAGAAAAACTGGAAAGTCCAGTTACCTCTTGAAAAGCACCTTTGGGACAACCATGACCTGGATGATTGAGAATCTCCATAAACGTATTTTAAGAAAAAGAACATTTTGACCCAGATGTGAAGAGATTTTCCTTTTCTGACCTCTCTCTTTTTCTGTTTGTCCCTCCACAATTAATGTTAAAATATTAAAATGTGCTTTCCTAAGCTTCTTCTTCATTAGAGCAGAAGGAATGGCTCTTCCACTTGGCTCAGTCTCCAAGAGCCTTCAGCATCCTGATCCAGATGGCTCCGTTCACTGTTGACTTTTTGACCTCTTCCACTGCTTTTCTTATGTGGCTTTCAAGCAGTTTGGATTTAATTTCTGGGCCCTTTGAAGAGTTGAAATCAGGTTTGTATGCAGCAGATGGCTTTGGAAGTTGGCTAAAACAGAATGGAGAATATCTAGAGAATGATGGACTTGCAGGATCTTGGCTTGTTAATCCAGATGAATATTTTATTATTATTGTAATATTTTGTGAGATTCTGCTAACTTGCCAAATATTCTATGCTTTTATGATGACAGTTGTTAAGATTCTTTTGATGATGGTAGTAGGCAAACCTGAAAAATAAATAAACTAAAGCTTAGCAATAGCTCAAGCCCTATCATTGGGTATATGAAGAATGAAATATGTATCTGCTGATAACATTCTTCAACAGAGATGGGGAACTGCTGGTACCAATGAGAGCTTCCATCTCAGGGATATAGGAAAGATTAACTACTTCACAAAAAGAGAGATGAATTATATATACTATATAATTCTTCAGTCTGGTGCTCCCTAGATTCTCATCTATAACTCCCAGGTTTCCATAAGTGTGCTGGCTGGGGATTCTGGGAGCTGAAATCCCAACAGGTCTGGAGGATACTTTCTCAACAAAGCTGAGGCAGCCCAAAATTCATCCCATCCTTATCCTATGACATGAGACAGAAAATGATGGAGAGGATATGTTCCTCTGAAAAACTCTACGTAAGCTGGGCTGAAAATAGTGATTATTAGCTCAACCTTGCAAAAAATTCCATAGAGCTTTTAAATTGGGTCTCCCTAATTCTTGGTCAATACCTTATAATTATAATTCTATACGATAAACTGCAAAAGGATGACATGATAGTGTTCTAATATCTAAGTGATTACCATAAAGGAGAGGGGGAGAACTATTCTCCAAAGCACTGGAAGGCAGAACAAGAAGCGATGGATGGAAACTAATCAAGGACAGAACCAACCTAGAACTAAGGAAAAATTTCATGACAATGAGAATACATATCTGATATTAACACAGTTGAGAAAGTGTAGAAATATTTCACAAGAAGAGTTCTCTGCTCCTCTACTCATTGCAGAATACCTTATGCCACCAGATTTGAAACTCTAGACCTAGAAAATCTAGAATTACGCCGCCTTCAGTCCAATCTAAGTATAGTATATAAAATCATACATTGCAATGTCCTACCTGTCAATGAATACTTCAGCTTCAACCATAACAACACAAGAGCACACAATAGGTACAAACTCAAGGTTAACCGCACCAAACTTGATTGCAGGAAATACGTCAGCAACAGAGTGGTCAATGTCTGGAGTACTCTACCTGACTCTGTGGTTTCTTCCCCAAACCCCAAAACTTTAACCTTAGACTGTCTACTATTGACCTCACCCCTTTCCTAAGAGCCTGTAGGGGGCATGCATAAGTGCACCAACGTGCCTACCACCCCTGTCCTCTTGTTTCTTTTTCTTATATGTATTCATTTCATGTAATCATAACTATATTTATACTTAAACCTGTTATCTTATAATCGCTTGACAAAATAAAATAAATAAATAAATAAAAATAAATAAATTAACCAGTGGAATGGCTTGCATTCAGAAGTTGTGGATGCTCCAAAATGGGAGGTTTTTAAGAAGAGATTGGAAAACCATTTGTCCAAAACAGTATAGGATTTCCTGCCTAAGCAGTGGGTCAGATTAGAAGACCTCCAAGGTCCCTTTCAACTCTTATTCTGTTAAGTGCAGTCTGTAGGGGGTTTGAACTATGACTAATTCTCAATATGTCCCCCAACTTGTATAAAGAAAAGCTTCAGGAGAAGAGCTCAGATGTAATTTGCAAGGTTTCCAGCTATTTCAAGCTCACACTGCTGCTTCAATCCCTTCTCTCCCACTTCCTTTCCTTTCATCTCGATCCCCAGCAGGAAAACTTCTTGAATAAATACAACACCATTTTATCTCCTTAATGGTAATTTGGAAAAGGAAGCTGGCAACCCCATGACCAATTCCTTTCCCTGTAATGATTTTATCAGGTCTCAAGTAGATAACACTCAGTATTAGGAGTACATGCCACAACATTACCTCTCCCTCTTCAAAATTCCTTGGAAAAGCAGAGGTAGAAGCAGACATTTACAGTATAGCAGAAACCAAAAGAATGAGGACAAAATTGTCCTCTAGGCTTTTAGAAGGATTGATGGTTGTACTTGTTCCATGAGAATATTTAGTTATTTTTAATATATGTATTTAGTTTTAAAGCTGAGAGTTGTGATACTAAAAGAGTTCTACTGGCTTACAAATATACCAGCTGAGATAAATAGATAGGTAGGTAAGTAGATAGATTCATTCATTCATTCATTTACATTTGGCTTTTTAAAGTATTTAATTAGTTTCCTTTTTAAAAAAAATATGATTTCAAATTCACCTTTATTAAAAGTCCATAATATAATAAATTTCAGCTATGTCTCACAACTGAGTCCAAAAGGAAAAAAAAGGATGAGAGTTAGAGGATGATTGATACAACTCATTCACTTGAACAACAGGTAATTTGTAATTTGAGGATGTGTTGGCCATGCTGGTTGCAAATTGAGTTATAATCTAACAGGTTGAAAGGCTGCCAGATAGAGGCAAATTGTTCTGAACGATTCTTTGCATATAAATAATTAGCATTATTATTATATAATTTTAAGACTTTTTATAGCCCAAAAATATCACATCAAAAGACTCATAACACTCTTTTCCATATGGTTTATGGCAGATAATTCCATTACGACCACAATTGAGCCTAAAATTTACGTGGTTAACGAAGACATTTGTTAAGTGAGTTTTAGTCTCATTTTATGACCTTTCTTGTCAGAGTTCTTAAGTGAATCACTGCAAGTTGATAAGTTAGTGACCCGGTTGTTAAATGAATCTGGCTTCTCCATTGATTTTGATTGTCAAAAGGTCGCAAAATGTGACCCCAGGACCTTGGGACACAGCAACGGTCATAAGTATGAACCAGTTGCCATACATCTAAATTTTGATCACATGATCGGGGGCTGCTTCAAGGGTTGTAAGTGTGAAAAATGGTCATAAGTCAGTTTTTTCTTGCTGTTGTAACTTTGAATGGTCACTAAATGAACTGTTGTAAGTTGAAGACTGCATGTAGCCTTACTCTGACTTCTTAGAAAGAAAAAATAACCCCAAAGAAAGAAGTCTTCGTTATGTTGGCAGATTTGTTTGCTTTTTTTTTTAATCATCTCAAATCTCCCCCTAAGTAAACAGAGTCTACAAAAAATAAAATATCTTTCCATTCCCATTAGCATTGGCTTGCTTACCTTTTCACTGGACTCTACATTCTGGATTTTTGTTATGGAAATTGCCATCAATTACAGTTTTAACCAGTCAAGAGCAGAAATGGCTGTTGGCTGAATACACCTCATTTCTCCTTTCTGGGTGATAAAGTTTCCTTACATTTCTAATGAGCAGCGGTTGGATGCTCTGGCTTGGCTGCTTTGCAACGGCATCTGGCCAAGGTTACCTAGTGTGTATCAAAGAATGATACTCATCTTCTTTATGACAGTTTCCAAAATGAAGGCAACTGTGGGCTGCCACAGCTGAGTGTGATGACAATGGGAAGGGCCAAAAGTGAATCAGAATCAGAATAGAGCTGGAAGGGACCTTGAAGGTCTTCTAGTCCAACCTCCTACTTAAGCAGGAGATCCTATACCAGTGTTGGCTAACCTTTTCCACGTTGCGTGCCAAAAATGCGTGTGCATGCCCTCACGTGCCCTCACGTGCCGGCACCCCCCTGCGTATGCGCACACAACCCCCCCTGCACGCCACATGCCTCTGTGCATTCATGCACATCTCTAATGTGTGTGTCTCTCCCTGCGCATGCATGGCAGATATCCGACAATCAGCTGGCTGGTGGGGCGCATACGCACATGCACAGTGGGGCTCTTCCAGGTGACCTCTTGCATGCCGGCAGAAGTGGCTCTGCATACCATTTCTGGCACATGTGCCATAGGTTCGCCATCACAGTCCTATACCATTTCAGACAAGTGGTTGTCCAGTCTCTTCTTAAAAGCTTCCAGTGATGAAGTACCCACAATTTCCGAAGGCAAAGCTGTTCCACTGGTTAATTGTTCTCACTGTTAGGAAGTTTCTGTTTAATTCCAGGTTGCTTTTCTCCTTGATTTAGTTTCCATCCATTTTTTCTTCTCCTGCCTTCTGGTGTTTTGAAGAATATTTGACCCCCTATTCTTTGTGGCAACCCCTCAAATACTGGAATACTGTTACCATGTCACCCCTAATTCTTCTTTTCTTTAGACTATCCAGACCCAAATCCTGTAACCATTCTTGATATAGTCTCCAGGCCTTTGATCATCTTAATTGTTCTTCTTTGCACTTTTTCCAAAGTCTCAACATGTTTTTTGTAAAGTGGTGATCAAAAGTGGGTATCCCATATTCTGTGGCACCTTTTGCTGCAAAAAACAAGTCCTCAATATCTCCAAAACCTCTTTGAAGAAATTGAAAGCAGGGGAAGCAGAGCGTGGGGTCCAGGTGTGTTTATTGAAGCAGTACAGAAACAGTCACAAGTTTTACTTTAGGCAAGGACTTAATGGAAAGGTGGCAGGTGGTAAGTCAAACTGCCAGCATTGAAGTTGCCAATGATGTCTCATCTATAGCTTAGGACCTGTAATTGTCTGGATCATACATATAAATAAAACCTTTGAACTGAGCTGGACTTTTGGTGTTCTCCTGGGCCTATCAATGTAATTTGTTGGCAACAGTATGGAGGTGATTTACCATGCTGGAATGTTTCTTTCCCAGTCTAGTCTGCAGTCTGGGAATGTTTGGGTGTCAATCATCCAAGAACTAACCTACTCGGCTTTCTAAGGTTGAGCAAAATCGGCTTGATGCTGCCATTTTGCATTGTGCAAAATAGGAATGCAAAAAACTTGCTGTCTGCCACCATTTCTTTTTCAGCCTTTCCAGATGGTAGGATGGGTGCCAGAAATACTGACTTTCTTTTTTCTTTTCTTTTTTTAACCTGGGGCACTGGAGGGTATTAGGAGCACAAGAGATGCTTTAAAACTTGCAGATCTTTAAGCCACTTGTCAAAACTCCCGATCTCCTAACACTCCAAAACAGAATTTTGACTCATATTTATGAAATTTGCAATATCCTGGGGTCACATGTTCACCTACTGAGACCTTCTGACAAGCCAAATAAATGAGGAAGCCAGATTCACTTAATTGCCTTACGAATGTAGGGATCCACTTAACAATTGTGGCAAGAAAGGTCGTAAAATGGGGCAAAACTCACTTAATGTCTCAGCACCGGGAATTTGGGGCTCAGTTGTGGTCATAAGATGAGGCGTACCTGTACTGCAATAGCATGTCTTGCTAGTGACCACAACAAAAGGAAAAATAGGGGACAAAAAAGAGAGAGAGAAAAAATGATAACAGACTCACTAGCCTTTGAAGAATAAAGCTCTGTATTGTGTTATTTACTCATATCTTGCTTTTAAAAACCCCCACTCATTTACTCATGGCCCTGGAAGCTATATCTAGATGGGCTTAAATCATCCCCCAACTCCTAATAGCATTGATATTTTCACTTAATAATGAGGGTTATCGGGTTGTTTGGAAATCCCAACCTACAACAGTTGGGCTGCATTATCTTCAGACTTTGGAGATTAATTGCTTGGATTTTCGGAGCAATCTGCACAGCCCACTGGCGCTCATTCAAGGCTTAGAGATTCCAGCTGCCTTTGCAAACTGTTTTCACCCCAATGCCTCCTACTATACCGTACAGTAGGGAGGAAAAGCAGATGGCGGATGATTGATAACAACTCTATGGCCATGCAAAGGATTCCTGTTGACATCACAAGGGGAAATGAAAGCAGCTTGAACAGTTTATAGCATTCTACCTACTTCCCAGTTTCTTCTTTGCCATGATTTAGCAGCCATTTGCCATCTCTGTTTTTTTGTGCTGGGCTCCCCCCTAGTTTCCTCCCTTTCAAACTCCAACCTCCTTTCAGAAAAAAAAAAAAAAAAGAGGAAGACCCTCCCCCTTCAAGTCCATTGTACTCAGAGTGCCTGTTTACATTTTTATGTAACCTGTGGCCAAGCCTGCCCAGCCCATTAGCAAACCCCCCTCCCCAAATAAGCCTGAGATGATTCATCAGCCCCAAACTATGCAAGCCCGTGTCCCTTTACATTTCCATTCATCCTTCCCAATGTGACACCAGTAAAATGAGAGTTGGGCCAAACCTCTGGAGTGCGCCCAAAAAAGCAATGGCCACTGAGGTTTGGGGGGAATGAAATAAGCATGACAAACAAATAAAGAAAAAATCCTTATTGCAATGTAATTGCTCCTCCTTATTCTGACATCAGGTGGGCTGGGAGTAGATCTGCAGTAAGATTTGGCTAAAATAGCTGGACATATTTTTCCATCCATTTTTAGCCAAAGGAAATGTTAAACTCTAATCATGGAAAATCAAGGGGGGCCATAGAAGGAGCGTTCACGTCACGGCCCCTGTCAGGTATCTGTTTACCTGCGAATCCTTCTACCACGCTACACCAACCTATACCAACAGTGTTCTACAGTGGCTGGGAAAAGTGTAGCGACACGAGAGAAGAAGATGGAAAATCAAGAAGTTTGCGCATGTATGCAGTGCTTCATAGTATAGAAAGAGGAAATTGATGGAATCTGTCTGGTTTGTCAGGGTGTTCTTGAAGTCAACTGCTGGGTTTACCGGAGCAGATAAAAACAAGAATCTTCCTAAGCCTCTACCTACTTCTGATGTAAGGAATGGGTGAACCAGTTCCAAGCAACTTCAACTAAGCATGGCAAATGGTGGAGGATAGCCACTATTGAAGGGTTCTTCTTTAACAATCACCGTAGTCTTTTCTAGGGGTGGGATTCAAATTTTTTAACAACTGGTTCTGTGGGCATGGCTAGGTGGGCATGGCCCTGTGACTGGGTGGGCATGGCTTGGGGTTTGTTGGCAGCACCTCCTCCATTTTGGAGCCTTCTGGGCCTCAGGAAAGCCTTCTGGGGGCATTTTTGCTCCCAAGAAGTTTCCCTGGGGCCCAGGAAGGAAAAAAATGGAGTGCGAGTTGGGGTGGGGATGATGCTGCGCACCCCCTCCATTTTTTGCCTTCCTGGGCCTCAGGGAAGCCTGGGTGAAGCAGTAAGACAGTGAGGGGAATCCCGGAACATCTGTTCATAGGAACGGCTGATGGTCAGGAGGGGAAAAAAATAAAAGGAATACTTTAAGGAGTGACTGGACAGGGAAGAATCCAGTCAGCGATGTCAGGCATGTGTGCAATGTTGCGCATGCATGATAAGGACTGGGTGGGGAGGGGTGGGGAGGGGTGGGCAGAGAGGGGCGGGGCCAGCTAGGGACATGATTTGCTGGTTCTCCGAGCTGCGTAGAAACATAACAACCGGTTGTATAGAACTGGCCCAAACCAGTAGAATCCCACCCCTGGTCTTTTCTAATCTTTCAATCTTAAACCATTCTTTGAATGCTCAAATTGCTAGAGAAAAGTGCCTATAAGGATTAAGCTGCAAGAATTAAACGATATTGGCCTTATGCTTTTGATGTGGACCAAGTGAAGGAAAGTGATTGGTTGATTCCTTAATGTCATTCCCCACTTTTCCACCAAAGGATCAGCTACCAACAGAAGAAGGTACCAGTTGTTCCTCTTAATATTTATCAGACAACTCATGACTATCCTTTCAGAGATGGTTCCAATTTGATCCTTGCTAAAATTAGGAGAGATGGAGAGGTTGCTATTCCTGTGGCATCACTCAGTATTTTCAGCAACATTGATGCCTTAAAAATAGGATCACAGGATATCCAGAGGGGTAGGGTGGGACCAGTCAACCTGATCTTCAGCAACCAAAGAAAAGGGTAGTCCACACTCAGCATCAGAGTAGGTTAAAACAAAAAAAGAATCCCTGTGGATTTTATTCTGCTAATAGTTGCTGATTATAGAGAATGGGTAAGAGGTGGTATTCAGCAGGTTCTGACCAGTTCTGGAGAACCGGTAGCAGAAATTATGAGTAGTTTGGAGAACCGGCAAATACTACCTAAGACTGGTCCTGCCCCCATCTATTCTCTGCCTCCCAAGTCCCAGCTGATTGGCTAGATCTTCTTTTGTTGCCCTACACAGGAGGACGGAGTGGGAAAGCAGGTTAGTGGGGTGGGGAGGGAATTGAGATTTTACAGTATCCTTCCCCTGCCATGCCCACTAAGCCATGCCCACCAAGGAATAGTAAAAATTGTTCAATCCCACTACTGGAGTGGTGCTTATCTCCATTTCAATGCCATTGAGCCAGTGCTATCTGAAGACATTTCTATGATCATGTGGCCAGCATGACATCACGGAGCACTGTTACCTTCCCACTAAAATGGTACTTATTTATCTACTCACATTTGCATACTTTCGAATTGCTAGGTTGGCAGGAATTGGGGCAAGGATGGGAGCTCACACTGTTGCATGGCTCTTGGGTCTTGAAGCTGGGCTTCTGGCTTTCGAGCTGACAAGCCCAGCATCTTAATTGCTGAGCCACCGCTCCACCCCGTCAGAGTAGGACACCATTGAAAAATGAAATAGGAAAGGCAAGGACTCAGGTGTAGAGTCTAATGTATTTGACCGATACCAGAGAGATTCTGTTTCTACTATATTTGTAGCCACAGATCAGTAATAAGATTAAAATATTTTTACTTCTGGTTCTGTGGGCATCGCTTGGTGGGCATGGCAGGAGAAAGTTACTGCAAAATCGCCATTCCATCCCCACTCCTGGAGGAAGATTACTGCAAAATCTCATTCCCTCCCCACCCCCACTAACCTGCTTTCCAACTCCATTCTCCTGTGCAAGGCAACAAAAGAAGACCCAGCCAATCAGCTAGGATTTGGGAGGCAGAGAATAGATGGGGGCAGGGGCAGTTAGAGGTGGTATTTACTGGTTCTCCGAACTACTCAAAATTTCCACTACTGATTCTCCAGAACTGGTCAAAACCTGCTGAATACCACCTCTGCTACAGATGGAGAGTTTGATGACTTTCAGTCCAACCTTCCTTACAGGGCTGCTGTGAAGAAATATGGGAAGATGGAGACTATGTTTATGCCTTATGAGTCAATTTTTTGCTGCTGCGTTGGGAAGGGAGTGAAAGATCACTCTTTTCTCAGGGCTTTTCTCAATTTCAAGCAGTCATTAGATAAATGATTGTAAGTTGGGGACGACTTCTATTACTGTATTGTTGGTTATTATTGAAATAGGTAGCTCTTTCTATATTCTCAACAGGTGGTTCTTAAACAAGAGTTGATGCATTGGAAATTGCAGAATGGGATATAGCAGATCACAATGTCTTTGAAACCAACTACCATTTGTTTTCATGTGCCATGGATGTAATAAACTTCTTGCTTGCCTGTTTGTCAAGAATGTAAATGATGGTGCAAATGTGGCTTGGAGGATTGCAAATTTTTTAGGGCTTTTCTAAATTTTAGGGCTCTTCTAAATTACCTAATATACAGTGGAACATAGTAACTACATGAAAGAAGATATTCTGTCAGGGAAATCGGGAGAATCAGGCAATTCGGATGAGTATACAGATTTATTGGAATCTTAAGCTCTCTACAAGAATCTGAGCTACTAACAGTCAAGGGAAATTTGCAGGAGATAAGAAAGACATTCAAAGTGTACTGGTCTTGGATCTCTTGTGGGTGCACAGGGACTCATGACTGATGATGCGTTTGACCCCTCCCTCAGGCTGAGCCTGGTCATCTCCTAGGTATTCTTCTGCTGTGTTATTCCCAAACGAAGGCATACGTTCTCTGGGATATTGTGATGAGTTTTTCCACATTTAGAAAGGTGTCAAAATGCAGAAAGCCTATGGTCCTTGAATGTTTTTTTTCCAGTGAGGGTAATCTGATCTACCCAAATATGGGACGGAGCATACTGTTTCCGCAGTAAATATAAATTCAACACAAACCTATGCTCCTTGATACATGATTTCATTGAGTGATAATTTCGTTGAAAAGTGGCTCATCATGTGGCTGTGCCTGGTTTTATGACCTTTTTCACAGAGTTCATTAAGTGGATATAGCCATCATTAAATGAATGTGGCCATCGTAAAATGAATGTGGCAGTCATTAAGTGAACCCATTATTTGCTATGGGGCTTTTTTTTTTATTAACTCAAGTTTCTGGGGGGAAAAAACTTTGTTAAGTTGTGATCATGAGATAGCAGAATGCTACAAAAAGTTGTAAATCTGGGGCAGTTGCTTAGAGCCCAAAATGTGGTCACATGACTATGGGCAGGTTAGGCTGATGTCAGAACTTCAAACATTAAAGTGCCATTTTTGGGGTTAGATGTAACTGCAAATTGGGACTAAGCACCCCGTAATAAATTGAGAACTACAGTGGTGGCAATGCCGCATCGCTTTTTTAAAAATCAAAAATAATTGGAGAACATAATCCAGTCTTACATAATTGCATTCAATCTGTCTTCAGTTTTATAATCTGTTAGAACCTGTTACAAAACAGAATTCTAAGAGCGAATATCATCACGAATATTCTTTATGCAGCCTAATGCACTATTGAAAAATGGAGTAGAACTATTCATTCAAGTTGGTTACAGACATTCTCCTTCATTGCCCTTTTGAAAGACATACAGGGCAGAGAGGTGAATCAATAAGTAATTACAAAACATTTATTGAATTTTGACAACTAATATAAATATAGATGAACAGGAACCACCACTATTCCAGCCATCTCTTTCTGGAGATACTTGAGTCATAATTAATGAAGATCCATCCTGAGTTTAAAGATTTTCAGTGGAATACAGGGAACATTTTTAAATCCATTAATATTTATTTTATTGGTCAAAAGAGCATTTACATCTTTTGTATATCTTTTTATTTTTGTATACATCAAAAACCTATTAAATGTGTAATTACCTCAATTAATTTTTTTGAATGGTTTAATTATGAAGGTGATTTGATGTATTATTTTAGTCAGGTTTTAAGCCACTGAATTGTGCAATCAGTAATTGGATTACAGCTCCCACTGCATTTGCTGTAATCAATGGGAAATGTATTTTCATTCCTATAAAGGTTGGAGAAAGTACATTAGCTATTATGCTGTGGTCGGAATCTGTTGTTTTTCCACTGCAACAGATCAAAATGGCCGTATCCTAAAAATAAATTTGTGTGGTAGTACATATCTGATTTACTGATAAATTAGTACACTGGATTTCCAAATTCTGAATTTGCCAAGTATTGGAATAGCCAATTTCCACAAAAAGTCTATAATCTTCTTACTCCTTTTCTTTTCCTGGAAAGCTTCACAAATTGGCACACATATTTTAAAACGCTGAATAAAACTATTACTCATGTAAAATCAAGTGAACGTAACTCAAGAACAATGGAAAATTTATGAGCAGGATATCATCTTAGGTTGAGCTCAGTTTTAAGGAACGACCTTGTTGAACAAATTTTCTTCTTTTTCACTGGTTTTCAGAAAAGCTGGGTTCGTATTTGTTCTGTTTGGATAATAAGGTACGCGAGACCAGTATTTCAACAAACAGCTCTTTATTTAACAGTGTAGTGACTTGTAGCGGAACATTTGCCGAAGCCGCGGCAGCCCTTCTTATAGCGGCTGCTCACGGCTTGCGTCCAATGACAGCTCTTTAAGAATTCCTGCCGTCAGGCGGGCCAATCCAAATGGTGCTTGATTGACCAATTCGAGAGTGGCCTTTTCAGCCAATCAGTTTAAGTTATTTGGAGTCTTCTAATTTCCATACACAACACCCCTCCCCCTTTGGTTTCATCCAACGTGCATAACATAGTCACGCAGGTAGGTGGGGCTTTTGCGGGTCCTACTTGACCTGCGCAGCTCAGTCTCAGCGTGGTCTTTCATCAATTCGGACAGGATCGCTTTTTTCCGCGTCTTCTCCATGGAACCTCCTGGAAGGGTGAATCAGCCTTGCCGCTCCTGCCTGGGTTTCTCGGGCTGATTGAGGTGGCTCTGCTGCTCCCTCCTGGTTTGTCCAGGTTGGTCGAGCTGGCCTTCTCCAGAGGTCGTCTATGGGTAAGCGCTCTTTTTGTTTTATCTGGGTTTCTAATTCGGGTTTGTGTTGCATCTTTTGTCATGTTATTGGTGGTTCAACTCTCCCTTTTTTATTATTTTGTGTCCCCCCCCCCTCGGTTGTTTTTGGATTGTTTATTGGTGTTTGCGGCAGTGCTGTAGTATTGCGTTCGATTGTCCTAGAGCAAAGCTGGTCGATGTGCCACTTCCATGTTCTGCCATCGTCTAGTGCGAGTCGGTATGACCAGGGCCCTGTGATTTGAGTAACTGTGGCTGGAAGCCATAATGGATCCCCGGTAAGATTTTTTACGTAGACTAAGTCGCCAATAGCAAAGGAGCGATTGTCTCAAGCCTACCCGAATTGATGACCTCTACCTGCTGTGTGGAATTGCCCCTCCTACAGGCAGAAGAGATGTATCTTCAAGAGTGGAATGCACAAAACAGGAAGATGACAGTCGCCATCCACTTTTCCAGCATGTTCCTCCACCAAAAAGGCTAAAATCCAGGAAGAGTTTTCTACACTCAGTACAACCCCTGGATGGCAATCCCCAGAGCTGCAGAATAGAAGCCTGGTCAAAACATCTACAGGAGAAACCCCATAACCTCTTTTTTGAGCCAAAGGAATCCCTCCCAACAGGTGCCAGTGAGCCATGGCAAAATTGGCGCTGCCTGAATCGCCTTAGAACTGGAGTTGGGAGGTGCAAAGCCCTGATGCAGAAATGGGGATACAACCATGATGGATCCACAGAATGCGACTGCGGGGAGGCTCCCCAGACAATGGAACACCTATTAAACTGCACCCTGCTACCACAACCCTGTACATCACATGATCTCCATGATTACAACCCATGTGCCAGAGCCTGTGTTCTACAGTGGCTGGGAAAAGTGTAGCGACACGAGAGAAGAAGAAAGGAGCGATATTTACTTGAGGAATCAGGGTTTTTTTCACAGGTATAAGTGGGGTGTAGTCTATTTAGGTAGGAATGCAATTTTCTACCCATGAGAAGTTCAGCTGGGCTTTTGTTAGTGGTTGTGCTAGGGGTGATATGCTGAATTGTTAACAATTTGTTAAGTCTATCTTGGACATCCCCCATGTCCAGTTTGTCTAGGGCCTCTTTAGTATAACGAACCATGCGTTCAGCTCGTCCATTTGAAACCGGATGAGCCAGCACTGTCAGAGCATGTCGGATGCCCTGCGCTGCCAGGTATTGCTCAAAGGCTAAAGCAGTAAACTGGGGGCCATTGTCAGAGACTACTACATCTGGCAGTCCATGTGTAGCAAAAGTCTGTTTAATTGTTTTATGACTGCTTCAGTAGTAGTGGACGCCATACGAATAACCTCTAACCAGTTTGAATAAGCATCAACAATTATAAAATATGTGTTCCCTTTCGTTGGCCCAGCAAAGTCAATATGCAGTCTTGACTGTGGGCCTCTGTCAGCCGAGCTGTCAGCGGGTCTTTTGCGGTAGCTTTTGCGACATCTGCTGCGGTTAGTGGCAGATTTGGCCATGTCTTGATCTGAAGAGTGGAGACGGTGGGAGTTGGGTTGCCTTCCTTGTCGGGCAGCGGGAATGGCTCAAGGCATCCGCATGGGTGATGGTCTTTCCTGGGCGATGGATGAGTGTGTAATTGTATGCAGCGAGGAATTCTGACCACCTCATCATTCTTGGCGATAGGATGTTCGGGGTTGGTTTGTTCCCTGCCAGGATCCCTAGCAGGGGTTTGTGGTCTGTGATAATAGAAAATGTCCTACCATATAGCTATTCGTGGAATCTCTTGACGCCTGCTATGATTGCGAGGGCTTCTCGGTCAAGTTGGCTGTAGTTCCTTTCAGATTTTGACAACATTTTGGAATAGAAGGCAATTAGTGCTTCTCTGCTGCCTGGTAGCTTGTGGCTCAGTATGGCGCTGATTCCAAAAGGCGATGAATCACAGGTAACCGTCAGTGGCAGGGTGTTGATGTATTGTATTAAAACGGTTGGATGTTAATAAGTCCTTAATGTTTTGGAATGCTGCTTGTTCTCCGTGGCCCCAATTCCAGACAGTTTTTTTTTAATCTAATAGTCAATGGCATGGCTCTGCTATGGTTGCCTTTTGGGATAGGAAGACATTGTAGAAGTTAATGAGACCTAAGAATGCTTGTAAATCTGCTTTATTCTTAGGTCTGGGTGCGTCTTTAATCACCTTTATTTTCTTTTCAGTGGGGTGTATCTCTTGCTCATCTATAAGGTAGCCAAAGAATTCGACTTGATTGGTGGTACATTTTTCTCTTTTGACCTTAAGCCCTGCTTCCCTGAATCTTCTTCACAAGACTTATCTCAGTCTATTTTCTAGTTGGTGTTTATTTTTTGCTGACACTAATACATCATCAAAATAGGGAATGATTCCTTTTATTCCATTTAGAAGGCACTCCATGAGGCTTTGGAAAACACCTGGGGCAACACTAACACCAAATTGAAGTCTGTTACATTTGAATGCCCCTCCGTGCATGACTATAGTCTGTGCCTCTGCAGATTCGGGGTCAACCGGCAGCTGTTGATATGCTTGTGCGAGATCAAGCTTTGCAAAAAAATTTCCTCCCCTTAATGAATACAATAGGTGTTGAACTACCGGAACAGGATATGCGCTTTGTTGGAGTGCATGATTTAGGGTGGCCTTATAGTCACCACAGAGGCACACTGACCCATCTGGTTTGACAGGAGTCACGATGGGAGTTTCCCACCTGGCATGGTCGATTGGCTCTAACACCCCTTGTGTGATGAGTTTGTTAAGCTGCTCATCTATTTTCAGTTTTAAGGCAAAGGGAACGCATCTGGCTTTGAGCCTGATGGGAGCTATCTTAGGGTCTAGGCTGAATGTTATTGGGGTCCCCTTGTACTTGCCTAGGGTCCCATCGAATACATCCCGGCACTCTTCCAGCAGGCTCTCCTCCCAATTGGTATCAGTTACGCTGTTGATCCCGGTCATTCTGATTCCCAGTGGCACGAACCATTCGATTCCCAGCAGGCTAGGGCGATCACGATTGACTATTGTCAGAGGAAGTACTTCAGCATGGTTTTTGAATTCTATTAGGAAATGTCCAAGACCCATTACCGGGATTCAGTTTCCCTGGTAATCTTTAAGTATTAGCTTTTGCTGTTCCAATTATCTTTGCTTGATGTCTGGTATCAGGTTTCTGATAGTGTTCCATGATACCATTGACAGGTATGATCCAGAGTCTACTTCCATCTCACAGGGCTTTCCTTTGATTTTCATATTTATTCAGATCTTTTTTGCATTTGCTGCCCTGGCATTTCCAATGATTATTGTTTGATGTGTTTCTTCTCTGTCGTTCATTTGCTGGTTTCTGTTCTCTCGGCTCCATGGGCTTCTGGCTTGTCTCTCTCTGTTTCTGGGGGGGAGGGGGTGCTGCCACGTCTTTTTGGACTATAGTTCTTTTTGTTTCAGCAGACCCTTGCAATGTGCCCCTGTTTCTCACAAAATCTGCAAATGGCATCCAGGAATCTGGATTCGGAGCACGGGTGATCCCCTCCCCACCCAGCACATTGGAATTCTCGCCTTCTTCCTCTTTTTTCCTGCCATTTTCTTTCCGACTGAAGCCTATGTATGTCTTCGTTGTCATCATCGGTGTCGCTCGGGGAGTCGAGGTCTTCATGGTGGGCAGTCGCTGTGGGCTGTTTTTGGTTTCCTTCTACCTTCTTTTCTCAGGGTTGGTTCGGTGGTTCTGGATTTGTTGAGTTCATCTGGTGCATGGTGGCTGCGGATTTCTTGGCTGCTTCAGTGGCGGTGGCTTCTGCGATGGCCTCAGCCACTGTGATATTTGGTCTGTTTAGCAGTTTGCTTTGGAGCGTAGCGTTCTTCAATCCCAGGACCACGTGGTCTCTCATGGCTTCGTCCATATTCTGAAATTTGCAGGCTCCTCCAATATTTCTTTGGGCTGCTATGAAATCTCCAATGCTCTCGTCTTCTACTTGGTCTCGCTTATAAAATTCGTGCCTTTTGATCAGATTGGAGACCACAGGCACGTAATGGGCTTGTAGCATTCGGTTTAATTCTGGCCATGCCATCTGTTTTACGTCCCGCGGTTTGGCTAATGCCTTGGCCATTTTGAAAACGGCAGGGCCACAATGCGTGAGGAATACAGCTCTCTTCCTCTGGTCGGTTATTTTTTGTAGCTCATTGCTTTCTAAACATCAGAAAGCAGTCAATGTATGACTCCCAATCTTCTTCGGCTGGGTTGAACGGTGCGGGCGGTGCATTGTTACTGGCCATCTTGGTTGCTCGGTTCTGGTTGCTGCGTGTTTCGGTCTCATTCTTCTAGGATGATCCCACCTTCGTTGCCACTGTTCTGTTTGGATAATAAAGTACGCGAGACCGGTATTCCAACAAACTGCTCTTTATTTAACATTATAGTGACTTGTAGCGGAACATTTGCCGAAACCACGGCAGCCCTTCTTACAGCGGCTGCTCGCGGCTTGCAGCCAATGACAGCTCTTTAAGAATTCTTGCCATCAGGCGGGCCAATCCAAATGGTGCTTGACCAATCCAAGAGTGGCCTGTTCAGCCAATCAGTTTAAGTTATTTGGAGTCTTTTAATTTCCATTTTCAACAGTATTCAATCCATATCAGGAATCTGCACATCTAATATGAAAATAAGGATCTGGGGTAATTAAAAAAGACAGGGAAAGAAACCCTTCCCCATCTGTTGAGGAAAATCATATTTTATGCATTTGCAGGCATGCACATTCCAATTTATTTCAAAACTTTTCACCCGTATGAAAAGCAGCATTGTTAATTTTCAGAAAAGCATTGTAACAATATGCCTAATTTTGCAAAAATGCTTGGTGTTACAAGAAATGCCATGAACTCTTGTTGGACAGGAAAAAATATCTAATTTCTTTTACTGGCTAGAAATTAGTATTCCATTCTACTGTTTTTATTTAAAAACAAAATTAAAAATCTGAATTCACTTTAATTGCCAACTACTACACCCTAACATCAGAGCTGGTTTTTTTTTAAAGTGTCTTCAAACATATAGGATTCAGTGTTGAGTTAACTCCACATTGTTATTTTTAAAAGAATTTTTCCCAGTACAGACTTGTTATGCTTATATCTCATGTTTTCTTCAAGAGCTCAAAGTGACTTTATTTTATACCCACAATAACAACCCTGGGAGGCAGGCTGAGTGGAATAAAAAGAGAAGGCTAGCCCAAAATCACCCATTGACTTTCAGTGGCTGAGATCGGACTTTAACACAAATCTTAGTCCTGGCCCATTGCTTTAAACCGATGTATCATATTTTCCCATTGCATCATCAGCTTTTAAAAATGCAATTGCCTACTTTGTACCTAGCATTCAGGGACAAATACTATTTTACTCACATAAGCTTTATATATAAAAAGAAGGCAGGGAGGGAGGGAGGGAGGAAGGAAGGCAGGAAGGAGAAGAGGAAAGGAAATGAAATGAAAAGTTAGGTGGTGGAAACATCCCATTGTTACAATGATTTGGAAGGCCCCTGACACAACAACATCAGTATTTGTTGTGCTTAGCACAGTGTGGTTTTCTCCTCTTTCCTTGAGACCACCCAGAAGCCAGGAAGGGTTGGATTGGATTGACAAAATGGAGCTAGTAGTGAAGCGCCTTTTGCATGCTATTCAAGAATAATATGGCAAAGGAAGAAAGCCAAAGGAAGACCACAGAGAGATGAAGTACATTTTCCATTCATGCCAAAAACTGTCCTAGCTTGTAGCATGAATTAAGTCTCCACATGTTGGGAACAGTTCTCAAAAGAATACCATCTTTGCAGAATTTCCACCCTACCTAGCGCACAGGTCCAGCTGGGTATGGAAGCTGCTGTAATCAGAAGAGATAGAAGAAATGGCCCCTAATTGAAAAAAAACAGAAATGAACCAATTGAGACGTGAGTTTGGGTTTCTACCTCAGAGATACCTTATCATTATAAACACAAGACCTAGGAGGGAAAGTCAATCAATGACAATTGTTCTTTCTCAAGGATGGAAGAGTTTTGGCATTATGTCCACATCTGATTTCAATGAAGGAAAAGCACATTTTAATGAGATCTAGGTATAGAAGGAAAATGCTTATTTATGATGGGCATTTGTGTATGTCTGCACCGGAGTGCAGAAGAGGCCTGAGTATTTTGAAAATTTTTGAGAGCTGCATAAAGCTATGCTTTTCCCAGCAACGAAACAGGATTCAACTAAGCTGGACATAAAATCCACGAATTTCTGATAAGTAATTTTATTTTTCATATTTTATTTTTAAGTTTTATTCTTTTACAACAGTACCTTATCATTTTTTTGCAATAGAATAACAGAATTGCAAGGTCTCTGTTATTCTGTTATGCTATTGTTTAAAAAAAGGTAAGAGGCTGTTAGAAAAGAATTCCAGTACTTGCTGTTTATCAAATATGAAACCTGTTTACAGTGAAATTAATATTTGGATTCTTGTACCTCTTTCTGCTGCTGAAGTTATGCAACAGACCGGGTGACCTTCTGCTTTGGATAGCTGGTCTGGTTTCCATCTGTCTTTTGTTTTGGTAACAGACATATCTGATATTGACTTGTTTTCTTCTTCTGATGTTAAGAATTAATTCTCACAAGTTAGTTCCTTCATGATGTCATTCTAGCTTCTTGGAAAGTTAGAGTCAATTCTTCTAATGCAGTATTGGAGGCTAACTCTGCTCACTGCCAGGAGTTCAATCCTGCCCAGAGGATCCTCAGGGGAATGACTGAACATTGCCAAACTCAGTAGCAGTCGTATCTAATGGAGATTCAAAGACCAAGGAAGAAGTAATAATGGTTGGGGTCATTCAATCCACATATTTGGCCACTATTCATACTTCTTTGGATAGGTCCCTTCCTCAGAGAAATATTTGTAGAAAGAGAGGTCAATTGCACATACCTTTCAATCATCTTGTACTACATGTTCTCACTTTAGCCATGAAAATTTTCATTTCCTTCAAATAACCATGAACCTGTCTCTCTTTTTCAACCTGAATGACAATGGTTTTTCTAAAAGTGGACAAACTGTCAGCATGTAGTTATCTGGGCTGTAAAGCAAAGAAAGAAAGCAGACTCTGGCAAGTATCAGCCAAGAAATAAAGGAATAAAAGATAGTGATAAAGCTGATGTGGCATCTCAACCAAGAGTACAAACCAATAGATTCCACAAAGCAAGAATATAAATACACTAGCTGTTAGTATTTCCCTGGCTGGAAACAGGAGAAGTTAATTTTGTATTTTTCACTTCCAGAATATTTTACTACTGTGACAAAGGTCTTGTCCATGTACAAGACTATCTCTCTACCTGTATTCTTCAAGTCAGTATTAACTCCTGGTGACTGCATCAAGATGTTCATGCTGTTGCTCTCATTTCTGACCCAGTGCCTTTGACCACAACCCTACTTTCATAGACTATGGTACCAACTCTTTAATCATTTCAGGGATAATTATATTCATAAGAACCTATTACAATTTTTCCAATGGGTTATATATAGACCAAACCATGAAGTACATTATCCTGCCATAAAGAACAGCTTCCGATTCTGAAAGACAGCCATTATGTCACATTAAAATCACATTTCTGAGATTGGTAGTACAGTTGTGTTAGTTCCAGGAAAAATCACATGGGATAAGCATATCAGTGGAGAACCTTCAAAACATTTCACAATTTTGTTTTGGACAAAGCTGGTTCTCCATTTGTTTGTTGCCCTTGGGCTATTGAAAACCACATGACTCATCAAAGAAACCTGGATATGCCCCTAGGTGCTCAACTGCAAGCCGTAAAATTTTACATTGAATTAATTGAGATCTGGGAAACAACTCTGCAGCTACATGAGCTAATATGTCAGAGTTGCAATTTGGATCCGAAATGCTGAAACTGCACATCAATGGCACTTCATTACAGTTTACAATGTAGAATGTAGTTATCTAGCTTCCCACACAGGCTTTTAAAATAATCAGAGTTACATTTAAATATAATATTCCATTTTAATAGTGAATGTTTTCTTTAAATCTATTTTAGGGAAATGTAATAATTAAAATGACCTGTGTAATATTGGAGATTTTCCACTGAGCCAAGATTAGATGATTCATAAAGTTCCTTCCAAATGATCTAAGTGTCTATGATTTTATTAGTTCATCAAATAAAAGTACTGTGAAAAGAGTGTATTTTAATAAAGCAATTGAATGCATAATTTAAGGAAGATGTTACTGTCTGTAAATTAAATGGCTACTTAAATTACTCTTTCAAAGTTTGCTTAAAATATATTGGCTGTCCAGCTTGTAGATTAATCACACTGTTCATTTCATACTGGCCCTCTTTTTTTTAAGCTGGCTGGGTAGAAATCCTCATTTCATTAATTACTTAGAATGGATGGATGGTATATCCTTGTAGACTACACCCTTTTCTCTTTTCTCATCAGTTCCAAGACTGATGTTCCTTCCTCTTCTCAGCCTAAACCTTTGGCAAAGATCAGAAGCAACAGATGCAAAAAAAGATACCGGGATGGCAGCCCTTGGCGCTCTGCTATTTAGGGTCTTTCCACCAGGGAGAATAAAAAGACATAGGTGGGCTACATCAGTGGTCCCCAACCTTTTTTGTACCAGGGACCAGTTTCATGCAGAAACACTTTTTCAGGGACTGGCAAAATCAATTCTTCCCCAATAGTAAAGGGCTTCTTTACTATTTCTTTACTAAAAACATATTTTTATATATATTTTAATCACGATTATTCATTCTTTGTCACCCAGTACAAAATGATCCATGGATCGGTGCCGGTCCAGGGCCCGGTGGTTGGGGGGGACCCCTGGGCTACATAATATGTCAATTTTGTTTCCTCTCAATTCCTCATTCCACAAAATCTTAAAAATTAATATGAAACTAGTTTGCATTACAATGGACATTACAATTTCCCAGTCCATCTTGAGTCTACCTTTTATCATGGGTCTCTCTACTTACTTCTAATCATGGTACAAATGTTCCTTGCTAGTTTTTTTTTTCATTGTACTTTTATATTCAAAACACCCTTATGAATCTTTAATAATTTATCTGGAACTAAATATTACCAATTATATTCCATTTCTCCTTTGCTATTTGCTAAATTCAGTATGTGCAATTCCTATTCTAACCTGATAGATTTTTTAAGAAAGAAAGTTCACCCTAAACTCTGTGCATATGATCATTTTTTTCTAAGCATCCACATATCTGTCTGCTGTCTTTCTTAACCATTTTTGCATCCTTTTCTCCAGTAGAGAGGCATTCCTGTACCTTATTTGTATAAATCTATGCATTTTTTTTAATATACCTTATACACTGCATTATACTGGCAAACTGTACTGGGCAATTCAGAGAAATGAGCCTGAAACATAAAAAATGATGACAAAGCAGTGATTATTGGTGAAGCGTTCCTCAATGCATGACTTCCTGGTGCTCCTTTTAAAGTCAGTATTCTGACTTTAAATGAGTCTTCTGCCTCTTGCTTTCCAGTGAGAGAAGCTAATTCCCAGCAAGCAACACTTAGCACCGACTGTAATTCCCAGCCAATTATTCTACAAAAGTCTGAATAAGAAACATATCACTTCTACCTGCAAAGTGACTTGACTCACATTCCTAAGAGAACATACTGTGCTGGTGTACCTGTGGGGAGGGAGATCAAAAAGGCAAGATGGCAACAGCAATTATGAAATTGAAGTCCCATCTCTTGATAATGCACAGAAGGAATAACCATGAAGAGCAGAGAGAAGAGCAGCAACCAAGATAACAGTTAGATAACATAGATTTGAATCCAGGGCAAAATTGTAATCTGTGTAAGCATCTCAGGCAAGACTCTTCCTTGTTTTCACAAGGAGGAAGGAAGCAAGGAAGCAATGAATAACAATAGCACTTAGACTAATATACTACTTCATAGTGCTTTATTGCATCCTATAAGCAGTTTATAGAGTCAACATATTGCCCCAAACAATCTGGGTCCTCATTTTACTGAGCTTGGAAGGATGAAAGGTTGAGTTAACCATGAGCCAGTGAGGATCAAACTCCTGGCAGTGTGTTGAATTAGCCTACAATACTGTATTCTAATCATTCTGCCACCATGGGAAGGAAGGAAGGAAGGAAGGAAGGAAGGAAGGAAGGAAGGAAGGAAAGAAGACAGACAATCAGACTTGTTAAGATTCTGTTACTATAACTTTAGAGTAGAAGCAGCATTAGTATTCATAACTTTGGTTTCCTAGTCTGGTCTTCCTTGAAAGCTTTTTGTGTGCAACACAAAAAGAGCCACAGCTCTGAATGCCACTCCCATCTTTCCTTTTTTGACCCCTTCAAAGTCTCTTGGTAGTGTATCTAGACTCTTTTGCCCTCCATCCCTAGATAAAGGCAGAATGTCAAGTATACGCTGGACTTCAGTGGTATCTAAAACAGGAGAGAACCGTCTCTGTTCATTGAGACCGTAACCGCAACCCTTTTCCAATTTTCAGTTTCAGCTGCTTGACTTTCTTGGCAAGAGTAGCTGAGCAAACAACTCTGCAGTCAGAGATCTAGGACTGGCTGTGGACAAATTCTGTGTGGTTTGGACAGATTAGATATCTTCACTGCCAAAAGGAATGTTCATTATAGGAGGGATTAATGATGAAATAAAATAAACATCCAAAATCGAGCCCGAGACGTTTTTGCTTCATTATCTGAGTGGGTTGCTTCCAATCAAGGAAGTAGGAGATGCTGGTTATCCTTTTAAAATAAGAAAATGTTCCATGAAGAACTCCATCCCATAATATTACGCACACGGCCAAAGAAGAAATAAACCAGACCCTGACTACCCTCAGAGAATATATTGTATTTCAGCTCCATTTATTTCCTTTGAAGCGTTGAGGTCTTTCAAAGAATGAACAGGAAGGATTAATAGACTACTCCAGAGTTTTTCTCAACCTGGGTCATTGTAAGATGGGTGAACTTTAACTCCCAGAATTCCTGTCCACCCATCTTAAAATGACCCCGACTGAGAAACAGTGGACTACTCCAATTACTTTTTACAAAATGGCTGATGTGGCATAGCCAAACTGGTCAGTCCCTGTCACTTCCTCTGGTCTCCCCAAGCAGGGGGTTCAATGACAGGGCATGATAAAGAAAACCAATCAGTGGTGGGATTCAATTTGTTTTACTACTTCTCTGGACGTGGCTTGGTGGGCGTGGCAGGGGAAGAATACTGTAAAATCTCCAGTCAGAGGTGGGATTTGCTGGTTCTCCGAACTACTCAAAATTTCCACTACCAGTTCTCCAGAACTGGTCAGAACCTGATGAATACCACCTCTGAAACCAATTATGTGCATTTCAGCAGAAACCAATTTAAGCAGAAACCAATTATGTGCATTTAAGCAAATGGAGCTTCCATTGTACTCTTGTTATCACCATCTTGACTTTTTTTGACCATAGTATATGCACAACTTGTCCACAAAATCTTCTCTGCCATCTTAATTTTGCTTACTTCCAAACCAGAAAAAAATGGCTGCAACCACTCACTGTGTTTTCATTTACAGTGCAGTTTGGAGAGCTTGGGAACATTCTCAGAGAGAAAGAAAATGCTACCTCTAATGTTTGTGCTCTCTTTGCAGCATGCTGGATTTCCATTAAATCTTTGTAATTAAAAGAACCTTAAAATCAAGGGGGCTGGAAAGCTGGCAGGCATTTGAATAGCTTCCAGGAGCACATTTGGTATCGTGGTATAAATCTAAATGTGAAGCTGGTCATATTTTATAGCAAAATGGCATAGAATTCCTTAGAATATATAATTAAAAAGTCCATCAAGAAGCATTCACCATCTAATCAATAATGAACACGAGTGGTTGAATGAAATTCCCATGGTTGTAACAAATTGCTGTCAAAATAGCAGTTTTGAGGTCTGCACTTTAGGTAAATGCATGTGCGAGTACACACTAACATATCTGTAAGGCATTCCCAGAGCATAGGTGTATGTAGATTCTCTCTCAAATAGGTTTATTGAATGCGTTGAGATTTCCTTCCAAATAAATGTGACTTGCACCTTGCTGTATGAATACAGCATGCTAGTTTAAAGGCCAGTTTTACTGAGTTATTTTTTTTTTTAAAGAGCAGCTGCTGCTTCAATTTTGAATGCACAGCCAACTTTCTCCAACTGCTTGGCATTTTAAACTGCCACCAATAGTTCCTTTGAGTTTGAATTGTTGGCCATGACTCTTCCTACGTCCCTTGCAACTTGTACCTTGGGGGAAGGAAAAGTTCAGAAGTGGACCTCACTGAAAATTACTGTGGGAAGCCCTCCCCTAGAAGAATGAAATATTTTGAGAAATATTAAAAAGGCAAAATATTATATTTCCCCAAAGGGAGAAATGGAAAAACATGATCTTAAACCAGCCACTGTCTCCCTGCTCCCAAGCAGAAACTGAGGAGGCTAACTTTTAGAAATGCAGATTTGGTAATCCATTCAAGACAGGATATTTTGAAACTCCCTGAAGCAATGTCTGAACAAAGGCAGAATGGTAGGATTAGAGGCAGCCCCTCACCTGAGAACCAAAACAGGAGGAAAGCCATTAAGCCACAATAGGAATTGCCCAACACCCTTTCAGAACACAAGCCTTCATTGCACCATCCCAGAGCAGGCCAAATGTCACCTCGAAGCTCAGATAAACAATAAGCCAGTGGCTGACCAGATTAGCTCAGACAAACACCTAGGATTTCCATTTCCTCTTTTGCCTATAGAGCCAGCTATGACTCCTGCATAACCCCTACATGACCCCATAGGAATCTGGCAACAGCCAATAGAATACATATTCTTGCACAGAAACAGGAAGCTCAAATACAAAGAAAGTATTTAAAAAAACCCCACTCTGAACTCCATTTTGTCAGCTGCACCCAGAAGCATAAACTCTGATGGTTCTGTTCATCATTAAACCATCTTTCCAATCAGCCTCCATGTTTCCAGTGTCTTTTTCCCATCTTGGAACTGAACCACATGGATATTTCTTCCAACATTACAAAGCCACTGAAAAACCATGACAATACAGAAAGGGCATTGCTAAAAGTGGGTCTACACATCCTGAGGAGAAGAAGAAGTTGGATGATGGTGAGCCCTAAACAAAGGGCTACTTGCCAGATTTGAATATTTCCCTAGTATGATTTCTAAAGCAATTATTGTGTTGGATTTGTGTCTTTGCCTGCATCTACCCAAATTCTTTCTTACATGACCATGTGGCTTATCACATTTCTATAGTTTCTTTCATTTTGAAAAATGTCAGAAAGACCAAAAATGGAAAAGCAGAAGAAAATTGAATAATTAAATGTAAGTTGGTGGAATTTCATGTATGGTATTATGGATGCTTTCCCAACAAATGAATACAATAGTCTTCTCCAATGCTGGAATTCCCAACATTTGCTGAGAACATTTCTGATACATCTGGTAGCTCATACATCTGGAGGATAACCTAGTTGGTCACTAAATCACTAAAAACATTTAATGCCTTACATTGAATCATGTTGTGAAAAATGGGACTATCAGGCATTTTAGAAAAAAATCACGTATAATCTGAACATGCCCCATAAGTTCTGCTTGGATGAAATTGACCCTTCGATGTCGTAGAAATTGACCCTTCGATGTCGTAAGAGGGGCTACACACACATGCAATTGTGATTCTGTTGGTTTCACAGTTGTTGGTTTTCATGCTGTCAGCATCTTGCATGGATTACAAAACAGTTTAACACAAAAAGATTGTTCTGTTTTAGATATTTGCACTGCACAGGTGGGGTTTTTTTTTTAGGAGAATGACATCATCTGAGAGATATTTAAGTGAGGCTTAAAATTAGTGCCCATATGGTAACTAGCACTGCTTTCTGATTACATGAATCATGCATTAGTCTACATATGGAATAATTCACTCCTTTTTTTCAATCTGAGTCTTGCTGCATAGGGGCACTGGGGAAGATTACTATAAATATATTTTAGCGTAGGAAACACCAGAATTTAGTGCCCCCTCAGGCCTGGCACTATTTATAGCATGCATCACAGTCAAACTCTGCATTGACTTCCTTCTGCCTGATTCCAAACTTCTGCTGACTCCCACAATTCGACGCCCAGATGTGTTCTATTGGGGTGTTTGTGTCTGCAGTGGAGTTTTGGTTCCTATGAAAAATGATAGGACCTGCTGGGGGAAATAAGTTAAAAGGGAGCTGATAAAATGAATTGTGGTTGATGGATGTGATGATTCCAGTACACTCTGCTTAAGCTGTCTAATATCTTAAAATCTACTTCAAGTCAAACTCTATAAAACATGGTATAATAGAGTTGGAAGGGACCCTGGAAGTCTTCTGGTGCAATCCTCCTGCTTGAGCAGGAGACCCAATGCCATTTCAGACAAAAGGCTGTCTCTTTGCTGCAGTGATGGAGCACCCAGAACCCTGGAGGCAAGCTACTCCATTGGTTTATTGCTCTTACATTAGGAAATTTCTCCTTAGTTCTAGGCTGCTTTTGCCCGAGATTAGTTTCCACCCATTGTTTTTTTGTCTTGCCTTCTGGTGCTTTGGAAAATAGTTTGACCCCTTCATCATTGTAGGAGCCCCTCAAACATTGGAATACTGCTATACTTGCTAGACATGGACATGAATGTAATTTGGTTGGGAATACAGGTGATCCTTGACTTAGGACCACAGTTGAAGTCAAAATTTCTGTTCCTAAACAAGGAAATTGTTGAGTGAGTTGTGCTCATTTTATGACTTATTTTGCCATTGTTGTTAAGCAAATCATGTGGTCATTAAGCGAATCTGGCTTCTCCCATAGACTTTGGTTGTTAGAAGCTGGCTGAGAAGGTTACAAATGATGATCGGATGAGCCCCGGGATAGTTCCAGCTCCCAAGTGCTTGAATTTTTATCATACTACAATACTCAATAAGTGTGCTAACCAGTCATAGGTCATTTTTGAAGCACTGTAATAACTTCAAATAGTCATTAAATGAATGGCTGTAAGTCAAGGACTACCTATAATACAGAAATTGTCACTCTCTTCTATAATGATTGTGTTTTTATTGCCCAGTCTAGGCTACAGTCATGATATTTTATGATGGTCACCATCTAAGCATTAAACACATCCAGACCTACTGAGCTTTTCAAGATTGAGAAAAGTCATTCAGATGTCACACTTAGCTCATGTCTGCCATTTTAGATTACTCCAAATATAATGGCTGATCTGCCTCTAAAATGGTTGACATAGCATTAATCTAAGCCATTCACCTCCTTTGAAAACTCTGTCGGACTTCAGACAAACAACATTGCCCTGTATTGTAGCCAAAATCATAGCACTTTGCCCACCACTGCTGATCTGTCATGTGATCTGTTTTAACATATAAATTTTATATTTATTACATAAATATTATATAAAACCTCTCTAAGTGATGCTTCGGGAACTTCTTCCAACAAATGTTTAATTTTATGTGATTAAAGTTGTAGAAACTTAAACTTAAACAAACTCCACCACCAAACACATGTATCCTAACTCACTTGTGTTCTGAAAAGGTGTTGGGCAATTCCTATTGTGGCTTAATGGCTTTCCTCCTGTTTTGGTTCTCAGGTGAGGGGCTGCCTCTAATCCTACCATTCTGCCTTTGTTCAGACATTGCTTCAGGGAGTTTCAAAATATCCTGTCTTGAATGGATTACCAAATCTGCATTTCTAAAAGTTAGCCTCCTCAGTTTCTGCTTGGGAGCAGGGAGACCAGACAGTGTTCTTCAGAATAACAGTGTTGGAAGGTACCTTGGAAGTCTTCTAACCTGCTCAAGCAGAGACCCTATACCAGGGCTGTCAAACTCACCGGCCATGGGCCGGATGTTTTCAAACGTGCTGGCCACACCCAGTTTAGCAAAAGGGAAAAAAATCGCCATATGTCACGTGACTCTGTCATGACAACATGAGTTTGACAGCCCTGCCATATACCACGTTAGACAAATGGCTTTCCAATCTCTTCATGAAAACCTCCAGTGATGGAACACCCACAACTTCTGGAGGTTTCACTTATTAATTGTTTTTACGATCAGGAATTTCTCCTCAGTTCTAGGTTGGCTCTCTCTTTGATAAGTTTTCATCCATTACTTCATAGATTCAGATTAACAGAGTTGGAAGGGACCTTGTAGATCATCTAGTCCAACCCCCTGCCCAAGCATACACCATTTCCAACCCTACACCATTTCTAACAGATGGCAGTCTTCTTGAAAGCTTCCAGGAATGAAGTTGCCACAATTTCTGAAGGCAAAAGCTGTCCCACGTCCTGCCTTCAGATGCTTTGGAAACTAGGTTGGCTCCCTCTTCTTTTTAGTAGGCCCTTAAATATTGAAAGAGTGCTATCATGTCATCCCCTAAATGTTCTCTTCATGTTGTAGACATACCCAATTCCTGCAGCCATCCAGTCTCCTATTGCCTCCAAATAGCCGCTGCTTGGAGACCTAGCTTCAGAACAGCCAAATATAATTTATGGGAATACCTATATGCCCAGTGTTGAAATCTTGGAGTTATTTCTTCTGTACTTTTGAGTCAACAGATACTGGTTTGTTCCCCTCTCCCCCAACTCTTATTGTTGCAAGCTACATTGAGTCTTAGAGTAAAATTTAAAGGCTAAGAATAAATTCAACTTAATACTATGTGGATCTGTGTATGTGTACAGAAACACACTAATTTGCATTTTAATTGTTCAGCCATTTTGGCTTCATTTCATCAAGGAAAATTTCAGGGACACCCTGTTTTTCTATTTTACTATTGATTATGGTATATAAAAGGAGAATCTCTCAATTTTAATCCAGAATTCCAACATAAGCAAACAAGAAAGAGAGAGGAGGGAAATAGAGGCAGGCAAACTGTGAGCCCTTCAGATACACATACTTGCACATAATTAAAACTGTTCCTTCTTTAATATTAATCATTGATAGTACACATCTGAAAGCTGTTCTCTTCGGTTTCATCAAAATGACTTGTTCCCCTGTGGCGCAAAGAAGCTCTGTTTTTAGGGCAGCATGCTGGCACGGAATCCTGGGAATTGAAGTCCACATATCTTAAAGCTGCTGGGATTAAAAAGCACTGATATAGAGGCATTGCACTGTAGGTTTGTAATGCTCTATTTTTCCAACATTGTTTTTCCAGCAACAAAGATAAAAGTTGATATGCATTTTCTTTGATATGCAGCAACTATCTGTCTTGGCAAAATACTGTGCAGACTGGGCCAATTAATACTACCATTCTGAACTAAAGAAAAGAGGCTTTTAAGCACCTCACAATGTGTGCAGAAAATTAAGCATTAGATGAAGAGGAAGGGGAGCAAAAGTGATTAAAATAACAAAGTGTATTATTGTAGCTTTCTTGTTCCCTCATCCCCAGTGTTTTCTGAAGCAATCTGGACAATTTAAATTTCCCACAGTGATATGTTTTAAGTTTTTAAAACAACAGGAACATTTTTAGCTTGGCAGTTAGCCTTGTTTTGTTTTTCTTTTCTTATTTTTAAAGAAACTTATCAGCAAAGCTAAATGAATTATTAAAGAGACAAGGTATACTCTTGGGAAGCAGAAGAGAACACAGAAGCTATCTGTAGGCAGGATCCAACTCAACGGAGGCCAGTGAAAACTAACCACATCGTCACCCAGTTAATTCTTTGGACTAGGGGTGACATAGCAATGTTTTCATATCTCAGGGGTTGCCACAAAGAAGAGGGAGTCAAGCTATTCTATAAAGCACCTGAGGGCAGGACAAGAAGCAATGGATGGAAACTAATCAAGGAGAGAAGCAACCTAAGAAGAAATTTCCTGACAATTAGAACTTTTAACCAGTGGAACAACTTGCCTTCAGACATTGTGGGTGCTCCAACACTGGAGGTTTTTAAGAAGAGATAAGATAACCATTTGTCTGAAGTGGTATAGGGTTTCCTGCCTGAGCAGGGGGTTGGACTAGAAGACCTCCAAGATCCCTTCCAATTCTGTTATTCTATTCTATTATTTTAAGTAATCTTTTTGTCACCTGTCAATCATCTCAGCAGGATGCTCATATATGCCTTGGAATGAACTGGCCCATTTACAGAGCAATTAAGTTTTTTTTTTTAATCTGTTGGCTCTATCTGCAACAACACGCTCTTAGGGTGTGTCAGAACATTCAGAGGGAGTGAAGCGTGGTAGACACATAATGCTCTTGCCCACTTTGACAACTGCCTTGTAGCCTGGGGCTATGCCTATTTACTTGGAAGTGACTTGGAATTTAATGGAGGGGGGGTTGCTCTTTTTAATACATGCATATAAGAAATGCTATCATGCAGTACAATTCTGTCCATGCGTGCACAGAAGTCAATCTCATTGAGTTAGGTGGGGTTTAGTCCAAGATAAGCATGAACATGTAGGAAGCTTATGTTCCACCCCAGACATCAACTTCCCATATAATCAAAAGTCATCTCGTCCAGTAGCTCATTACTGTACATGATAAAAATGTTCATGGTCTGTTCTGTTTCAGACACTGAGCCAAGAATGTAGGATTAACTGCTTTCCCCCTTCCCTTACCCAGAGAAGATTAGCTTTCTGTGGTGTTTCTCAACGTAGGTGACTTTAAGACATGTGGACTTCAACTTTACAAAAAAGATGTTGAGAATTTGGAAAAAGTGCAAAGAAGAGCAACAAAGATGATTAAAGGCCTGGAGACTAAAACATATGAAGAATATGAACAGTTGCAGGATTTGGGTTTGGCTAAATCTAGAGAAAAGAAAGACTAGGGTGGGTATGATAGCAGTATTCCAGCATTTGAGAGGCTGTCACGAAGAGGAGGGGGTCAATTTATTTTCCAAAGCACCAGAAGCCTTTGGAATCAAGAAACAATGGATGGGAACTAATCAAGGAGAGAAGCAACCTGAAACTGAGGAGAAAATTCCTCACAGTGAGGACAATTAACCAGTGAAACAGCTTGCCTTCAGAAGTTATGGGTTCTTCATCATTGGAGATTTTTAAGGGACTGGACAGTCAGTTGTCTGAAATGGTATAGGAAGGGGTGTCAAACTGGTGGCCTCTGGGCTGGATGCATCATGCACAGGCCATGCCCACCCCAACTCTGTGATGGGGAAAAACATCATGAAACATCATATGATGGCAATGTGATGTGGCAAGTTTGACACCCTTGGTATAGGATCTTCTGCTTAAGCAGGGGGCTGGACTAGAAGACATCCAGTACCTTCCAGCTTTACTCTTATTGATTGAACTCCCAGAAATTCCCAGCCAGTTATACTATGCTGGCTGGGGAATGCTGGGAGTTGAAGTCCACATGTCTTAAAGTCACCTAGGTTGAGAAACATCTGCATACTGTTTTAACAGCATGGTAGAACTTCTTCCAGATATTCTTGTTTTGTATCCGAAGGGAGACAGGCCCAATCAGCTGCTGACCACATATTATTTCCAGCATCTTTGACAGTATAACACTAGTTGTGAATGATGGGAGTTATAGTTTGGCACATTTGGAAATCACCAAAGAGTTGGAAGGATGTAAAGCCACAATTGGGAACATTTAATGCTTTATTTTTCCAGCCTAAAGTCAAAATCGATAACAGCTGAGAGAGACTTTTCTCCTTTGAAGTGCTTGTTTAGAATAAGAAACTTTGGCTGGGATTATGTCTTATGTTAAGCTATAAATGTAGTTTGTTTGATTCCAATTTAGATTTTGGAACCCAATCTTTGTGATGCATAAATCATCCTTTATAGTTTAGGAAGTTGCATGGATCCAATTAATTGTAGTTTTACTATAGACGGTATAACATATAGAAGAGAATATTTATAGCTCAGGGTTGAACTGTGAAGTTCTTTATTTTTATTTTTATTTTATTTGGTTTGTCAATTGCTTACAAGATAATAGGTATAAGTAATAACATAGTTATGAATACATGGATACATATAAGAAAAATCAAAGAAACAATAGGACAGGGACAGTAGGCACATTGGTGCACTTATGCACGCCCCCTACAGGCCTCTTAGGAAAGGGGTGAGGTCAATAGTAGACAGCCTAAGGTTAAAGTTTTTGGGGTTTGGGGAAGAAACCACAGAATCAGGTAGAGTATTCCAGACATTGACCACTCTGTTGCTGAAATCGTCTTTCCTGCAATCAAGTTTGGTGCAATTAACCTTGAGTTTGTAATCTATTGTTTGCTCTTGTGTTGTTATGGTTGAAGCTGAAGTATTCATTGACAGGTAGGACATTGCAATGTATGATTTTATATACTATACTTAGATAGGACCAAAGGTGGTGTAATTCTAGGTTTTCTGGGTCTAGAATTTCAAGTATTAGGTATTCTGCAACAAGTAGAGGAGTGGAGAACTCTTCTTGTGAAATATTTCTGGACTTTCTTGGTGCTCTCTGGTTGGTTGTTTGCTTGCAGACATTTTATTACCCAAGTAGGTAACATCATCAGTGTGAGCACCAAGGATTCCACAATCATGGTCAAACAGCTTAGAGCTTAGCATCAACTGCAAATCCTTAGCATAGGCTGCAAATCCTGTACATTACCATGCTTTTGACATCATCTTGGTAATTTTTGGGGAAGCCTCAAATTAAATAGAACAAAGTCTGATTAGTCGAGGGATAGGAAAGTATTGGCCACTTTCAAGGCTATAGACTAGACCAAGAAGTTTGGAAAACATATGGGGAAAAAAGGCCACAACAAGCCTCTTCCATATTTAGAAGTATGGATGGGTCCATCATGAAGTTATTGGTTAAACTTGTGGAAAATTTTGCTTTTTAATTATTCTTTTATGCTCTTCTCTACTTTGTGAGAAAAATGTATAGATCTTCAAAAGGAGTCCTGTTCATAGGTCTGTCTATAGAGTTATCCAGATATCAGAACAAGCAAACGAGGACACAGAAAACAGAAAGTGTTTTATTTTCTGGACATCTATGACAAAAGCTACACTGAAAAACAGCAACACTTGTACTTAAGCACACATGTATATGAACTTACTTTTTCCAACATCAGGACTGGTTTTTCAACTACAATATTTTTCCAAGCAATCTTTATTTTCAAGAACTAAAAAGGGGTAATAAAGAATTGAAACATATAACACGTCCTGTACTCTACAGATGACAATGATTGTAGATCTGAAGGGGATGGCTGAAATCAGGAAATAAATGAGATAACATAAATCTAAGCTGTTGTGTCTGAAGACAATTTACAAGGTCACCATGCAGGAAAGTTTGAATGATACTGAAGTAAAAACACTCCAGAAAACAACTAAAACACTCAAAAAGCTGAACAATGCAGGTAGTCTTGAGTTATGACCTTAATGAAGCCCATCCGTCATGGTTGTAAATCATGGTGGTCATAAGACTACATGTATTTGATTTTTAGACTAAGCCTGGGAATTAGGACAAAAAAGGAAGACATACCCTCCTTTTACCAGACATCTGGTAACCTTAATGTGGAAGAAAGACGAGGGCAAAATTTGTTCTATTTATGGCCAGGAATTGCCTATCAGTTTGGCACACTAGCCTCAATGCATTCTTCCTTTTTTTCCCCTTTTTTTGAGCCCAGGCAGGATGAGTTGTGGGGAAAAATCATAGCGTTCCAAACTCTGTTGTACTGAATTCTTTGGCAGTCTCGAAATGGCGCCTGGGAACCATTGCAAAAGCTTTCAGTGCCTGATAATGGCTGATATACAGCATGTGTGTCTTTCAGAATATTCAGATGTGAAATGTTGTGTGGTTATAAATGGATTTCCTAGACAGTAAATAACTTCTCAATGGAAGCATATTCAAATATGCCTTTTCTTTCTATTCTTTCTCACAATTTAAAAAAAACAGATTCTTTTTACGTCAGTGGGAAATTCGACGTGTCATGAATTTGGTGTCATCTGGACAGTTTGGGTTGGATGGCATCTTTGGCTGTGAAAGTAACCTGCAGGTTACTTTCATTTTATATTTTTGGGAAGAAAAGGAAGACAAAAGCTGTAAGTTTTCATTGCAACTAGGAGTTCAGAGACAGGAGAAAGACATACCTATCTGTCATTCTTACAGCACACATCTTTGGAAAGCATAACATCCTTCGAGACAAGGCTGCTGGCCTAGAAATCAGGAGTTAGTGAGTTCTCGTCTGGCCTTAGGAATGAAAGTGATTTTGAGAGATGAGTGATTTTGAAAGATGAGGAGACTCTGAGTTATAGTCCTGCCTGAGGCAAAATCACTTCAGGGAAATGGGCAATATGTGTTTGTTAAATAAATAAATAAATGAAAACCAACTGTGAAAGTTTGGGCCAATCACCAGGAGGCTGTGAATTCTAGTCCTACCTTAGGCATGAAAGCCAGTCATGTGATTTTGGCCCATTCATCTTTTCAGCCAAATCCACCTCACAGGATTTTTGTTGTGGGGAAAAAAGAAGGAAGAAGTAGTAGGTATGTTCATTACTTTGAATTACTTATAAAGTAATAAAGGTGGAATTTAAACCTTAAGCCCATGTCCCACTGCACCAACGGATGCAAAGTGGATATAAAACGGACAAAAAAGCTTGCCATCCATTTGAAAATGCGATGCATTCGTTGTGTACTCACTACGTACGTGTTACATACGCTCTATCCGTCAAACATCCGTCTACTGCTATTTCATCCGCTCAAAAAGTTTTGAGCTGCGCAAAACTTTTTGAGCGGATGAACCTTCCGACACGTACGCTCTACATCCGCAACACATATGGGCAACAAACGTTCTAAGTCCGTTGTCATCCATTACACATCCGATGTATCCTCTCGGCATCCTCTGGCCATCTGCACAACTCACATCCGTTGCAGCAGAAAGCGGAAAGAGGGAGGAAGCGAAAGGTACGCGGAACGTCCACACAGCATTAGTAGCACGGACAAAGAAAGGATGTAAGCGGATGCATCTCGTATATAAAGCATTAACACGGACAAAACGTTCGTATAGGGGATGTATCTCAGATATTTAGGATGTCTGGAGGATGTCTACAGCATGTGGAAGGACACCTAACGGAAAACCAACATTTCCCATAAAAAGGGGGAGGAAATCACCTGGATCTCACTATCAGTCCAGCAGCCGTGGTGTACAGACCTCTTCACCCTTGCTCTTGCTCTTCCACATTGATCTCCACCATGGATCATCACACGCTCCTTATGGTAGCTGCGATCATTCAACATCAGAACCAAGCCTTGTTCAGGCTGTTTTACCTTTTCTACGCAAGGAGAAGAAGGAGACACCCAAGAGCTGTGTGGGTCCGATGATGGATCGGGAGAAGAGTGGAGTTTGGACTGTATGACAAGCTGATGGTGGAGCTGAGGAATGAAGACACTCGTGCAATCCAGCACTTCATGAGGAAGCCACCAGCCATTTTTGATGAATTTGTGGAGTGTCTGAGACCCAGGTTGACCAAGCCGAGCACCAACTTCCGTCCCAGCCTGGACCTGGACTGAAGGTGGCACTGACTCTGCACCACCTGGCCTGTGGAACTACATACAGAAACATGCAGTTTGCCTGGAGGGTGCCACACAACAGCATCAGCAAAGTGGTCAGGGAAGTGGTACAGGCCATCATAGAAGAATACGTGGAGGAGCTCCTCAAGTGCCCCACCTCTGAAGAAGGCTGGAGGAAAGTTGCAGAACAGTGGTATCAGAAGTGGAACTTTCCCCACACCGTTGGAGCCAGAGATGGGAAGCACGTGGCCTGCAAAACTCCAGCCAACTCAGGGTCCTCTTATCAAGGGCTTCTTCAGTATCATCCTCTTTGCCATGGTTGATGCTGACTACAAGTTCATGTACATCGATGCTTCAGGCAACGGGTCAGCTTCAGATAGCCAGGTATACAACGCCAGTGACCTCAAGGATGGTCTGGAACGCAACCTCATCATGAGTTTTCCAGATCCAGACCCCCTACCCAATGACACACAAGATGTGCCCTACTTCATCGTGGGTGATGACGCCTTCTCCCTCAGAACCTACCTCATGAAGCCCCACACTTCAAGATACCTCACCTGTGAAGAGAGGATCTTCAACTACAGGCTGTCCAGGGCAAGACGGGTGGTGGAGAATGCCTTTGGCATCCTGGCCAACAAGTTCCAGGTACTTCTCACCACCATGCAGCATCACCCAGGGACTGTGAGGAGCATCGTGGAAGCTTGCTGCATCCTGCACACTCTCATGCGCACCCGCTACCCAGTGTTGCAGAACAGGCTTGTCGACCATCAACAAGGGAATGGGGACATGGAGCCTGGTGAATGGAGGCAAGGACGAAACCTGATAGACACTGTGGATGTCCAAGGCCCCAACAGAGCTTCACGTGAAGGGAAGAAGCAGCATAATCTCCTGAAACACTGGTGAAACTCCCCAGCTGGAGCAGTGGAGTGGCAAGACAGGATGGTAGATGCTTAATAGATGCTTCCTTCAGCCTGTCTCATAACACTGATCAGATTGTGCCATGTATGTTGAGTGGCCCTACAATGAATAGGGCATTAATAAAGAGCTTTGTTTATTTTGAAATGTGTTGATCAATGAATAAATTGTTATTGATAAAAAGGGCCATATGTGTGGCAGCTGGGATAGTGGACCATACAGTCCCACTATGCTTGCACTGGAGGTTTATCTATCCCACAGCTATCCTTACCTATCCCACAACTATCCTTACCCATCCCACAACTATCCTTACCCATCCCACAACTATCCTTACCCATTCCACAGCTATCCTTACCCATCCCACAGCTATCCTTACCCATCCCACAAGCATGCAAAGGCTTAACCCTTTTTTCAAAGTTTTCACCAACACTTTATTAAGTAAATAAAATGAACCAAGTGTGTGAAGCAAAGTAACCTTTATTAACAACTGTCTTCAGTAAACTGTATGACTTTATTAAAAAAGCAAAATGAACCAAGTAAAGTGTCTTTAAGCAAAGATAAAGTGAACAGGTAACAACTCAGTCTCTGGCACTATTCTCAGTCATTCTGAGGCATGTCCATGGTCTCAGCTGTCGAGCGGCCAGGGACTGTGGAGGTGGCTGTGGCTGGAGTGCTGGTCTGAGGCGCCATTGAAGTGCTTGGCCCCGAGAGTACAATAGGGGATGGTGTATTCAGGAAGCTCTCAGAGAGCTTACTCAGTCCTGTGAGGTTGAGAGGCCCTTCCTCAAGGACCTGGGATGTCAGGTACAGTACTGATGACAGATTTTCTGTTGAGGGGCTTGGCTGTGGGGTGGAGGAAGGAGGAGTGTAGTGGGGCTGTCTGGTCTGCAGCTGGGTAAGGTGAGGCATCTGTGACGTGCGATATACCTGGGCCTGGACTGGGAAGGGCTGCCTCTGCTGTGGGAAGTCCTGGTACTTGCAGCCTTGGTAGGTGAGGGGCTGTTGAAAGCCGTGGAAGGGCTGTGACATTGCCTGGGGTGGAGGAGCAGTTCTGGAGTGGGTTGGAGCAGGTTCAGCTGGGTCTGGAGGGTGGTGCAGCAGTGCTGTGATCTTCTCCTTCATCACCTGGTACTGGGCCTCGGGCAGGTCCATGAGGGTCTGGATCACGTACGTGATGAAGGGCTTGCGGTTCGAGGATGGTATATCGCTGTGGACCAGCTGAGAGAGAAGATCTGTGCTGGTCTTGATTGTGTCCCTGATCTCCAGCAGGACAGTGTGGCTCTGGCCCTCCAGTCTGCCTCTCTGCCTGCTTTCTGTGGAGGTGGAGCTGGGGGTGGGTGTGGGTTGGTCTCTAGCTGCTGCTTCTTCTTCCTCCATTTGAGACAGGGGATCCTCCATGTCCTCTGGCATGGGGAGTGCAGCTGTTGGGGGGGTCTCTGCCGTGGGGCCCTCTGAAGACACCTGCCTGGACTGTCTCCTGGCTGGAAGAGGACTGGCTGTCTGTGGGCTGTCTGAGGAGAGGGTTGACAGAGGGGCTGCTCCTCGGTGGCGGACCTCACCCTCCAGGAAGCTGCACTTGGCCATGATGTACATCTCCCAGTCAGTGAGCTTGACAGCGGCCTGGCCAGATTTCTTGAGGTGTAGCTTGCCATACCAGGTGTGCATGTGCTTCCACCATCCCAGAAGGACATCAGCAGTGTAGCCCAGGCTCTCTGCCTTGTCTCTCCATGCTGCCTGCTTTCTCTTGGTGTTGCGATAGGGCCTGTGGCCCTTTCTCCACAAGTACTCATTCTCCCTCAGCCATTCCAGCACCTCCTCCTCATGGTCCTTGGAAATGGAGTACTGTTTCCTCTCTCCCTTCTCCTTACCTTGCCGCTTCCTCCCTCTGGCAGGGGCTTCAGGGCCTTCAGCAGCAGGGCTTTGAGGGCCTTGGGCTGGTCCACCACAGCAGCAGCAGCACCACCACCAGCAGCAGCAGGAGAAGCACCAGCAGCAGCAGCAGGAGAAGCACCAACAGCACCAGCAGGAGAAGCACCAGCAGCAGAAGCACCAGCAGCACCAGCAGGAGAAGCACCACCAGCAGCAACACCACCAGCACAACCACCACCAGCAGCACCAGCAGCTTCAGAGTCAGCACCAGGTGGTGGGATGGTGGTTCTGTCCTTCTTGCCAGGGCTGGCAGGAGTCGGCACAGGCTTTCTCTTCTTCCCTGACTGACGACCCATGGTGTTCTTTCAAGATGTCTCTGGCAGCAGGTCTTTCCTCTGAATGGTGACTGCTTGCGAGCTGCATCCTTTTATATCCGCGGAGCTGACGCAATTCATCCTCCCCGCATGCGCAGTGACCGCTTTGCATCCGCTACGCATCCGCTATGCATCCTATAGGCGTCCGTGATGCATCTGCGGCATCCACTACGCATCCGCTCCTTCTGCTATGTGTCCGCTTCGCTATTCTCCCCCGGAAGCCCTGCGGATGTGTCATCCGCTTCCATCCGCTTCCATCCACTAGGCTTCCTACGAACATCTGCTTACCATCCTCGCTACGTACTACCCACGTCCGTTCCTTTCCGTTGTTTTCCATTCTGTTTATGCAAATTTGGGGCACTTTTGAGAGCGGATAACAACGGATGGAGCCACCCCCGAAATTTTGCTCATCCGCTGTGTCCTTTTTGCATACGTTTTGCATCCGTCGACCAGTGTGACCTAGCCTTAATCAACAAGCAAACAAATGAATAGATTTGAAGCTGCATTTGGCCACTGTGTAACCCATTGGGAGCCAAAGGCCAAACATAATTGGAGCTAGGATAAAATCTAGGTTTGATTCAGACATTCAGTTATTGAAATGAAGTTAATTCAGTGCTTTTAATAATCCCTTCCCTTGTTTTCTGTCTCGTAAAGAAATTACATTTTGATGGGAAGACTTAAATGGGATCTGGAAGCATGCTCAAGAATTCTGGTTATGAAAGGGGGCCTCAGTGCTTAACCAGGTGTTGGAGAAGTACATGTTTTTTTTACAGCTTAAATGTTTTGCATTTCCAAGGAAGAAAACCTGTAATCCACTTTTTATAATATTCCTACATAATTCACACTGATGTGAGATAAGAAAGACATAGACACTCTATATATGTTATTAAATGTTTCTGAGTCTCAAGTCGTGCTGCAGTAACCATGAACATCTTTTTTAACCTATGTCTGGTGCACCAGCTGCATACTCTTTATCCATAAGATGCAAAATAACTTCTACCTCTGGAGGCCCTGTGGTTTAATTAAGGACCTGTCGAAGATAATATTTATAGCTCAGAATTGAACTGAGGAGTTCATGGTGCTCTCTGAGCTTGGTTGACTTCTTGCTGGTGGTTCATTACCAAACTAGATAACATCAGCAGTGCTAGTAGGGGGTGGCATTAAATTTGCATTTAATTTTATATACTGGAATAGTACTTGCCCTGTCAGTATTAGCAGGAGATATCTTGGTTGGGCTTTTTACTGTCTGAGTTGGTACAGTAGTTCCTGCCTCCTTGATTGTTGGTCTAATGCAGGAGTGTCAAACTCGCAGTGTCACATTGTCGTCATGTGTTGTGTCACAACTTTTTTTCCCTTTGCTTAACTGGGGCTGTGTGTGGCAAGCGTATGACGCATCCGGGCTGCAGACTGTAAGTTTGACACTCCTGGTCTAATGTTAATCTTGGTATTAATTTCTGCTCATCTGGGTGTTGATTGCTGGTGAAGAGGCTGAATCAAGGAATAATCAACATCCTAATCAAGGAATCACCTGTGAAACCACCTGTGGTTCTGTTTGCTCTGAGACTTTCAGTGAAAATACAAGATTAGTAAAACAGTAATACTTATTTTTCATGTATCATTTTAAATGATACTTTCTCCATATATTATTTTTGAAATAGGTACATATTGGAAATATCAAGGCTGGTATTGTATAAAGGTTGATTTTTAAAATTCTGGCCATGGTATCCTACTACTTATCAGCTATATTTTTTTACACAAAGGTTTTGCATAATATGATTCTAATGGAGATAGGTTCAGTGGTGAGATTCAAATTTTTTTACTACAGGTTCTGTGGGTGTGACTTGGTGGGCATGGCATTGCTTGGTGGGCATGGCTTGGTGGGCATGGCAGGGGAAGGATACTGAAAAATCTCATTCGCTCCCCACCCCACTAACCTGCTTTCCAGCTTTGTTCTCCTGTGCAGGGCAACAAAAGAAAACCTAGCCAATCAGCTGGGATTTGGGAGGCAGAGAATAGATGGAGGTGGGGACAGTCAGAGGTGGTATTTGCCGGTTCTCTGAACTACTCAAAATTTCTGCTATCAGTTCTCCAGAACTGGTCAGAACCTGCTGAATACCACCTCTGGATAGGCTGGAATGAAACTTGCAAGATTTCTATTTTTAGCATGTTTGGTTAAAACATGGAATTAAACATGCTTAATTTAAAGTAAGTCACCTCTTTCATATCAAAGTCCTTCTTTGTCCAAAGATTTTTGCTTTCAATTCAGTTCAAATGCTTTTTGGCTCATTTGAACACAGATCACTCAGTGCCAGATAGATTATAAGGTCAACTGGCTAAGCTAGGATTTAGATCTTGAAGTAAGAGGTCCAGAATAACAGCACAGTAATTTTTTGGAAAAATTTCCAGGAAAACAAATTTCACCTTACAACTAAGCTTATTCAAGGTAATAAAAGCCCATTTTTATTGCTCAGAAGATGCAAGTTGCAGTAAACATCAATTGCATTGACTCTTCAACTCCTCCTGGCCACAAGAGGGCAGTAGGGTGTAGATAGAGAGTTCAGGATTTACTCCAAGGTTGGTTAAATATGGCAAATTTATGACCTGTCGACCTCAACAGCAATGCTGGCTTAGGAATTGTGGGAGTAGAAGTCCACAGGTATAAAATTGCCATAGTTGTCCACCCTGATTTACTTTGTATCTCCTGTTTGTCATTTTCTCTCTCCCTTTTGACTCTGCAGTTACTCAAGGGACTTCATCTCAGGCATAAATATGTAAAACACGTGCTATTGCATTCGTCTCCTGGTAGGATGGAGCTACCAAGGAGTTGGCCTTTGCTTTCCCTAAAATGCATTCCCTATAGAGTCATCTCTTTTCTCATATAACTTTAAAACTGCTTCACTAATCATTGCTCAGATCAGATTTTCACTGCCCAGAAGACTCTCATGTGCATATAGAACATTTAAATTTCCAACACATTTTCACCCCAAAACTCTCTTAAGCAAATATCAGGTTTCTTACCAAGGAGTTATGTATAGTTGGCAAGCATTAATAAATATCCTTATATTTAAACATATTTAGCTCCAATAACAAATGGTAATATTTCCCAATGATTTCAATATTCCCAAGGCATTGATTGGAATATAGTGATTACCGTGAAGACCGCAAATCAGTTCTGCAAAGTTTTTGCTGGACAAAACATTACTATAATTTTCAGTGACAGGTATGAACAATATTTGCAGTATTTGTTCTTTTAACTAGTAAAAAGGTTTGTTGACTACGCAAGCAAAGTTAATCATACAAAAACTATGCATTGTAATGCTGGATTTTTCTTTATGGAATAGAGAATAATTAGAATTAGGCAATATCCATAATCACATGTATGTGCCTAGCCAAGTGAGAACAATAGTATACTAGCCATAATAGAGACCAGTGCAAATTTGCGCATTTAACTAAGACATTTAAACAAATGGCAAGACCATATTATCATCATAAAAATAAATCCTGAATGCTTGGATACTTCTCAAAGAGTTCAAAGGCTATTGAATAAGATTGATGGTGATTCCTTGCAATCTCTAAGATACATCTCCAAAAAGCCTTATGTTGGAAAACCTACACTAATATCAATTTTATATTCAGCAAGATCAGATGGGTTGTTATTTTTTTGTGTTTTTTGTAAGGATGATCCAACATCCTGTTATTGAAGGTATTTTAATTCAGCAGAAAGTTTTATTAGCTGTCTAAGTTATGAGCTATCTCTTTCTGTTGCTGCTATCTCTAAGACTGAAATAATTGACATGGGACAAAATCGGAGTAAAGCTATAACTTTACACTGATTTCATCCTAGGTCAGCGATCCCCAACCTTGGCTTGGTGGCCTGGCAGAGGGGAGGGGAGATCAGAGTGGTGAGCTGGCTTGCACATGCATTCACAAAGTTCAACTTGTGTGAGTGGTAGACACACGCATGCGTGCACAGTTCACCTTGTGCAAGCTGAGCATGTGCCTTCTGGCCTGCTGCTTATGCAGGCCAGTTGTGAATAGGTTACGATCCAGGAGTGGGTCACAGTTCAGGAGTAGTGGCTCCCTGTCCTAGATCAGGGGGTCAAACTCAAGGCCTGGAGGCCGAATCTGGCCCACAGGGTGCTTAGATCTGGCCCACGGGGCTGTCCTGGAAACAGAAAAGGTGCCACTGCCAATGAAAACAGAGCTTGGGACGGCTGCGGGTTGTAAATTGGGGCAAAATTCACGTAACGCATATCATAAATTTGGTGCTCAATTGAGGTCGTAAGTTGAGGACTACCTGTAATTCCTTAGCCTGGTCCTGATATAAGCTGGCATCAGTCTGCAAAACACTTGCCTTTTACTGATCTCAGCAAAAACCAAGCCAAAAATGTGACTGAAACAGAACACAGTGTTGTGGAAAGGTTTTTCAAACAATTTATCATCTCATCTGTTTCAAGGGATTTTGATTCCTGGCAGATGATGTGCCAAATCTTTTTTTATTTGTTTGTTATTATTGTGGAATGAGAGAGGAATTATTTCATTTTACAAATTGCTTATAAAACTACAGAATCAGGGGGGGGGACCCCAAGAACAACTATAAAACAATTTATGTATGATTCCATATAGTTACATTCTCCGTCTTAACCAGTTTTTTTGAAATATCCTTTTTAAGTCCTACATAACCAACTCAAGTTATTTGCAGTGACAAAGGTGACCCTTAGCCAGTGACAACTTTAAACCACAGGCTTCTACTTTATCAAGGACTTTCATAAATCTGCATTCAAGTTATTTTAATATATTTCCAAAGACAGTTAAATCATCAAGATAAACCAACAATTCCTATTTTGTGTCATCGACAACCTTCTCCAACAAATGTTGGAATGTGTGGTTGGAGTACCAGTGACTCCTTGAGGAATTTTCTTGAAATGAGCTAATGCTAGTGTGTTTCTCAACCTTGGCCACTTGAAAATGTGTGGATTTCGCCTTCCAGATGTTGGCTGGGGAATTGTGGAAGTTGTAGTCTTCACATCTTCAAGCTGTCAAGGTTAAGAAACACAGCACTAGAGGTCAACTGAATGCAAATTGCTTCCCCCACCTACTCTCATTCCTGCTATGGACCAGAAAGAAACTGGTAACAGATTTTTCAGATGAACAAATTGTATTAAAACTCCTACATTTTGGTGAGATATATCTCATTTCATATGATGCATGGAGACATTTAAATCCTAATTTAGGATTTTAATTGGGAAGAAGTGGGGGGATGAGGAAGGTGACAAAGACAAAATGGACATATACAGTAGATGCAGGCTGCATATGAGAAAGTTTACAAGTATTTAATCAATTATCAATTGTACTGTAATGTGCTAAAACCTTATTGTATTTGTTGAGACTTTATGAAATAGCCTGAATCATGGGGCTATAAATTCTGGAGCACTAAATTCTGAGAAATATTGTCAAATTTTGCAGTACATCAACTATTTGCTTGCAATTTGGCAGTTCAAATCTCACCAGGCTCAAGGTTGACTCAGCCTTCCATCCTTCAGAGGTGGGTAAAATGAGGACCCAGATTGTTGGGGGCAATAGGCTGACTCTGTAAACCACTTAGAGAGGGCTGTGAAAGTGCCCTCTCTAACGGTATGGGCTTTTTGATAATTCCTGCAACAAATGATGGATTATCTGCTAGGACTCACTCAGATCAAATTCCAGATTTTGAAAGGAAATATATTTGAGAAATGTAATAGCCTCTGGGGACCATATATCATTTCTCTCAGGTTGATCCCATTAAAAAAAAAAAAATATGTCAGGAATGTTAGTTTCAAACATAAAATTCAGTTAGTCAATATGCCAACTTTTCAATTAATGTTTATCACTGCTACCGGATTCCCTTCTCATTTACTTATGTTTGGACCAAATGCTATTTTGTGAGTTGAGTTGTGCTTTGCAATCAAGCTTGAGCGAACTACATGTTGAAGTTAAATGTGGGAAATAGAAGAACATTTTGCAAAAGTGTTCTATTCTGTTTTAAAAGTTGCAGAAAGGAACAATATCAAGTAAATGAAATAAGAGAAATATATATATGTTGAAAAACACTTTGTGTGCATGGTATGGGTAATCCTTGATTTATAACAGTTCATTTAGTGCCTGTTCAAAGTTACTACTGAAAAAAGTGACTTATGTTCATTTTTCACGCTTCTAACCTTTGCAGCATGGTCATGTGATCAAAATTCAGATGCTTGGCAACTAATTCATAGTAACTGATAATTAATTCATACAGAGCAGTTCCATTGACAGTTCATCTCTTCAACCTCCAATTCTTGTGTTAGTTCCGAAGGCCCCATTAAAAAAAAAAAGGAGAAGCAGCAGCAGTAAATAGTCTTGTTCTGAGCACTTTGTTACTTCTTCAGCCTCTTACACAGGACGGTCATAAATTAATCTGCTCTACAAAAGGCAGGAGGGTAAATCCTTTACAAAATATGCAGAGGATTAGCCACTTAGTTCCCATCTGCATTAATGAGGACCCAATATTTATTTAGTCCATAGTCCATAAATTGTGACTTTGTTGTAACTTCCACAAGTTTCTTAAACTATAATGTTTCCCTTGTTTCCTTGGCTCCTGGTTATACTCCTCAGGTATTTACTGGACTATTGGCTTCAAAGTAATGGAGTGACCCTGCAGAGTTTTCTCTCATCCTAGAAGCTGTAAAAAGCCATTTCTCTTGGTCTTTCCATGGGGGGTGGGGGTGGGGGGTGGCTTAAGAAGTCACCATCATTTCTGCCATATTCCCAGCCCCAGCCACAAAGATGTTGACTCAACCCTGCACCCTCTTGAATTTCCATAAAAACATACCAGCCTGCCTCAATAAGCCTCATGATCTGTCTAGCAATCTATTGCATTCTCTAGTTTTCCCTAGTCTCATGGCATGCAGAAGCACTGGACTTCAATCAGTGGTGGAATTCAAAAAAATGTACAACCAGTTCTGTGGGCGTGGCTTGGTGAGCGTGGTGTGGCTTGGTGGGCATAGCAGAGGAAGGATACTATAAAATTTCCATTTCCACCCCGCTCCAGGGGAAGGTTACTGCAAAATCCCATTCCTTCCCCACCCCACTAACCTGCTTTCCAGCTCCGTCCTCCTATGCAGGGCAACAAAAGAAGACCTAGCCAATCAGCTGGGATTTGAGAGGCAGAAAATAGATTGGGGCGGGGCCAGTCAGAGGTGGTATTTGTCAGGTCTCTGAACTACTCAAAATTTCTGCTACCAGTTCTCCAGAACCGGTCAGAACCTGCTGAATACCACCTCTGACTTCAATCCTCATAACATTAGAAAAGACAGAAGAACTGAAGAAGATAAATTATTTTCTTGAGTGCAGTTGGAATTGGGCATATTTTTTAATGTCAAAAAGTAGGGCAATAAAGAGGAGAGTCCGTTTGATGTCATAGTTAGGGCAACAAGCTAGAAACCAAGACACTGGGAGTTGTAGTCCTGCCTGAAGCATTAAGCCAAATGGATGACTCTGAGTTCAGTCACTCTCTTTCAGCCCTAGGAAGCAATCAATGGCAAACCATTTCTGAAATCTTACCAAGAAAACCTCAAGGACTCATTCAGGCAGTCCCTAGGAATCCACACTGACTCAAAAGTGCTACACTAAAAAATACAGTATAATTGCCTTCAGCCTCATAAATGGAGGGGATCCCTCTCCTAGGTGAAATTCAATGGGGTTCACTGTTGAGATAGATAAGATTTCAAAAACAATTATTTCAGTATTTTTGGTTCTCAGGGCTGTTCATGATGTATGCTCAAAAACGTGTGAGTGGGATCTTGGAGTCTTAATGGACAACCAATAAAATATGACCCAACAGTGTGTGGCGGCATCCAAAAAAGCCAATGCAATCCTAAATTTCATTAACAGAAGGATACAATCAAGATCAAGTGAGGTGCTAATACCACTCTATTAAGCCTTAGTAAGACCACACCTAGAGTACTGCATCCAGTTTTGGTTACCATACTATAAAAAAGATGTTGAGACTCTAGAAAGAGTACAGAGAAGAATAACTAAGATGATTCGGGGACTGGAGGCTAAAACACACTGAACGGTTGCAGGAACTGGGCTTGACTAGTCTAGTGAAGAGAAGGACCAGGGGAGACATAATAGTAGTCTTCCAATATTTGAGAGGCTGCTACAGAGAGGAGTGGGGGTCAAGCTATTTTCCAAAGCATCCAAAGACCAGATAAGGAATAATAGGTGGAATCTGAACAAGGAGAGATTCAACTTAGAAATAAGGAGAAATTGTGAGAACAATCAACCAATGGAACAGCTCACCTTCAGAAGTTGTGGGAGCTTCATCACTGGAAGTTTTTAAGAAGAGACTGGATGGCCATCTGTGGTGTATGGTCTCCTGCTTGGATGCGTGGGGGGGGGGGTTGGACTAAATGATCTACAAGATCTTTCCAGCTTGGATGGGTGGAGGGGTTGGACTAAATGATCTACAAGATCCTTTCCAGCTCTGTTAATCTGAATCAAGTCAAGAAGATGGCAACCATGATAATATGATTAAAACTGCCTGGCTTTTTTTGTGTGTATCAAACTACACATACACATTTCAATCGCACTATTCTGGCTGCCATCTTGAGTTTCTTGATCTCAATGTATGGATACTCCTGTTCCACTTCCAGTTCCTATTTACTGGTTCTATAATGTCGGTGATAAAAGTCTCAAAGAAAGGAATTAAATTTATATTCCACCAAGAGTTGCTTGATAACGAGATGGATGGTATTTAAATTTAATGAATAAATAAAATGAAATGAATAAAAAGCAGTTGTACTTTAAGCTGGTTGGTGAACTTCACATTAATGTTCTGATCCTGGGCCTCTTAGAATCTTAAGACAACTGTTATGTATCTTAAAACTATATATATAAAACGAAGATGATGCTTAATATTACAGAGTCATATTTACAATTTACAAATTTAGAGAATTGGAAGGTGTTGTTGATTTTTAATCTACCAAAACCCCAAATTTATTTATGATTCTAAACTCTGCAGATGACAAAAGGCAGTTTTGGGCAATTCACCATCAACTTTGCCCAACATTTTTAGTACAGTTTTTAAATGGAACCTTTTCATAAGCCCCTACAGGATATAATGCTTGGTATTTGTCACAGACTCTTCAGCCTGGACAGCTCTTTTAATATTATTTATCACCTGCAGGTTTGATCATGGTTGACTTTATTGCTGATGGCACCTGTCAGGCTCCCACTGAGATTTTAAGGGGGAGTTTTAAGCTTTGTTTTTATAACTGCAAAAACACAGACAGGGAGGTTGTTATACAATACCTACCATCTGGTGCGGAGGCACTTCCTATGTGAATCTAAAAACTGTTTAGAGACATTTTGGGAGTACTGAAGTCATGCCTGGATTGGTACAGTATTGGACTAATGCAAGCTATAGCAAGAGAGAGAGAAAAACAGGTAGAGTGTTGTATTTTACAGTATTCAAAACAGTAACATTCCACATTTTGCATGGGGATAGTTGGAAGGTTCAGATTGAAGAAAATGCTATCCTGAAGTTTATTTATTTATTTTATTTGTCAATTGCTTACAAAATAATAGGTATAAGTAAAAACATAGTTATTAATACATGGATACATATAAGAAAAATAAAAAATATGTATAAAAGAAACAATAGGACAGGAACGGTAGGCACGTTGGTGCGCTTATGCACAAACACTTTTCTTTCTTTTCATGTGTTGTATCATTACATGCATGTGCATGTGCAAAGCTTACAGGATGACCATACAGGTAGTCCTTGACTTACAATCATAATGGACTTTCCATCATATGTCACGATTGTCATAAATTGAGGCACCCTTGTTTACCTACCTAATTATAGGACATCTTTTGTGGTGGTCATTAAGTGAACACAGCATTCATTAACAGATGTTAAGTGAACCCATTGTCTGCAATGGATTTTTTTTTTTTTTTGCTGGTAACTGGAAGTAAACACCTGTTTACAACAAAACAAATTGTAAATTACAGTCATGTGTCTGCAGGATGCTGCAAATGGCCATAAATTGTGGGCCAAGCATCCAAAATGTGATCACGTGACCATGAGGATTTGGTAGTCATTGAAACTTTGAATCTGGGTCATAAGAGCCTTTTTTGGGGGGAGGGTCTGTTGTAACTTCTAATGGACAGTAATCAACCGGTTGTTAAGTGAATGCTACCTGTACCACATTACTTTAATCCAAACTCAATTTCATTGAGGGCTGCAACAAAGTTGTGTTTAACCTCAGGGTGGGCATGGCCAGGGAGCATGGCCAGCTTGACATCACTCGTCAAGGCTCATTTTTCAGCCACAAAGGCCTCATGCAATCTTCTGCTAGCAAAAATGGAACTTGGGGAGTCTGTATGCGGATCGCCGGGGCTCCATTTTTGCTGGCAGAGGGCCGCAGGAAGCAGTCATGGCTGAAAACAGAACCTAGATGTGCCCCGTGCAGCCTCCCCAAACTCAATTTTTGCTGCCAGAGGACTGCAGGAAGTTGTCACGCCTGAAAAAGGAGCCTTGGAGCCTCCATTTTTGCTGGCAGAGGTACCATGGGCCGATCTTTTGTTGTTTGTAAGATGGCCTTGCAGACCAGATCTAAGCACCCCATGGGCTGGATTTGGCCCGCAGCCCTTGATTTTGACACCCCTGCTTTAATCATTCAGGATGGTGCTTTCTAGCCTGATACTTCTCAGACTGCATCCTTTATTTTATGTATTTTATGAGCACTTTTCAGCAGAAATTTATGGTATAGGAAGTTAGCACCCACCCCTTTCCTAGAAAAATGAAATATCCAAGGAAATACTAAAAAGGCAGAATATTTTCCCTAAAAAGAATAGAAACTCAGAAGCAGGAACTCACCTCAGAAGCAGAAGCTCACCCCCACCTTTGTTAATGGGTGGGCCATTAAGGCCTGGGCCAGAATATTTTTCATAAAAAAAGATCTCCAGGTAGAGCTATACAATTTGCCTAAAGCCCTTTCATTACATCATCATCCAGCAAGGCTCAACCAAGCCTGGAGTTCAGATGAAGCCATGTGGTCCAGACAAAGCCTACAAAGTTAGCTAAGACCCCCATCCCTGGGAGTCTGGCAGCCAATGGGATACATTTCTTGCACAGGAACAGAAAACACTAAGGTGGGGCCCAACAGAGGGTATCTCAGCATCTTGGTCCTTCCTTCTCTCTTTTCCTTCACCTTGAAGCATGTGATCATCCTTTTCACTTTGGAGCTCCAAGCCATGTGGTCCTGTCCACCATTTAACCATCTTTCCAAACAGCCTCCATGTTTCCAGTGTCTTTTTCCCCACTTGGAACTGAACCCAGAAGGATAATGTTGAGACTCTAGAAAAAGTTGAGACTCTAGAAAAAGTACAGAGAAGAACAACCAGGATGATTAGGGGACTGGAGGCTAAAACATACAACGAACGGTTGCAGGAACTGGGCTTGGCTCGTCTAGTAAAGAGAAGTGTTCTGTATAAAGAATAGTAGACTCCTAATACAGGATTCTGATTGGCTAAAAAACCTGAATAGGGATTGGTTCAATAGGAACCAATCCACGAAGCTGCCCAAAAGGCGGCAAAACTAAATACCTGTCATTGGCTACAAGCCGGCAGGCAAATCCCTATAAAAAGGCTGCCACGGCTTGAGCCAATGTTCCGTTTGTCAACTGCTGTAAATAATAAAGACTTTGTTGTTGGAACCCGGTCTACCTCTCATTTTTCCGGACGGAACACTGGCGACGAAGGTGGGATTGTCCTAAACGCGAGACTGAGCACGCGGCAGACAAAACCCTATAAAAAGGCTGCCGTGGCTTGAACCAATGTTCCGTTTCGCAACTACTGTTAACTAATAAAGACATTGTTGTTGGAACCCGGTTTACCTCGCGTTTTTCCGGATGGAACACTGGCGACGAGGATGGGATCATCCTAAACGCGAGACTGATCACGCTGCGACAAATAAAACCAGACAAAGAACAATGGCTGGGAACAACGCACGCCCGCACCCTTCAATCCCAATGAAGAGGATTGGGAATCCTACGTAGACCGTTTCCAGATGTATTTGGAAAGTAACAAAATGGAAGAGATCTCAGACCAGCGTAAGAGAGCTGCTTTCTTGACATACTGCACGCCCACAATCTTCAAAATGGCCAAGGCTTTGGCGAAACCCCGAGATGTGAAACAATTGACTTGGACAGAGCTCCAAAGAATGCTAAAGACTCACTATGCACCGGTGGTGTCAAACCTTATCAAGCGGCACAAATTTTATATAAGAGACCAGAAAGAAGGCGAGACCATCGCTGATTTTGTGGCAGCCCTCCGACAAATAGGGGGAGCGTGCGAGTTTCTGAATTTAGATGAAGCGATGCGGAATCGAGTAATACTGGGTTTAAGAGACTCTAATGTACAGAGCAAGCTGCTAAATAAACCCAACATAACTGTAGCCGAAGCCATCGCAGAAGCCACAGCCGCTGAAGCCATGAAAAAATCGGCAGTCAAAATGAAACAGATGAACGCGAACAACGACGAAACGAGCCTGGCCAGAGGGAAGAAACAATTTCCCACCACCACTCACCACAAAGATTTCAACGAGACGGCAGAGTCCGGGGAGGAAGATGACGAAGTCCACTGCCTATACGCCAACAAAAAAGGGCGCGAAAAAAGAAATTGGCGGGAATGCGCTGGCTGCGGAGGAAACCATCCTCGAGCCGATAGCAGATTCCTTGATGCCATTTGCAGAGCTTGCAAGAAAAGGGGGCATATCGAGAAAGTCTGCAGAAATAAAAAAAATTACAGCCCAAACAGATGCAGCAACTCCCCCACACAAGCTGAGCCAAAACAAACTGAGAGAAAGTGGCAGCGGAACAAGCGAGCCACTAATTGAGAGAAAACACATCAGACTTTCACTATCGGAAGCGCTCAGATGGAAAGCGGGAAGAAAATAAAAATAATTGTAAAAATAGAAGGCAATCCCTGCGAAATGGAGGTAGACTCTGGGTCTTTCCTATCAATGGTGTCATGGGACACCATCAAACAACTGGTCCCAGATATCAAACTCAAAGAACTCCAGAGACAAAAATTAACCCTCAAGGACTACCAAGGAAACCGAATTCCTGTAGTAGGCTTAGGACATTTCCGAGTCGCCTACAAACAACATGTCGAAGTACTACCATTGACAATAGTCGACCAAGACCGACCAAGCCTCCTGGGCATCAAATGGTTCGCACCATTGGGCATCGGGATGACCAGAGTACACCGGGTGGCTGCAACCGACTGGGAAGAAAACTTGATCCAAGAGTTCCAGGATGTTTTCGATGGCTCCCTAGGCAGGTATCGGGGGACCCCAATTTCCTTTAGTCTAGACACCCAGATAGCCCCTAGGAGACTAAAGGCCAGACGAGTTCCTTTTGCTCTGAAAGCAAAAATAGAGGAACAACTAAATAAACTAATAGACCAAGGGGTTTTAGAACCTGTTGACCATTCTAAGTGGGAAACGCCAATCATAACACCAATTAAACCAGACGGGTCGGTTCGAATCTGTGGTGACTACAAGGCTACCCTGAACCATGCATTGCAACAAAGCGCATACCCGGTGCCAGTCGTACAACACTTATTACATTCTCTTGGGGGAGGAAAAGTTTTCGCTAAACTGGATCTAGTGCAAGCTTACCAACAGCTCCCAGTAGACCCCTTAACGGCTGAAGCACAAACAATAGTGACCCACAAAGGGACATTCAAATGCAACAGACTCCAATTTGGAGTGAGTGTAGCCCCAGGCGTTTTCCAGAGCCTCATGGAATGCCTATTGAATGGTATAAAAGGGGTCGTACCATACTTTGACGACGTCCTAATTTCGGCCAAAGATGCGACCCAGCTAAAAAAAAGACTAAAAGAGGTACTAACTAAATTCAGAGAATCTGGCCTTAAAGTAAAAAAAGAAAAATGCTGTTTAATGACTGATTGCGTTGAATTCCTGGGCTACTAAATAGACGGAGAGGGTATACACCCTACTGACAAAAAAGTCAAAGCTATTAAAGACGCACCAGAACCAAGGAACAAAACTGAACTACAGGCATTTTTGGGACTAATAAATTTTTATAATGTGTTCCTACCACACAAAGCGACAATAGCGGAACCATTACACCGATTGCTGGATTAAAAAAACAATTTGGACTTGGGGTTATAGAGAAAAGAAAGCCTTCCAAAAAATAAAAAACTTATTAACATCAAACACCGTTCTTATCCAGTTTAGTAACACACTTCCATTGACGGTGACCTGCGACGCCTCACCGTTTGGAGTCGGTGCCATCCTGAGCCACCAATTGCCAGATGGGAGAGAGGCATACCCGTCGCATACTATTCAAAGACTCTGTCTAAAACCGAGCGTAATTATAGTCAATTGGACAGAGAAGCCCTGGCAATCATCGCTGGAGTGAAACACTTCCACGAGTATCTATATGGAAGAACATTTCTGATAGTAACGGACCATAAACTGCTACTGGGAATTTTGGCGGGAAACAAGCCAACACCGAACATTTTGTCCCCGCGAATGACTAGATGGTCAGAATTCCTAGCAGCCTACTCTTATACTCTGACACATCGCCCCAGGAAACAAATTTCCCATGCAGATGCGTTGAGCAGAGCACCATTACCGAATATAGAGGAAGACCTGGCACCGACGATGACCACCTTGCAGATAGAGACATGCCCCGATCTACCCATATCTGCAAATGATGTCGCCAGAGCCACCGCAAGGGACCCATTGACTGCCCATGTACTGAACTGGATAGGTGAAGGCTGGCCGGAAAATAAAAAAACTGAGAACTTTAAACCTTTCCGGACCAGACAAACTGAACTCTCGATTCAAAAAGGTTGTTTGTTATGGGGTGATCGGGTAGTTATCCCTTCCAAATTACAAACTAAGGTACTGGGTATGCTTCACGAAGGCCATCCTGGAATTGTTTAAATGAAAAGCCTTGCTAGAATCTATGTCTGGTGGCCGGGTATAGATAGGGACATCGAATACTGGGTAAATTCTTGCAACAAATGCCAAAGAACCAGGCCTTCCCCACCAAAAGCACCCATTAGGGACTGGGAAACCCCACGAGGCCCCTGGTCATGAATCCACATTGACTTTGCAGGTCCTACTAAGGGGCATACTTTCCTAATTGTCGTAGATGCATACTCAAATTGGCTGGAGGTTAAAATTATGCCATCTACGACAACTGAATCTGTTATTAAACAACTTGACAAACTCTTCGCAATCCATGGCCTGCTGGACGTCCTAGTGTCCGACAACGGGCCACAATTAACGAGTATTCAATTCGAACAATACCTAGCCTCCCTAGGTATAAGACATGCCCTAACCGCGCCGGCCCACCCGGCTGCAAATGGTAGGGCAAAGAGAATGGTCAGATTTACCAAAGAAGGGTTAGAAAAAATGGACATTGGGGATGTCCAAGATAAAATAAATCGCCTACTCACCCTCCAGCATATCACACCCAGTACTATAACAAACAAAAGCCCGGCGGAATTACTAATGGGAAGAAAACTGAGGTCGCAATTAGACAGATTGCACCCAAACTATACACCAGAAAACCCCCCCGACTCCACCCGTTTCAGGACATTTGAAATAGGCGACCTAATCTATGCAAAAAATTTTACCGGGGACCCATTATGGCTTCCAGGCACAATCACGCAAATTACAGGCCCCTGGTCCTACCGACTAACCATAGACGACAGCAGGGAATGGAAGCAGCACATAGACCAGCTTCAGTCCCGAAACATAGAAAGTACAAACACACAACCACAAATATTAAAAAACGACGAAAATCAAACCAAGGAGGGGGGGGAAATATGAGAAAATAATAAAGAACCGTTTAAATTAAACACAGAATACAATAACAAACAAAAAGAAAAAAAAGAGACTTACAGTTAGAAGAAAATTGCGAGAAGAGTCCACTCGAAGGGGCCAGCCAGGCCAGCTCGACCTGCCCGGAGAAAACAGGAGGGAGTGGCAAAACCGCCGGCCTAAGAAACTCAGGCGGCAGTAAAATGGCTGACTCACCCTTCCAGGCGGTTCCATGGAAAAGGACCGGAGATACAGCAACCCCATCCAAACTGGTTGAAGTCTTCAGCAGAAATGAACCGCGCAAGTCCAGTTGAGTCAAAAGAAGCCCCACCTACCTGCGCAACTACGTCACCACGTAGGACTAAACCAAGAGGGGAGGGGTGTTCTGTATAAAGAATAGTAGACTCCTAATACAGGATTCTGATTGGCTAAAAAACCTGAATAGGGATTGGTTCAATAGGAACCAATCCACGAAGCTGCCCCAAAAGCAGCAAAACTAAATACCTGTCATTGGCTACAAGCCGGCAGACAAAACCCTATAAAAAGGCTGCCGCGGCTTGACCCAATGTTCCGTTTCGCAACTACTGTTAACTAATAAAGACTTTGTTGTTGGAACCCGGTCTACCTCGCGTTTTTCTGAACGGAACAAGAAGGACCAGGGGAGACATGATAGCAGTCTTCCAATATTTGAGGGGCTGCCATAGGGAGGAAGGGATCAAGCTATTTTCTAAAACTTCTTTAGGCCAGACGAGGAATAATGAATGGAAACTGAACAAGGAGAGATTTAACCTGGAAATAAGGAGAAATTTTTTGATAGTGAGAACAATCAACCAATGAAACAGCTTGCCCTCGGAAGTTGAAGAAGAAGAAGAGATTGGACTGCCATTTGTCAGAAATGGTGTAGGATCTCCCGCTTGGGCAGGGGGTTGGACTAGATGACCTATAAGGTCCCTTCCAACTCTGATTATCTGTATCTGTATCTGTATAATTCTTCCAACACTGGAACACAGCTTAGGTAGATTTGATTCTTTGCTGCAGACCTGAAGGAAGTTACACGTATTTAAGAAGTTCAGGAGAACTGAAGAATCTGGCTACATCCTACAAGAAGTCTCAGAACACATGCTCCGTTTTTGTGTACCTGAGAAGAAAGGCAGAAGGAAGTCACCTCTGATTAGCAATCTCTTAGATAAGGAGCAAACAGGGAGATACAGGTAGTTGTTCACTTGCAAGCATAACAGAGCCTGGTTATAAGTCATGAAGCAAAGCAGGTCACTTATGTGAATGACCCAATTTAACAATCTTCTTTGAAGTAGTCAGTAAACCAACATTACAGTTGTTTAGCAAACAAATTTTGACCAGTTTTGCCAACAACCAAAATTAAATGCTAATAGTAAGAAAATAAGCAATAAGTATTTTGGGAGAAATTGAATACGTTAGAATAAAATGCAATTAATACAAGTATATATTAGAGGTAATGTATATAATGGGAACAGCTTAAAAAAACCATGTAAATTATGGATACTTATATCACTTGTAACACACAATTCATACAAAACTACATATATTGACAACCCAGATCTATATAAAACTTCAAATTTGGGGAATGCATTTTCTCTTTTTAAAAAAAGTTCTTCGAAATATTGGACTGAACAGAATGTTTTCGGATCAGAGGTAGTGATTCAACAGGTTCTGACCAGTTCTAGAAAACTGGTAGTGCAAATTTTGAGTAGTTTGGAGAACCAACAATTACCAGCTCTGACTGGAGATTTTACAGTATCCTTTCCCTGCCACGCCCAACAAGCCACACCCACAGAACTGGTAGTAAAAAAATTTGAATCCACCACTGTGTGTGAGTGCTCATTCTGCAGTGATGTAGATTGATTTAAATTGATGCACATGATTCCTTTGTTCTGTCACGTCTAAAAGAGAAAGATAAATTTGGTTGCATAAATATCCCACAAACAAATACCCTCCAAGGATATTGAACTTCAATTGCCAAAATTTCCAGCCTACATCACTGAGAATTCTGGGACTTCATAGTTTAACATTTTGTCTTAGTTTGAATACAGTGTAAAATGATGGTGAAAGTCTACAAACTCTACACCCCACCCCATCCCAGAATGTTCTTCTCTGTACTTGCCACGGTTTAGTCTACAGGAAGTTTTTTTTGAAAATGATAAAACCAATTCAAGTTGACTTTGGTGGATCTAAGTAGTAAGTGGAATAGTATAAAAGAGTGGAGGAGATTTCTGACAAAATTTATTTCACCTACACCTGAACCCTAAGGATAGAACTGACTGTATATCAAATCATAAAGCAAGATACAGCCTGCTATTCGTAGAATACATGTGGTTGCTAGAGAAAGAATTTTAAAAAGTTTGGCTGCATGCAAAGGGTGCGACAAATTACTGAAAGATATTTGGATACCTTTATAAGGATTAATACCAGTTTTGAGTATACCGCTGGTATGTAGCTATAACCTTCCAAGCATAGATCAGTTTCTATATGCTGTTTTGATCAACAAATGCAGAGAGAGAGTGAGGACAGGAATAAAACACACCTCTAATCAACATGCTCACTTTAGCAATTAAATTGATTTTTATTTTATTAGTTCTGTAGGATCTTTTGGCTCATCTACAACAAATTTCTATTTTCTTTATTCTTATTAGTGTTCCTGTTCGGTTCGCGGGAATGAGACTCAGAGATCAGCGTAACTTCAGCTCTTTTATTTAGTTCCTAAAGTCCGTTCTAACCAGGAGCCGCAGCAGCTCTTTTTATGGAGAGCTGCTCGCAGCTAGTGTCCAATGACGGCTACTTGTTTTTCCCACTGCTTGAATAGGCCAATCATAGCCCTGCTATCATTGGCCAATCAGCATCGAGAAAAGTAGCCAATCAGCTTCGGGTATTTATTGTCCAATAGGAATAGCCTATTTGAAGTATGTTAATATGGAACACCCCTCCCCTCTTGGTACGGTCCTACTGTACGTTGTCACATAAGTAGGCAGGGCTTCTAGGTTGCCTTGTTGATCTGAGCAGTTTAGTTGTGTCGTCATCTTCAGCGGGTTCGGACAGGATCGCTGTTTCTCCTGTCCATCTCTGTCGCACTTCCTGGAAGGTAGAGTCAGCCATGCCGCTCCAGCTCGGGCTGGTAGAGTCAGCCCGGCTGCTCCTTTCTGACCAAGCATCCAGGTCTACTTGTGTTTCTTGTTCCTCGTCGAAGACTTCTATGGGTAGGTCACTGTTTTTTCTTGCGTTTATTTGGGAATGTTTTTTATTGTGATTATTTTGATTTTCTGCAGTTTCTTTTTCTATCGGGGAGGTTATTTTTCTACCAGAGGGGTTTCTTTTTCTACTGGAGGGGCTTCTTTTTCTACCGGAGGGTTCCCCCCCTTATTTATTGCGGAGGGGTCTCCCCCCTCTCTGGTTGATCTGTTGCTGGTTTTGTGTAGTTGTGATGTTGGTGTGTGTGTGTGTTCTTCGTGTCTGAGTGTGTCGGTGGTGCGTTGTAGTGTGCGTGACCGTAGTTGGTCAATATGTCTTCGCCAGGTTCGGCCGTCGTCTGTTTCCATTCTGTAGGACCGTGGTCCGGTTATCTGTGTAATTGTTGCCGGTATCCACAACGATTGGCCGGTGAGGTTTTTTGCGTATACTAGTTATCCTGGTTCGAATTTGCGATACTTGCTCAAGGAGTCGGTTGGTTTTTCGATGGCATAAGTTGGGTATAATCTATCTAAATGTGATCTTAGTTTTCTGCCCATCAGTAATTCTGCTGGGGTTTTATTTGTGGTGGAGTTTGGTGTTATGTGTTGTATTGTGAGCATTTTTTCGATTCTTTCTTGCATGTCCCCTGTGTCTAATTTGTCTAGTGTTTCCTTGGTATACTGGACCAGGCATTCCGCCCTACCATTCGTCGCCAGTCGGCCCGGTGCTGTCAGTGCATGTCGTATGCCATTTTATGCTAGGAATTTTTCGAAGGGTAGTGCTATAAATTGTGGGCTGTTGTCGGAGATGAGTACATCCGGTAACCCGTGTGTAGTGAATAGCTTTCGTAGCTGTTTGATGACTGCTTCGGTGATCGTAGAGTGTATGATGCTTACTTCTAGCCAATTGGAGTAAGCATCTACTATGATTAGGTATATATGTCCTTTTGTTGGCCCCGCAAAGTCTATATGTATTCGTGCCAGGGACCCCTTGGTGTTTTCCAGTCCAGAATAGGGGCTGAAGGGGGTGCAGGACGGGAGTTTTGACATTTCCTGCAAGTTTCGACCCATTTCCCAATATCTTTGTCCATCCCTGGCCACCATACATAGCTCCTGGCCAGGGTTTTCATTCTCATGATGCCCGGGTGGCCTTACTGCAACATACACAATACCTGGTCTTGTAATTTTTCTGGTATTATGACCCGATCACCCCAAAATATACACCCTTTCAGTAATGACAGTTTGGTTTGTCTATTCTTATACAGTTTGAATATAATGTCTGTCTCGTTTTCCGGCCACCCTTTTCCTACCCAGTTCAAAACTTGTAACAATGTCTTGTCTTTTGCAGTCATTCTGGTGATGTCGGCTGCAGTTATCGGTAGGTTTGTCAAAGTCTCGATTTGTAGGGTGGAAGTGGTTGGTGCGGGTCAGTCTCTATGTCTAGTAAGGGAGCACAGCTCAAAGCGTCATCGTGCAAAATGTTTTTTCCAGGCCGATGGATTAGTCTATAGTTGTATGCCACCAGAAATTCAGACCACCTTGTCATTCTCGGCGACAGTATGTTAGGGGTGGCTCTGTTTCCAGCGAGTATACCTAAAAGGGGTTTGTGATCGGTCACAAAGGTAAAAGTCCTACCATAAAGGTATTCGTGGAAGCGTTTTACGCCGGATATAGCCGCCAATGCCTCTCTGTCCAACTGGCTATAGTTCCTTTCAGTTTTTGAGAGGGTTTTTGAGTAGAAGGCATTGGGGGCTTCTCTTCCTTCCAGCAGGACATGGCTAAGCATGGCCCCGATGTCAAACGGTGATGCATCACATGTAACTGTAAGCGGTAATGTCTCGCTGTATTGCATCAATACTGTGTCGGAGGTGATGAGGTCCTTTATCTTCTGGAACGCTATCTCTTCACGTCGTCCCCAGGTCCAGGCAGCCAATTTGTCTAAGAGTCTATGTAGAGGTTCTGCCGTAGTTGCCTTCTGTGGCAGAAAGACGTGGTAAAAGTTTATGAGTCCCAGAAAAGCTTGTAATTCAACCTTATTTTTTGGTCTAGGCACCTCTTTGATTGCCTTATTCTTTTTTTCTGTGGGGTGGATGCCCTCTTTATCAATTTGGTACCCCAGGAATTCGACTTTTGATGTGGCCAATTTACACTTTTCTTTTTTTACCTTGAGTCCCGCTTTTTGGAACCTTTGCAGGACCTCTCTGAGGTGGGCTTCTAATTGTCTCTCGTTGTTAGCTGAGATGAGCATGTCGTCAATGTATGGGACTACTCCTTTTATCTCTTGTAATAACCGTTCCATTAGGCTTTGGAAGACCCCAGGGGCTACGCTGACTCTGAATTGTAATCTTGTACATTTGAATGCTCCCCTATGCGTCACGATCGTTTGGGCCTCTGGTGTTTCCGAATCTACTGGCAATTGCTGGTAAGCTTGGGCAAGGTCAAGCTTTGCAAAAACCTTGCCTCTCCCCAATGAGTGTAGTAGATGTTGCACTACCGGAACAGGATATGCACTTTGTTGTAGCACATGGTTTAGGGTAGCCTTGTAGTCCCCACAAATTCTCACGGACCCATCCAGCTTAACTGGAGTCATGATTGGGGTCTCCCATTTAGCATGGTCAATTGGTTCCAGGATGCCTTGTACTATAAGTTTGTTTAATTCTTCGTCAATTTTGGGTTTTAGTGCGAAGGGGACTCACCTTGCCTTCAGCCTAATTGGAGCTATGGTTGGATCTAAATTGAATGAGATAGGGGACCCTCGGTACTTGCCTAACTTTCTGTCGAAGATGTCCTGGAACTCTCTCATCAGGTTCTCCTCCCAGTCTGCGTCAGTGATGTGGTTAATGCCAGTCACTCTGATTCCTAGGGGCTCGAATCACTCGAGTCCCAGTAGGCTTGGTTGGTTCCGGTCTATGATGGTTAGTGGCAATATTTTTTTGGTGTTCCTTGAAGGTTACCTGGAAGTGTCCAAGCCCGACTACCGGTATTCTGTTGCCTTGGTAGTCTTTTAAAATCAGTGCTTGTTATTCTAATTTGGCTTTGCCGATGTGTGGTACTAGTCTTTTGATGGTATCCCAGGATACCATCAATTAGTACGATCCGGAATCGACCTCCATTTTGCATTCTTGCCCCTTGACTCTGACCGTCACATGTACCTTTCGGCCATTAGTCGCGTTGGAATGGCTGATGGTGATGGTCTGATGCATTTCTTCTTTCCTGTAGCTCTCGCTTTGCTGCTTCCCTTTGCCTTTGCAATTTTCTTGGTTCCACGTTGTCCTCTCTTTCTGTCTTGGGGGTGTGTTGTCCCTTCTTCTGGGGCTGTAGCTTCTGAGGTTTCTGCATACATGTGCGATGTGGCCCTTCTGTTCGCAGTACCAGGAAACAGCATCTAAGAACCGGCACTTTGAACGGGTCTCCTCCGCAACCGGCACACTGGAACCCCGACTTATGACCATTTTTCATTCGCCGCTCTCGCTCAGCCTGGAGCCTGTGAATTTCCTCTTCCTCATCCTCAACGAATCCGGACGATCCACTATCTGTGAAACGTGCAGCGGTCTTGTATGTGCTTTCTACTTTCTTCTCAGTGCCCTGATTCATTTCAGTTGATGTCTTTGGTGGGTTGGCGTTCATTTGCTGCATTTTTGCTGCTGATTTTTTGGCTGCTTCTGCTGCTGTGGCTTCAGCAATAGCCTTGGTAACAGTGATCTTTGGTTGGGTCAGCAGTCGGCTTTGTAGGGTAAGGTCTCTCAGTCCAAGTACCACGTAATCCCTCATGGCTTCGACCATGTTCAGGAATTCGCATGTTCCTCCGATGTCCCTGAGAGTGGCTACAAAATCTGCGATGCTCTCACCTTCCTTCTGCTCCCGTTTATAAAATTCGTGTCTCCAGATGAGGCTGGAGATGGTCGGTGCGTAGTGAGCCCTCAGCAGCTTCTCCAGGTCCCGCCAGGCCATTTGCTTAACGTCATCTGGTTTTGCTAGTGCCTTGGCCATCTTAAACACTGTGGGCCCACAGTGTGTTAGGAATACAGCTCTTTTGCGATTGTCCAAGTTTCCTTGCAGGTCGTTACTCTCCAAGAACATGAGGAATCTATTGCTGTAGGATTCCCAGTCCTCTGCTGCTGGGTTGAAGGGTGTGGGTGGCGAGTTGGTTCCGGCCATTTTGTCTGCTCGGCTCTCGATGCCATGTGCCCGACTGATCTGTTCCTCAGAATCCCATCTTCGTCGCCAGTGTTCAGCTCGCGGGAATGAGACTCAGAGATCAGCGTAACTTTAGCTCTTTATTTAGTTCTTAAAGTCTGTTTTAACCAGGAGCTGTGGCAGCTCTTTTTATAGAGAGATGCTTGCGGCTAGTGTCCAATGATGGCTACTTGTTTTTCCCGCTGCTTGAATTGGCCAATCATACCCCTGCTATTATTGGCTAATCAGCGTCGAGAAAAGTAGCCAATCAGCTTCGGGTATTTATTGTCCAATAGGAATAGCCTATCTGAAGTATGTTAATATGGAACAATTCCAAATAATGAAAGTATATTTAAATTATTACCACTACCTTCTATTAACTGGAAATGTTGAGAAGTTCGTCCCAGCCCAGCTGGAAGTCCATCCTTTGGAGAATGGTGATATATATACCAACATCAGTCTCAGTTCTTCTGCTTGTAAACCTGCATTGATAGTCACGATTCATTTCTCATTTTTCTTAAAATGTAAGCAAAACATCTAAGTGGAATGGGGAGAGTAACATTTATCTTGGAACAAAACACTGACTGGTATAGACATTTATTTATTTAGCACATTTACGTAACCTACATCTCACAAAATGTGACTCTGGATGGCATGCAATACATAAAAATGGTTAAAGCCATAAAACACTCAAAAATAAATACCCCCCCAATAAAACATAAAAATCCAAAATAGTGAGAAACTATAGAATCACCTTGGATGCCTGGAGGTTGATGGAAAAACTATGTTTGGAGGACCTTCCAAAAGGTAAGCAGGTATGAGACCAATCTCTCCTCAGGAGTAGTGGAATAAGATTAAGTGTAATAATATTGGGACTGGGTTAGGGATATCTGTCCTCACTGTGAGTTGAGTTGGAAGGGGGGTGCACGAAGGAAGGTTCAGTCAATCTCATTGTACATATGTACTCTGACAATGAAAGTAATAATAGGAGGAATGATGCTCCAGAGGGCAAGGGTCACAGCAGGAAAAGGGACACAACTGATTCCCACCAGATGGGACTCTTTCGCAGATGGAATTCGAAGCATGCCTCTTCAGCTGGACCTGATGGGGTGGGTAGATTAATCAGGAAAAGGCAGTTCCTTAGATAACCTGGCCCCATGACATGTAGTGCAAAACCAGCACCTTACTTAGAATTACATCCAAATTGGCAGCCAACGTAGCTTGTGAAACAGAGTGTAATGTGCACCACCCCAGGGCTGTACATAGCTGTCTGCACAACTGCATTCTGTATTAGCTGAAGGTTCCAGATACTCTTCAAGACGAGCCCTATATAAAGTGTGTGACAGTAATCCATTCTACTGGTGACCAGGGCATAAGTCACTGAGTGGTCCAAGAAAGGGCACAACTAGTGCACAACGTAAAGTTGTGAAAAGGCCCTCCTAGCCATGTCTGCTATTTGCTTCTTGAACAGAAGTTGTGAGTCTGAAAGTATCCCTAGATTTCAAACAGCATCTATCTGGGATAGTGCCATCCCATCTCACATCAAATATAATAAATTTACCTCTACAAGTCCCTGTATCCAGGGCTACTCTGACTTGTTAAGAGTTCAGTTAACATTCTTCAAATGTTAGGGTTTGGTGTTTTGTTTTTTTTGCAAAAAACAACAATTAGAACTTTCTCAAAGTTTCAGCTCAAGTTGCTTGTGACATTTACACAATAACATATGTAAACACTTTCTAGTTCAAGCAGGTTTCTTGTAATGTTTGGCACCCAAATTTTATCATCCTAATCATCACCATCATCCCCGTCATCCCACTTCAGGCTACGAAACTTAAATGCCAGCCAAAACAGAGTTCATGGAAGGTAAGTACAATAAATAATATGTCCGCATTGACTTTTGGAAGTAAATATCCAGAAGTCATCTGAGTGGGTGGATCAGGGATAATTAAAACCTATAATTATGCTTATTATTTGTTGATATGAGATCAGAGCAATTTCAGTTCTATCATGGTGTTTTGGAAATGTTATTGCAGCATCAGCTTTAGTCAGTTCTACAAATTGATTGCATAAAATACATGGAAGAAATAACGGTGAACTTTGTTGTGGAGAAGCATAATTGCTGGTATAATTATAGGCTTCAACAAAGAATGTAAAGCAATTTCTCTTCTTGGATAAGCGACTTGAAATAAAATGTTGGAAGCCTGCTTCCAAAATCATTAATTGCCTAAGTCATTTATCATGAAACCACAGTTTGCTGTCATGTATATTATGTATCGGAGATCTACCATCTTTTCCAAAACAGAATCTTAATGTGACAGAATTAAGCTATCTATCTCTTTACCTTCCCTAAAGGGTCAATAGAATTTTGCATTTACTATCAGTGGTTTAAACCAGTGTTTCTCATCCTCAGCAACTTTCAGATCTGTGGACTTCAATTCCCAGAATTCCCTAGCCAACATGCTGGCTTAAAGTTGCTAAAGTTGTCAAGACTGAGGAACACCAAACACTCTTGGAGTAATTTCATATTTGGCAGATATCTACTCTTGACTATCATAATTTGACAACTCAAGTTTCTTTCCCTAAAATTAGTATTTGGGTAGTACCTGGCAATTGATGGTGCCCAACTGAAGATGGTGCTTTCTCTAAGTGCTTTGCTGTTTGAGAAAACACAGAAAATAGCATCCATGTATTGACACAATTGTGAACGTGAACCCAACCACATTTTGAAGTATTCTAGTCTAGTTCTAATATACATCTAGAACATGTGTCTCAACTTTGGCAGCTTGGATACATGTAGACTTCAATTCCAGTGTGATTCAAGTTACCCAGCTTGAGAAGGAAAAAAATCTCCACAAACAATTCTTCCCATTCCTTGGGATAAAAATATAATAACTAATAAAAGTAAAAGCTTGCTACTCGAACATGATTCCCAAAATATAACACTCCTCACTCTTTGAGCCAACCCTGAAAGTTCCTTCCCACATCTACATACACAATATTCAAGAGAGGCCAAGTTATTTTTGCAATTGAAGCAGAAAAGCCTTCAAGTGCCTCTCCCTGAGAGCAAAACTTCACTAATATGAAATAAATATCTGGATGATTTGTAGATCAATTGCCTGCCCTGAGCCCACTTCACTATCTAAGGTCCTGTGTGTATAGCAGTAACATTTGGCTGCTGGTTTTTATTGATAACTTATGGGAGAATTCAGAACAAAATCTTGCCATTTTATTAAATTTCCTCAGAGCTTTACAACTCACTAAAATAACCAAATTTGCATGCTAATGTCAAATTTTAATTCATAGACTTTAACAGAAGTGCTTGATGCCAATGTTCACATAACCAATTTCTAAATATTTCAGTTCTGACAGAATACATAACACTTTTGGTATGTGCTTCTGAGTTTTGAATCATCAGCCCTAAAGTTTGTGTCCAACCCATTAAGAATAAAACAAAATATAGACTTTAAACCAGAGATCTTTTTATTAGGAGTCATATCGGACATATACAATAAAGAATTGAAATATTTGATTGTAAATGTTTTAACACGGCTAGAATTGTATTTGTGAAGAACTGGAAAAATGACAAAATACCTATGCAGAAGGAAGTTATCAAAAAATTATGGACTGTGCTGAAAGAGTAAACTGACATTTGAAATTAGAGAACAAGAAGACAAGTAATTTTATATGATATGGGATTTGTTTTATCAATGGTTGGATAAAAAGGCATGTTAATGTAATAGATTAGATAATTTTGTGGTAGAAATTTAATAGATTGATATAAAACATAATATCGATATAACTTGGAACATCTCGTATAAAATGATGGAATAAATAGTTTAGTGATGGATTATTAATAACTGATAAATATATAAGCATATGTTAGTTTGACAATGTGAAGACTGATATAAATTGTGAGTAAATGACAACAAAAGGATAGCACAAAAGATACAAAACTAACTGGCACACTGTATAAAATGGAAGATGGTTTTCTGTTTTTGTTCCATATTAGCATTCTTGGAATACCCTCACCTGATTGGTTAACACGGACCGCACTGTGATTGGACGAGAAAACGACAGTGATTGGATAGTAAGGAATCAACCGCGATTAGCCGTGCCAATCGCGGGAGATTCAGAAAACTGTCATTGGATGTGAGCCACCGGCAAGCCCTATAAGAAGGGCTGCCACGGCTCGCAGGTCCAGCACAGATCTATACCTTTAATAAAGAGCTGAAATTATGCTGGTCTCGAATCTCTTTTTCCCGCAACTTAACAGTTTTTATGTTTTGTATGTGTATGTTTGTTTTTAAAAATAAAAAAAAATTGAATGAGAACAAAAAAAGAATTTAGCAATGTAGAAGAATAATAAAACACCCACAGTGGAAGATTGGATTATAAAACTGACAAAACTTGCATAAATGGAAAAGCTGAACCACGTTGGTGAGGGGAAAATCGAAAAAGGCTCCCTTTTTTTGAAAGACTGGAAACCTTATATGGACTTTTTATTAAAAGAAGACTGAATTGATGATTTATGAATTTGGGGACGAAAAATGGTGAGAGGGAAGGGGAAGTACTAAGAAAAGAAAAGAAAAATAAGATGGAACAACTTGATAGAAAGAAGACCAGAAGTCGTAATTCTATGTTTTCTTTTTATTTATTTATTTTTAATTCTCCCTTTATTGCTTTATTCTTTTATTGTATCTTATTTTTTTTAATAAAAATAATTTATCAATGTGCACAACTTATTGAGCATTGGATGTATCTTTCTAATTAAGAGGTTAGAGAAAATCTGTTTTGAAATTGTGAAATGAGAACAAATTGTTTATTAACATGAGATATTGTAATAATTTTCCATAGAAGAGACAGAGGATATCACTGCTGTATCATACAGGACTGTGAAAGAACAACTATTAACAACTGATTCAGAATTAAAAGGTTGATTCCAAACACCGCAGGGAAAAAAATCCCCCAAGGCAATTTGATTAAAAACAACACAAAACAAAAACAGCCCTAAAACCATTGCAAAGCATATAATTATGCTTCATCCAGGAGATTTTTCTCTTGCATTAATTTAATTCATTTTTAAAAACTGGCAGCATTTTCCTATTTACTTAAAATAAATTGAACACTTTAGGGTTTTGTTTTGATGTTATTTTTTTTCAAAATACTTTGGATACGAAAGCATTCTGATTCCTTTGTGTTCCTCTCTCCCCCTGAATTATTTGCTTTTGCTTTGCTTTTGGTCTCCTCCAAAAGCATGAGAGCAAAAAATGAAAACGAAAAAGAATTAAGCTAACAAAAATTAAATGTGAGGAAAATTTTAAAGAGAAAAGTAGCCAACAACCAATGAACAACAATTCACTGCTGATGGAAAAGGCAGGACTTTTTAAAAAATAATTAGGGATGATATCAGAAAAAATCAATAAGCAAAGTATTTATTTAGTAGTACATGCTTTAATAGCAGTGAGGATTATCTTCACACAATATTGGAAAGATGAAGAAACACCGCAATATGAAGAGACAATTAAGAAGATATTAGATTGTGCATAAATGGATAGACTTACACTGAGAATCAGACAGAAAGAAGACACAGAATATTATCAAACATGGAACTTATTTTACTGTTGGAAGTTAAAACCCACTCCTCTCCTAGAAAAATGAAATATTCTAGGAAATACTAAAAAGATAGAATATTTCCCCTAAAAAGAAAAGTAGAAATTCAAAGAGGCAGAAACTCAGCCCCCCCACCTTTGCTCTGGCCTGGGCCAGCCTATTTTACATAACAAAGATCTACTCCAGGTAGAGCTATAATAGGACTTGCCCAAAGCCCTTTCATTAAATCGTCATCTTGTAAGGGTCAACCAAGCCTGAGACTAAGCACAGCCTATAGAGTTGCCCCTGCATGGCTCCATGGGAGTCTGACAGCCAATCAGAACACAAGCTCAAATTCAAATCCCAGCAGCGGGTATAAAACCCAGGCACTCTTAGCATATCACCTCTTCTTTTCCTTCACCCAACATCTTGAAGCATATTGTCATCCTTTTCACTTTGGAGCTCCAAGCCATGTGGTCCTGTCCACCATTAAACCACCTTTCCAAACAGCCTCCATGTTTCCAGTGTCTGTTTCCCCACTTGGATCTGAACCAGAAGGAAAATACTTCCAATATTACCTGTGGTTGGAAAATATGGGTTGGAGAGTAAAAATGGCACCTGTATTGTCAAGCAAATTAAATACTCAGATAACATGATGTTTATTAAGTGCTAAGACGTGTGATTAATAGAAAATTAATTAAAAAAAACATTTTTTTAAAAAAAGAAGAGGCAGGATTTTTCAAATCAGAAGTCATGGTCCTTTGGACTGCATGAAAGAATTTCAGCCTATTTTGAAAATCAGAATCTTAAGTATGTTTTTAAATCAGATAAAAATGCAGGTAAGAAAGATAACGATGGGGTGATAAATGATGATGATGATTGTGCAGGTAAGCATTATTAAAAAGAAAAAGTCATTGGATGGGTTATCTGATTTAACAAACATCATTTATTAGGTACCTTTCCGCAGGCTGCAGCCCAGCTGAAGGCCTGCCATTGGCTCATCTGCCTACCGACATTTGAAAATCCATAACAGCAAGGCTGACTTGGAGCCTGTGTCATTTTTTCCTGCCAAGAAAACAGGTATGTTTTTAATATTGGCGTAGATTGTGAAGGAATTCTGTTTATGAGCATGCTACATAAATAAGCATCTACAGATGATGTGGTTATGCAGGGAAGCCTTTGGCTGGATAGGACAAAGCTCTAGTTTCTGCTACCAAAGCTTTCTTAATTCCACTCGAGCAACTTCAGTAGCACTGTCTACAAGCTCATGGAAATTTCCTTTTAAAATAAAAATAAAAATGCTGCATTGTAGTTTATTAATTCTTTAATAAATTATTATCTAATTATTAATTAATTTATTAATTCTTTCTTATGCCTGTTACCTCTATTTTGATTTTTTTAAAGGGGCTTAGTTGTTACTTTTAGTTTGGCTGCTTTTAGAGTTTTAAAAACAAATAAATGGCATAAATTTTTAGATAAAATTAATGGTTTCAACAGCAAATTTCACACCTGGGTATTTTGATTTTGGCCTATTAAGCACTTCTGTCATATTGCAAAAAGTTTCTAGTCCTTCAGTTTATGAAGGTACATGTGAAAGTGTGATGGTGATCCTTACTGGAGAGAAAAATGCTGGGGAAGTGGTTGAAATTAATTTCTATTGAAGGAAAGTGGGTTTGACACATTTGCCAGGGGCAAATAGAACAGAACAGAACAGAATAGAATAACAGAATTGGAAGGGACCTTGGAGGTCTTCTAGTCCAACTAGAAGCTAAAGCAGGAAACCCTATACAATTTAATACAAATGGTTGTCCAATTTCTCCAGTGTTGGAGAATTCACAACCTCTGAAGGCAAGTTGTTCTGCTGATTACGTATTCTAACTGTCAGGAAAATTCTCCTTAGTTCTAGGTTGCTTCTCTCCTTGATTAGTTTCCACCCATTGCTTCTTGTCCTGCCCTCACCCTCTTCTTTGTAGCAGCCTCTAAGATATTGGAATATTGCTATCATGTCACCCTTGATCCTTCTTTTCATTAAACTAGACATACCCAATTGCAGCAACCATTTTTTATATATTTTAGCCTCCAGTCCCCGAATTAGAGTTGAGTACAAGTAGCCTAGCATGTTGTATGAACCATGTGGTTAGTTGAATTTTGGTATATTATGCAATCACAGAAACATGTTAACATATTAATTTAATATGACAATTAAACATGTTTAATGAATGTCATTTTTGCAGACAATTTAAACACAGCACCCTTTGAGAAAAGAGTACTCTTGTTGGGCTTCAGTTGATGTGGGAGAATATCAACTTTTTTCCTTCATTCCCTGGTCCATTGGGTGATGATGATTTCCACTACAGGAAACAAGACCAGCATAGATTAAATGAAGTTAGTTCCTGGACTTTTGATCTCAAGAATTTGGCCTGAGAAGTTTCTTAACCTCTGACAAGTATTTCTGAGGTTGGATTTTCTTCTCCTGAGATGGGAGAGAGAATTAAAATTAAGTTTTATCAAGGATGCTTTCAAGGGGATTGTGCCATTTTCCACCAGCCATATTTTAATTGTTGCTTTATTCTATTGAATAGACAATGCTTTACAGGCAGTAGACCCACAATAAAAAGTTTTAAAGAAATAAATCTGGTTAATTTGCACGATGTGCATCATTTGTAGAATCTGGCTTCCTTAGAATAAAATGTTGGCCAAGCATATTTTTTCCTCCTAATAAAACTCTAGCTATGATCATTATTTTGTAGATTTATTGTGACAGTATTGGCTTATTGCCAGCATTGTGATTGATATTCTCCAGAAGTGGCAAAGAGCCTGACCAGCCCATTTGTAATCTAAACACAAAGCTCATTTTATAAATTGTAATAGCTTTCAGAAACTTAAGCCTTAGGTAGATATATCTTTTACCCCTTTGCCTTTGAACATTTCACTTATTCTTTTTTTGCTGTACTTCCCATAATATATGGTTTAAATCTGTTCTCTCCCACACAGACCAAAATGGTTTAAGCATCAGTTCTGTGCTTATCGACTCATGAAAATATCCCGGGAACTCATGAGACAATTCTAAGGAGAGTATAGAACTATATTTATAAATTTATTTACCTTCCGGTTCTAATCCACCCTTTTGTTTATGAAGTTAGCGTGCCATTTTAGAAGATAAATTAAGCACATTAACTATTTATCATTGGGTGCAATAGGACAGGAGATTATAGACTTTAGCAGAGGGTGGAAATTTGAAGTTCACTGAGTGAAAACCATAGCATTGATGAAATATATGTACTTTTTTTCCCTTTGTTTCCAGTAGTGGAGTACAATTAATCCAACTTGAAGTCTTGTGTATGGTGCATTTTGTAATGAAAGCTTGTGTTGATTTTGCAGAAAAGCTTTTAGCTCATTCTGGAAAAATGGGTGGGGAAGATGCTCTACAATGAAACAGCTGCCTTTTTGATAAGCAACAGATTGGGTGCTTTCATTACGAAGTCCAAACTAGCATTTTTTAACTCCAACTAGTTGACTTAGAAGGGATGTTTTTATATTCCCTCCGTCCCTGTTCCAGTTACTTAATATGCCTATCACCTGTTTTCTACATAGTTGGTTATGTTCCATCAAGTTGGTATTGCATCTTGTATAGAAATATTTTATCCCAGATGATCTGTTCTACACCTGCCTTTTGGTCATCAACAGCACATCCCATCAGTGCTGTACCTTAGTTTGGGGTCCCTGGGCCATGGCCCCATTTGTAACTGGGCCATGGAAAAGGTGGGTGAGAATGCGCATAGCTCCATTTGTGCAACCAGCAGTTGTGTGTGCCCACCGCTTGTGCAAATGGAGCTGCACACACATGCTCACTCACCACTCATGTGGAACCATTCTCTGTTCTACAAAGCCAGAAAGGTTGGGGAATGATGTCTTAGTCCATATACTTACCATCATTTTCTTCTCCTTTTCCAGTTCTAGTTCCTTTTCTGTTAGGTATGGAACTTGGTAGGCTCCAAGTTCCCTATTCTGATTGGCCGAAAAGGCCATTCTCAGATTGCCCATTAGAGAACCAATCCAATTAGCCCGCCAGATGGCGGGAACCCTGAAAGTGGTGTCATTGGCCACAAGCTGCGAGCAAGCCGCTATATAAAGGGCTGCCGCAGCTTGGGCTCTTGTTCTGTTACCATTGCTTAGTAAGTTTAAATAAAGAGTTTGTTGTTGGAACCTGGTCTTGCGCACTTCTTTCCGAATGGAACACTGGCGACGAAGGTGGGATCGTCGTAGAAGAGCAAGACCGAAGCACGCGGTGATTCTGAACCGAGCGAGAGAGATGGCTGGTAACAACACGCTGCCCACACCATTCAATCCTGATGAGGAGGATTGGGAATTGTATATCGATCGCTTTCTTTTGTTTTTAGAAAGCAACAAACTGCAGGAAATATCTGACCAAAGGAAGACGGCTGTCTTCCTTACACACTGCGGACCAGCCGTTTTTAAAATGGCGAAGGTGCTGGCTAAACCCCGAGATGTCAAACAGATGACTTGGCCCAAGCTAAACAGAATGCTCAGAGCACATTATGTACCTGTGGTCTCCAACTTGATAAAAAGACACGAGTTCTACAAGAGAGACCAGAAGGAGGATGAAACCGTTGGAGATTTTGTAGCAGCCCTGAGACACATCAGAGGAGCCTACGAGTTCCAGAACATGGACGAGGCCATGAGGGACCGCGTGGTCCTCGGGTTGAAGGTCACTACACTTCAGAGTAAGCTGCCGAATAGACCAAACATAACCGTGGCTGAGGCTATTGCAGAAGCAACCGCCAGCGAAGCAGCAAAGATGTCAGCAGCCACCATGCGCCAAATGAATGCGATTCCAGATCTGCCAAACCAAGCCAGAGAGAAGAAGGCAGAGGGAGGCAAGAAACAGCCCATAGCGACAGCCCACTGCACGAATGGATGGAAAGAGGATGTAAAACGGAGAAAAACACTTGCCATCCGTTGGTTAACGCGATGCTTCCGTTCTGTACTCACTGCCTCTGTTTTGTTTCCTCTCTATCCGTCCAGCATCCGTCTATTGACATTTCATTCGCTCAGAAGGTTTTGAGCATCTGTTCTGCATCCGCTAGGCATACGGGGGACATCCATTCTGCATCCGTTACGCATCTGCTATATCCGCTAGGCATCCGCTGCGCATCCGTGCTACTCAAATCCGTTCCAGCGGTAAACAGACACAGGGAGGAAGCGGAACGGACATGCAGTGTTAGTAGCACGGACGGAGAAAGGATGAAAGCGGATGCAGCTACGCATCCACGTCATCTGCTCTGCATCCGCTCTGCATCCGCTCTGCATCCGCTCTGCATCCGCTTCCATCCACTAGGCTTCCGTTCCACATCCGCTTTCCATCCGCTCTGCGTCCTCCCCCCGTCCGTTCCTTTCCGTGTTATCCGCTCTGCTTATGCAAAATTTTGCCCCTTTTGAGAGCGGATAACAACGGATGGAACATTTTTCTCATCTACTGTGTCCTTTTTACAAACGTTTTGCATCCGTTGGGCAGTGTGACAGGGCCTTAAAGTGGTGTCATTGGCCACAAACCGCAGGCAAGCCACTATATAAAGGGCTGCCACGGCTTGGGCTCTTGTTCCGTTACCATTGCTTAGTAAGTTTAAATAAAGAGTTTGTTGTTGGAACCTGGTCTCGTGCACTTCTTTCCGGATGGAACATTTCAACCTAGAATTAAGGAGAAATTTCCTGACAATAAACCAGTGGAACTATTTGTCCACAGAAGTCATGGGTGGAGGTTTTTTAAGAAGAGACTGATCAACCATCTGTCTGAAATGAAATCCTGCTTGAGTGGGGTGCGGGGTGGACCAGAAGACCTGAAAATTCCTTCCAATTCTGTTTTTTTTATTCTTTCCTTGCACTTTTCATATCATTATGGATTTCTCAAGGGAGCTGGTTCCCACTATGTGTCCAAAATATGATAATTTGAGTCTGGACATTTGTGCCTTGAATGAGAACTCTGACTTCATTTCTTCAGTATCCATCAATATTCTTTCTGTCCGGCTTCTTCAAAGTCTAACTTTGACATCCACTGGCTGCATGATTTCAATTTTTGATAAGATGCATCATGTCACCCGATTGCCATATTTCTTTACTGCTGATTTTTTTTTAGTGTTGATAGTCAATCCCAAAACAAAGAAGCTATCACCTCCTCAATGTCAATTCTACTGAACCAGTAACTATCTTCCATTGGTGTGCTTCAGCATAAGAATTTGAGGTTCAAAATTTCTTCTGGGTTTGGAGATCTTTTGAAAGACTTACCAGAGTTGGTATTCAGCAGGTTCTGAGCAGTTCTGGAGAACCGGTAGCAGAAATTTTAAGTAGTTCAGAGAACCAGCAAATACCACCTCTGACTGTCCCTGTCCCCATCTATTCTCTGTCTCCCGAATCCTAGTTGATTGGCTGGGTCTTCTTTTGTTGCACTGCATAGGAGAATGGAGCTGGAAAGCAGGTTAGTGAGGTGGGGAGGTAATGGGATTTCACAATAACCTTCTCCCAGGAGTGGGGAGGGAATGGAGATTTTGCACTATCCATCCCCTGCCATGCCCACCAAGCCATGCCCACCAAACCACACCAAGCCACACCATGCCCACCAAGCCATGCCCACAGAACCGGTAGTAATTTTTTTTTTGAAATCCCATCATTGAGACTTACCTTGTTTTCTGTGTATTTTTCCTTCTTCAGTGCCTTTACCAGGGGCTGCTATGATAATATTTCTTGTCTCTTTGTGTGAAATGTTATGCTTATGTGCCTTCCTGATTACCATATTTGAGATTTCCTTCTAAGATTAAGGCAACTTTCCTCAATCTAATGTTCTTCAGATTTATGGGCAAAAATTCTCAATACCAACTAGTACCTTATTTAGCCATCCAAGTGTAGATATTTATCATCTTATTCAAAATTTCAAGGAGTGGACATTTGTGTAATATTTTGCAGTAATTGGGATTCAAAAGCATATGCAATCCAGTGCTCAATGTTTCTCAAATGCTTTGGTTATAATTGTCAATGCCCATCTAAAAGTTACCACCAAATTTTATATATATATATATATATATATTTGTTTTCTTAGGTTTTCGCGGGTACTTACATGTGTGCTGTT
>BLBF01000049.1:2098373-2110458 GCA_015471245.1 Laticauda colubrina | reverse complement strand
TGATGATGAAGCCTCTGTCCATTGACCTTGGCATACTTTGATAACAGGTTGCAGTTGCGCAGAGAAAAGAAAGCTAAGCGAGAAATAGAAACCTAACTCTGAAGTATGCTTCCCCCCCCTTCATTTACACAACAGAAAATGTAACACCTCCAGCTCACATAAATTTCTTATGACAGCGAAAAGATGCAAAGTGATAGTAGAAGATCTTGAAGGCTGACATTTGGACTCCTCTACATTCTGGAATCTTAGGTATGTAGCCGCCTTGTCCATCTCTAAATAAACCAACAAGTCTTCCATTTCTTTGGTTACATTTTTTAATTTCTCATCTACCCTTTCCAATTTCCTTTCGGTTCATTCAGTCCTTTTCTCCACTTCTTTTATTATTGCTTCATTTTTCTCCAAGGCCTGTTGGAGTATTCCAATTTTATTATCTACTTTAGAAATATCCGCTTTCATTTCTAATTTCATTTTTCCCATCTCCTCCCTTAATTCGTTAATGTCTGCTCTTGTTTCATTGTGGTTTTTTATCATTGTTTCTTGTAATTTCTCCATTGATTCTTGTAGTGTTAGTAAAATTGATTGAATATTAACATTTGTAATACTGAGTTGTTTTTCTACTGGTAATGTTTCTCCTATAGTTTTTTGGGCCATAGGCGAAGCTATTGCCAATGTAGTTGTTAAGGTTGGAGTAGTCTTCCTGCCAGTTTTCAGGGCTGTGGTAGTTGTCAAAGTCATTTCTTTTAATATTTGTTTTTGTTGTTGAATTATATTAATTATATTATCCCAAATTACCATTCAATTTTATAGCCTCAATATTACAGTTAATCTATGCAGAATTAATTTATCTATTAAACTATATTTTTCCAAATCTTAAATCTAAATCAAGTAAGTAAATTTTATGAGTTTGTATTCAATTTCTATATATCACTATACCGCGTTATTTAACAATCTATATAATACCTATATATACACCATACATATAACTTTTAATATACTCAATATTGAATATTAAATCCTATAATTATTGATAGTTAATTTACAGTATTCCTTATGTTCTTACTATATATTCTCTTTTTTTATTATTATAATTTGTATATTCAAAATATGATTATCCCAATTCTCAGAATATTAATCAAGTCAATTATCAACAATCTAAACTATTATTCTATATTTCTTATCTCAATAAATAAATTTACCATTGTTATATAGAAGAGGTAATCGGAGCGGGAAAAGATAACATCCAAATGTAAATAATGAGAGAGACCAGAGGGAAAAAAAAAAAAAGAAATTGGCAAATTTATAAAGGAGAAAAGAGCAATAAGAAAAGAGGGGGAAAAAAGAAAGAAAAAATCCCAAAGTCTGTCTTTGTTCTTCAAGCCCCTGTCACCTGTACCAACAGATGCAAAGAGGATGTAAAACGGACTAAAAAGCTTGCCATCCGTTGGTTAATGCGATGTATCCATTCTGTACTCACTGCCTCCGTTTTGCTTCCTCTCTATCCATCCAGCATCCATTTATGGACGTTTCATCCACTCAGAAAGTTTTGAGCTACTCAAAACTTTTGCACGGAAAATGTATCTAATTTGTCCGTTCTGCATCCACAACGCATCCGCTAGGCATCCGTTTTGCATCCGTTACGCATCTGCTATATCCGCTAGGCATCCACTGCGCATCCGTGCAACTCGCATCTGCTCGGACGCAGGGAGGAAGCGGAACGGACGTGGAACGGATGCAGAACGGATGCCTAGCGGATGCAGCACGGAAACAAAGCATTTAAAACAGAAAAAACATTTGCAGAGGGGACCTAGCTCGGATATTAAGGATGTCTAGAGGATGCCTAGAGGATGCCTAGAGAATACAAAGGGACACTTATACTGCCTATAAAAAGGGGGAGCAACTCACCTGCATCTCGCTTTCAGACCAGCAGCCCAGCTGTGCAGACCTCTGCAGCCTTCATCTGACTCTTCCTCTTCCACAGCATCCAGTCATGTCCACTGTGGATCGTAACAAAGTCCTTTTGGCAGCCACCATCCTTCTGCAACAGTGCGAAGCCATCTACAGGCTCTGTGAACTCTACTATGGGAAGAAAAAGGGGCGGCCAAGAAGCGTCTGGGTACGAAGATGGTTCATCAGAAGAGCAGAGGATGGACTGTACAACCAGCTGATGGTGGAGCTCAGGAACGAAGACACTCGTGCATTCCAGAACTTCATGAGGATGCCTCCAGCCATGTTTGACGAAGTTGTGCAGCGGCTGACACCCAGGTTGACCAAGGCAAACACCAACTTCCGGCCCAGCCTGGAACCTGGGCTCAAGGTGGCACTCACTCTGCGCCACCTGGCCTCGGGGACCACCTACAGGAGCATGCAGTATGGCTGGAGGGTGCCACACAACACCATCAGCATTGTGGTCAGAGAAGTGGTGCAGGCCATCATCGAAGAATACAAGGAGGACCTCCTCCAGTGCCCCTCCACTGAAGAAGGATGGAAGAAAGTTGCAGAGCAGTGGTATCAGAGGTGGAACTTTCCCCACACCGTTGGAGCCATCGATGGCAAGCACGTGACCTGCAAAGCACCAGCCAACTCAGGGTCCTCTTATCACAACTACAAGGGCTTCTTCAGCATCATCCTCTTCGCCATGGTCGATGCTGACTACAAGTTCATGTACATCGATACTTCAGGCAACGGCTCATCTTCAGATGCCCAGGTATACAACGCAAGTGACCTCAAGGGTGGGCTGGAACGCAACCTCATCATGGGCTTCCCAGATCCAGAACCCCTACCCAACGACACGCAAGATGTGCCCTACTTCATCATGGGGGATGATGCCTTCTCCCTCACAACCTACCTCATGAAGCCCTACACCTCCTAATACCTCACCCGTGAAGAGAGGATCTTCAACTGCAGGCTGTCCAGGGCAAGGCGGGTGGTGGAGAATGCCTTTGGCATCCTGGCCAACAGGTTCCAGGTACTTCTCACCACCATGCAGCATCGCCCAGAGACCGTGAGGAGAATCATGGAAGCTTGGTGCATCCTGCACAATCTCATGCGCACCCGCTACCCAGTGTTGCAGAACAGGCTCGTGGCCCTCCAACAAGGCAATGGGGACATGGAGCCTGGGGAATGGAGGCAAGGGCGAAACCTGATAGACACTGAGGATGTGCAAGGCCCCAACAGAGCCTCACGTGAAGGGAAGAAGCAGCGCAACCTCCTGAGACACTGGTGCAACTCCCCAGCTGGAGCAGTGGAATGGCAAGACAGGATGATAGATTATTAATGGATGCTTCCTTCAGCCTGTCTCATCACATGGATGAGATTGGGCCATGTATGTTGGGTGGGCCTACAATGAACAGGGCATTTAATAAAGAGTTGTATTTATGTTGACATGTGTGGATGATTGATTACATTGTTATTGATAAAAAAGGTCCAAATGTGTGGCAGATGGGATGGTGAACCATACAGTCCCACTATGCTTGCACTGGAGGTTTATCTATCCCACAGCTATTACCCATCCCAAAGGTATCCCTGCCCATCCCACTGCTATCTCAACCCATCCCACTGCTATCTTAACCCATCCCACAAGCATGCAAAGGCTTAAACCATTTCTAAAAGTTTCCAGCAAGACTTTATAAAAAAAAGAAATGAAGCAAGTGTGTGAATCAAAAATAGACTTTATTAACAACAAGCTATAAAACAAAAATGAGTCTCTGGCACTCCTCTTGGTCGCTCAGTCTCAGGGGTGAAGGGTCCAGGTGCTGTGGAGGTGGCTGCTGCTGGAGTGCTTGTTATCAGCTCCTCCAGAAGCAGAAGCAGCAGAAGCCCCAGCCCCAGAAGAGCGAGCCCGTGCTGCAGAAGCCCCAGCAGAACCAGAGTGAGGGCCAGGGGGCGAGATGGTAGCCCTGTCCCTCTTGCAAGGGCTGGCAGCAGATGGCTGAGGCTTGCTGTGCTTCCACATGGTTGTGGGGTTGCTGTCTGGCAGGGAGGCTGGCAGGAACCAAGGCTGGCAGGAAGGCTGGCAGGGAGGCAGGCTCCAAGGCTGGCAGGAAGGCTGGCAGGAAGGCTGGCAGGGAGGCAGGCACCAAGACTGGCAGGAAGGCTGGCAGGCAGGCAGGCACCAAGGCTGGCAGACAGGCAGACACCCAGGCTGGCAGGAAGGCTGGCAGGGAGGCAGGCATCAAGGCTGGCACCAAGGCTGGCAGGCAGACATGAACCAAGGCTGGCACCAAGGCAGGCAGCAAGACTGGCAGGCAGACTGGCTGGCAGCAAGGCTGGCAGGCAGGCAGCCAGCAAGGCTGGCAGGGAGGCTGGCAGCAAGGCAGGCAGGCAGGCAGACAGCAAGGCTGGCAGGGAGGTTTGCAGCAAGGCTTGCAGGCAGGCATGCAGGCAGGGCAGGCAAGGCTGTCAATCCATCCGGCAGCAGGTCTTTCCTCTGAATGGTGACCTGCTTTCGAGCTGCTTCCTTTATATCTGCGGGGCTTATGCAATGCATCCTCCCCGCATGCACAATTAACGCTAGGCATCCGTTAGGCTTCCGCTGTGCATCCGCTAGGCTTCCGCTCTGCATCCGCTTCATCCGCTGTGCATCCGCTCTGCATCCGCTGTATCCGTTCTGCGACTGCTTTGCTGAGGTTCCCCCGGAAGCCTAGCGGATGTGCCATCCGCTCCCATCTGCTTCCATCCACTAGGCTTCCATTCCACATCTGTTTTCCATCCGCTCTGTGTCCTCCCCGCGTCGGTTCCTTTCCGTGTTATCCGGTCTGGTTATGCAAATTTTCACCCCTTCTGAGAGCGGATAACAATGGATGGAACATTTTTCTCATCCGTTGTGTCCTTTTTACTAATGTTTTGCATCCGTTGGGCAGTGTGACAGGGCCTTTATCTCTGGTAAAAAAAAAAAAAAAGAATATTACTATTATTATTTTCCTCCTTCAAATGCACCGGAAGTGGGGAGAAGGAAAATGCTGAATAATGACTACAGTCAATCAGTCGGTCTTCTTAATCTTCCAGTCCACCTATCTCTCCTTTTTTAAAGCATTTTAGGATCAATTTTAAATTTCTTCTTCTTGACAACACCTCTTCAATTAAGGAAAAGTTCCCCAGGAATCTATTAAAAGTCTATTAATTAAGTGTAAATATAATGTTACTGAGTCTCCGAGGCTTCTAGGCGTCTTTTTCATCAGGCACCAATCTGTCCCCTTCAGTTCGCCCCAGATCTCTTTCACTATTTCAATACAGTTTTTTCAAAAGAAAATATCAACTTAATAGTCAGATGAAAAGTTCCATATCACTTCCAATCTTAAAGTTTTCTAATGCAGTAACACAGGCTTCTTTCTTCGCAATCCACACTTTCACTTTAGTTCAACAAATCCTTTTGCCCACACTCCTCTTCACCGCTTTCTAGCCGCTTTCTTTCAGGCTTTCAAGAGTCACTTATTTAATCAATTGTCAGTTGGTAATCTTTTCTCTTCATCTCTCCACCGTTATACTGTCTCAGCCACACATCTTTCACATGATCTCACAAGTTGTCACTTACTCGCTTTTAGTATCGGTGACAGTCCGGACTTCAGAGCCTCCATTAACAGGAGGCTATCTCTTAATCGTTGGGCTCTGGAGGGCTTCTCTTCGCTGCTGGGGGGTTGCCTTCCCCGCACAGCAGCTAAAGTATTCCCCACACCAACACAAACCTCTCTGGGGTTCGAGCACCTCAAAGGGTCACACCAAAAGTAGAAAAGGATTGACTGAAATCACGAGCAGATCTCAGCCTCTCTACTCGTCCTTGCCTGCCACCGGAAGTCTCCAAATTATATTTTTATAGTACCCCAATAAAAAATAGTTAATACTTTATACCCATCATGTTAATTAAATGTTATTATTTTATTAGACTGCAATCATATGGTATGTTTGCATTGACTTATCTAATTTTTGGAGAACGCCTATGGGATGTGACTCCAAGATTTAAAGTAGTTGGTAATTCTAAATAATTGGAGCTTCTAAATTAAATGCAAGATTTCAACAGTACATAACTTGAAATGTTAATCATGATATATAAAACTTGCTGTTTCTCCAACAACTCTGTCTTTCAAGATGGCTACGCAGACCAAACTGTTTTATCTAAACTCTTTGGCATAATGAGAGATACATTAACTTGTTTCACTATTTAATATTCAATTATGCAATTTTGCATTATAATCAACATATAAAACAAAAACCCATTATTTAAAATTGGCATTTCTCCTTATCTGATTAAAAAGAGTACAAAATTGATATAAAGAGGACAGTAAGAATGCGTATTGTAGTAAAAGTACTGTAAATATTGCAGCTTACAAAATCTTTGTATGAAATTGTTTACAAATTTTGTATATCAAAGAGATTTTTCATATTCCTGTTTTGAAAACAAAAATATCAGATGGAAGCAGAAATGAACTGAGTTGACGAGACGAAAGCTGAAATGGACCTATTTGTACAACCTCACTTTGTATCAGAAGTGTGACATTCCCATTTAGTTATTAAAAAATAAATTTGAGGCATATCTTGGAAGTGATGTATAGCCATTTTCAGTTCCCTGTCAGTAGGACATCGTCTTCTGTCTACTGAGCTAAGTTGCTTAGATTGGAACAACTGTGGTACAACTAGTGTGGTACTGTAACCCATAAAAAGGAAATGGAATTTGCAAGCATTAATGCTTAGTTGGTCATTACTGTCTCTTGCAGGTGAGCAGATTTCACTCTGTAGGAATGTTGAGCAAGTTTGTATGTGCAGCTGCTGGCTGAGATCATCATCAGCAACTCCCCGGGTCTCTTATAAATTTTGAATTAGAGAGGTGCTTTTATTTTGGGGTCTATGAGTCACAGTTCCTGGGAGAAGGTGTGCAGAGAACTTTAAAAAACAATTTAAGTAGACATCAACATATATCAATTTCAATTTCTCATTTCCCCATTTTAATCCAGGTTCACTCTATGCCTGTATTGGATTGATAATTTTTCAAAAAGAACTGGCATCCCTGAGGCTATTTCTTCTAATACAGGTATCTTAGTGCATAGTTTTCCTCTAATGTTCTGCAAATGGCGTTACTTCATAGGATTGAATTTTGGATATGCTGTTTTCAGTTAGCTATGTCTTTATAGCCACATTTCTTCCTAAAATACCCCTCTTTTGCCTATTTGTTTAAACCGAATACTATTGCAAATTTCAGAGAACTGCAACTTTAAAAAAAAAAAAAGGTAAGTGGAAAGTTTGGTAAATTTGCATATGATGCTAATTGGAAGTTTTTCGATTTATTGGTTCAACAGCTTTGACAAAAATCAGCATAACAGGGCAGAAATTCTCATATTATAAAAAGTGAGACTAGACTGTGTAGAATTGGAACAGTTTTGTTTCTGCTCTAGACTTGCCTTCCCCCAAAACCACTTCTTAAAGGAATCCATCACATTTCTCTAGCAGAACAAATCTAATTCAAAGATCAGATTATATATTAAAAAATTAAAAAATCTTAAATGGTGGTTGCAGGCATGATAGGACACCCCAGAAGGAAGTTTTCTTTTCTCCTGTTCCTTGTGATGAATAAAGAACTGCATTCCTAATAAAAGTGACAAATATATGCCTCACATTTTTGCAAACCTGCAAATTACATGTCAAAACTGTGGGCTTCTAAGCTAAATTATAAATTATTCAAGCACCTTTAAAAAAAAATTATTCCGATTTCCCGTGACACTTTTTATTTGAATTTGGATGGAGACAGACTCACCTCTTGTATTATGTTGTGGCTTTCAAACTAAAACTTAGTAAATAGAGTACAGTAGGCTGCATTTGTACAATTTATTAAACATAAACTATCAATTTCAAATCACAGATGCTGGATTCATGCTGGAATGAAAAACTTCCTTTGCTGGTGAGTCCTACCAGGTGTTGTCCAGGTGTGGTAAGAGCTACATTCTCCAGGTGGTGGGAAAGAAGTTATTTTGTGGGGAGAAGATTTAAGGGTGAAACAGGTTCCTTAAACATCTGGGGAAGGGTCAAATATTTTCCGCACCCCCGGGAACCACAAAATGAATGCATATTACATATGGGATATGATTCTTATGCTACATTTTTTGCACTCTCAGTCTACAGAATTCAGGACTTACCAAACCAACTTATGGCTTAGTATGTTTTGGGAACCATGTTGTTGAATCATAGTTTAATTTTATAAAGTGATATTTTTATAAATTGATATATTCCAGCCTTTGTTCAGAATTAAGCATATCAAGATTGTGGTTAATCTTGATTAGTACTGATTAAAAAAAATAAGTTTCTAAAGCCCATGTCACAATGCACCAACGGATGGAAAGAGGATATAAAACGGAGAGAAACACTTGCCATCTGTTGGTTAACGCGATTCATCCGTTCTGTACTCACTGCCTCCGTTTTTCATCCTCTCTATCTGTCCAGCATCCGTCGACTGAGGTTCCATCCGCTCAAAAAGTTTTGAGCTGCTCAAAACTTTTTGAGCGGAAAATGTATCCAACGCATCCATTCTGCATCCGCAACGCATACAGGGAACATCTGTTCTACATCTGTCATCATCTGTAACGCGTCCGCTATATCCGCTAGGCATCCGCTGCACATCCGCGCAACTCAAATCCGCTCCAGTGGAAAACGGACACAGGGAGGAAGCGAAACAGACGCGGAACGGACGTGCAGCGTTAGTAGCATGGATGGAGAAAGGATGAAAGCAGATGCAGCTCGCATACAAAGCATTTAAAACAGAAAAAATGTTCGCAGAGGGGACCTATCTCAGATATTAAGGATGTCTAGAGGATGCCTAGAGGATGCAAAAGGACACCTAGTGGAAAACCTATATTGCCTATAAAAAGGGGGAGGAACTCACCTGGATCTCACTTTCAATCCAGCAGCCCTACTGTGCAGACCTCTACAGCCTTCATCTGGCTCTTGCTCTTCCACAGCATCCAGTCATCTCCACCATGGATCGTAACACACTCATTTTGGTAGCCACCATCGTTCTGCAACAGTGTGAAGCCACCTACAGGCTCTTTCAACTGTTCTACGGGAGGTGGCCAAGAAGTGTCTGGGTCTGAAGATGAATCGCGAGAAGAGCAGAGTACGGACTGTACAACAAACTGATGGTGGAGCTGAGGAATGAAGACCCCTGTGCATTCCAGAACTTCATGAGGATGCCTCCAGCCATGTTTGACAAAATTGTGGAGCGGCTGAGACCCAGGTTGACCAAGGCAAACACCAACTTCCAGCCCAGCCTGGACCCTGGGCTCAAGATGGCACTGACTCTGCGCCACCTGGCCTCAGGAACCACCTAAAGGAGCATGCAGTATGGCTGGAGGGTGCCACACAACACCATCAGCATTGTGGTCAGAGAAGTGGTGCAGGCCATCATCGAAGAATACCTGGAGGAGCTGAAGAAGGCTGGAAGAAAGTTGCAGAGCAGTGGTATCAGAAGTGGAACTTCCCCCACACCGTTGGAGCCATAGATGGGAAGCACGTGGCCTGCAAAGCTCCAGCCAAGTCGGGGTCCGCTTATTTCAATTACAAGGTCTTCTTCAGCATCATCCCCTTTGCTATGGCTGATGCTGACTACAAGTTCATGTACATCGATGCTTCAGGCAACGGGTCAGCTTCAGATGCCCAGGTATACAACGCCAGTGACCTCAAGGAGGGGCTGGAACGCAACCTCATCATGGGCTTCCCAGATCCAGACCCCCTGCCCAATGACACGCAAGATGTGCCCTACTTCATCGTGGGGGATGATGCCTTCTCCCTCAGAACCTACCTCATGAAGCCCTACACTTCCAGACTCCTCACCCGTGAAGAGAGGATCTTCAATGACAGGCTGTCCAGGGCAAGGCGGGTTGTGGAGAACGCCTTTGGTATCCTGGCCAACAGGTTCCAGGTACTTCTCACCACCATGCAGCATCGCCCAGAGACCGTGAGAAGGATCGTGGAAGCTTGCTGCATCCTGCACAATCTCATGCGCACCCGCTACCCAGTGTTGCAGAACAGGCTCGTGGCCCTCCAACAAGGCAATGGGGACATGGAGCCTGGGGAATGGAGCCAAGGGCAAAACCTGATAGACACTCAGGATGTGCAAGGCCCCAACAGAGCTTCACGTGAAGGGAAGAAGCAGCGCAACCTCCTGGGACACTGGTGCAACTCCCCAGCTGGAGCAGGGGAGTGGCAAGACAGGATGATAGATGATTAATGGATGCTTCCTTCAGCCTGCCTCATCACACGGATGAGATTGGGCCATGTATGTTGGGTGGGCCTAAAATGAACAGGGCATTTAATAAAGAGTTGTGTTTATGTTCAAATGTGTGGATCAATGCTTATATTGTTATTGATAATAAAGAGCCATAGGTGTGGCACCTGGGAGGTGGACCATACAGTCCCACTATGCTTGCACTGGAGGTTTATCTATCCCACAGCTATTACCCATCCCACAGGTATCCCTGCCCATCCCGCAGCTATTACCCATCTCACTGCTATCCTTACCGATCCCACAAGCATGCAAAGGCTTAAACCATTTCTAAAAGTTTCCACCAAGACTTTATTGACAAAAATAAATGAAGCAAGTGTGTGAAGTAAAGATAATCTTTATTAATAACAAGCTGTAAAAGAAAAATGACCCAAGTCAAGTGTCCAAAGTAAAAATAAAGTCAACAGGTAGGACTGGCGTCGGTGGCATCGGTGGCATGGGTGGCATCTGTGGTGTGGGTGGCATCAGTGGCGTGGGTGGCATCAGTGGCATCAGTGGCACTGGTAGCGTCCGATGTACCTGTGCCTGGACTGGGAAGGGCTGCCTGTGCTTCTGGACCTCCTGGTAGCCGTAGCCTTGGTAGGTGAGGGCCTGTGGAAAGCCTTGGAAGGGCAGTAACATCACCTGGGGTGGAGGAGCAGGCCTGGACTGGGTGGGAGCAGGTTCATCTTGGTCTGCAGGGTTGTGAAGAAGATCGGTGATCCTGTCTTTCACCACCTGGTACTGGGGTTCCGACATGTTCATGAGGATCTGGTTGATGTAGGTGTGGAAGGGCTTTCGGTTGGAGGATGGGGCATCGGTGTGTACCAGCTGAGAGAGGAGATCTACGCTGCTCCTGATGGTGTCTCTTATCTCCAGCAGGACAGTGTGGCTCTGCCCCTCCGGTCTGCCTCTCTGCCTTTCTGTGGAGGTGGAGCTGGGGATGGATGCGGGTTGGGCTGTGGTGGAAGTGCCGTCTCCTTTCTCCCACTGTGTCAGGGCGTCCTCCACGCGCTCCGCCAGGGGTTGTTCAGCTGTCAGGGGGGTCTCCGTCTTTGCACGCTCCACAGATACCTGCCTGGACACAGGAGCTGACTCTTTGCCAGAAGAGGACTGGCTCTCAGCAGGCTTCCTGAGAGAGAGGGTTGTGAGAGGGGCTGCTCCTCGGTGGCGGATCTCACCCTCCAATAAGCTGCACTTGGCCATCATATAGGTCTCCCGGTCCGTCAGCTTGACCGCGGCCTGGCCAGATTTCTTGAGGTGCAGCTTCCCGTACCAGGTGTGCATGTGCTTCCACCAGCCGAGGAGCACCTCCGAAGTGTAGTCCAGGCTCTCCGCCTTCTCTCTCCAAGCAGCCTGCTTCCTCTTGGTGTCTCAATACAGCCTGTGTCCCTTCTGCCAAAGATATTCATTCTCCCTCAGCCACTCCTCCTCATGTTCCTCTTCTATGGTGTATTGCCTCCTCTCCCATTCATGCGTCTGCCTCTTCCTCCCTTTGGCAGGGCCATATGGGCCCTCATCAGAAGGGCTTCAAGGTTGTAGGGGCTGCTCCTCCACGCCAGCAGCAGCAGCAGCAGCAGCAGCAGCAGCAGCAACAACAGTAGCAGCAAAAGCAGGACCAGTAGCAGTAGCAGCACCAGCAGGACCAGCAGCACTAGCAGGACCAGGAGCACCAGCAGCACCAGCAGCACCAGGAGCAGGACCAGGAGCACCAGCAGGACCAGCAGGACCAGGAGCACCAGCAGGACCAGGAGTACCAGCAGGACCAGGAGCACTAGCAGGACCAGGAGCACCAGCAGGACCAGCAGGACCAGGAGCAGCGCCAGCAGAGTAAGCACCAGCAGA
>BLBF01000049.1:2079261-2098363 GCA_015471245.1 Laticauda colubrina | reverse complement strand
AAGCACCAGCACCAGGAGCAGTGCCAGCAGAGTAAGCACCAGCAGAAGCACCAGCACCAGGAGCAGTGCCAGAAGAGTAGGCACCAGCAGAAGCACCACCACCAGAAGCAGCATCAGCAGAAGCACCACCAGCAGAAGCAGCATCAGCAGAGTAAGCACCAGCAGAAGCACCAACACCAGAAGCAGCATCAGCAGAAGCACCACCACCAGAAGCAGCATCAGCAGAAGCCCCAGCACCAGAAGAGTGAGCCCGGGCAGCAGAAGCCCCAGCAGAAGCAGAGTCAGGGCCAGGGGGTGGGAGGGTGGCCCTGTCCCTCTTGCCAGGGCTGGCAGCAGATGGCAGAGGCTTCCGTTTCTTCCCCATGGTTGTTGGGTTGCTGGCTGGCTGGCCGGCTGGCTGGCTGGCAAGCTGTGTCTGAAAGCAGGTCTTTCCTCTGAATGGTGACCTGCTTATGAGCTGCTTCCCTTTATATCCGCAGGGCTGACGCAATGCATCCTCCCCGCATGTGCAGTAAATGCTAGGCATTCGCTAGGCATCCTCTAGGCTTCCGCTAGGCTTCCACTCTGCATCCGCTTCATCCGCTGGACATCCGCTCTGCATCCATTCTTTCCGTTCCGCGTCTGCTTTGCTGTGCTCCCCAGGAAGCCTTGCGGATGTGCCATCCACTCCCATCCCCTTCCATCTGCTATGCTTCCATGGAGCATCCACTTTCCATCCGCCATTCGTCCTCCCCCCGTCCGTTCCTTTCCGTGTTGTCCGCTCTGGTTATGCAAATTCAGGGCACTTTTGAGAGCGGATAACAATGGATGGAACATTTTGCTCGTCCGCTGTGTCCTTTTTACAAACGTTTTGCATCCGTCGGCCAGTGTGAAAGGGCCTTTAGGTACAGCTGAAATGTGGCTTGTTTCAACCCTTGTGTAGCTTAATCACATTTTTTTTTTTAATAAAGTTTTATTTGGGTTTTCACACATACAAAATACAAGTAAAACATCTTTTTTGAAAATAGCATGGTCCTGGGTTGAACTTCTTTATACAGACACAAAACTCAATTTCTTGCTCCTTTTTGTATTCTATTCCAGATCTTATACTATTTTACATTTTCTATATAGTTTTTCCCCTCCTAATTTTCTCAATTTTATTTTGATTGTCTCATCTCAATTCAAATCATTATATTTATACTTTTGTCTGTTCTGTTTCAATTTCATATTATCTTTTCTCATTAAACAAATTTTCTCCTGTAGTTACTAATTGGAATATGACACCTTTATATCTTTTAATTACATCCATTCAACTCTTATTTAAACTTCAATATATACCTTAAGTTTATTACCTTCAATATAACACATAATACATAACTTCCAATCTAATTCTGCTTGTTATAGTCTTATAATACATACTATATTCTTTTTGTTTTTTTAAAAAAGAAAGATTGTAAATATATGTAATTATAAACCCTCATTCCAGTTCAGTTCTATCATGAATAATCATTAAAATCTTAACATCTTTAACACTTCTTTTCAATTAAATATCATACTTCCTTAAAAACACATATAATCTCCATAATTAATTTTTCCCTTATTTCCCTTCACATATGTTTTATAAATCATTAAATATACCTTTTGTTACATTTATTTATTGACAAGCATTCCACTGAATTACAATAGCTATTTTATCAGACATTTTAATCATACATTGTTTCATATTTTCTAAAATTATTTCTGTTTCTAATATAACCATACTATCTTATGTACCTTTGCAGAATCCTTTTTTCTGTTGTTTTCACCCATTATCTCTAAATAGGCCCTGCTTCTCTTTATTTTGCTTCTGTTCTTTATAGCTTCTTTTCCTTTCTTTCTTCCCTCTCATCTTCTCCCTCCCCTTTTTACCCCCTTGTCTCTCTAGTTCTAATTCTCTCTTCTGCATTTCCTTCTTCTGTTGCTTTCTGATTGTATACTTATTTTTCACTCTATCTTTTTTGTTTTTCCCAATCTTAAACTTTCTCTTCTCTTCCCCCCCCCTTTCCTTTTTCCCCCACCTAAGCTTACTTGTTCATTAAAGATGGCTTCTTCTTTGTCGCAATCTTCTTGTTCTTCAGGCATTTCTTGTTGTTTCTCATAATTCCAAATCTCCATTTCTAAAAACTGAAATACGAAGCCAAAAGAACCTCTCCCTTCTTGTGCATCTTTTTTGTACTTTTTATGTTTCATTTTCAGTTCTTCTAAAAGTGGAGCCATTTTAAACAGTTTTAAACAACCACCCGATTGATTTTAGTCATTCAAAACAATAACCAAGAATCCAGAAATCATCAAGCGATCCAGATAGTCCCGAGCTATATCTTCTTATTTCTTTTTCGACTTTATCTCCCTGGGGTTTTTGTTGCAATATTTCAGTTAAAATGTATCTTTTGGAAGTCTTGTTGAAATTTTGCTGAAATTCTTTTTTAATTCCAGGCAGTCTCCTCCCTTCCAGATCCTGCCCTTTTATCCTTTTTCTCTCCTTTCCTGATTTTGAAAGCTTTTAATTATCCAGAAATCTTTATTATCCCTTTTATTTTCAGCATTAAATGCCTATTGATGTCAAAGTGGATTTTTTTCCAATTACTTGCTTAAGTCTGTTCGCTGTCAGTAAAGGAAGAGGAGAAAACCAAATCTTTTCCCTTTTCTCTTTCCTTCGCAGCTTAAAAATCTTCTTAGGGAACAATGTTATTGTTTTAATAGTTTCAATTCCAGGATATCTTATTGTTGCTTTTGCTGTTTGACCCGGTCAATCAAAACTTTCTCTTCTTATCTTTCTCCTGCACATTCTTTTCCAGTCGAGTTCTTCTTTGTGGTGGCCATTTCTGACCACCGCTACAACCGCCTTCGGGAAAGGGAATAATGGCCAGCTGGGGAGGAGAGATGCGGCTCTCCTCAACCCTGCAGGCAGTCTCCCCCCTCTTCACCATCTCTATGGGGTGACTTAGCCCCGAACACAGCCGGCTCGGGGCGCTCCAGGGGCGAGCACAGATCGAAGCCTCGCAGAGATGAGGTTTCGGTCTGTCGCTGAAGAAGCTCAAACCGGAAGCCCAGCTTAATCACATCTTGTCCAAACGTACCAAGAATGCTGCCTCCTGTTTTTTTGGCTACCCCCAACTAACATAGTCCTTCTCCTGCAAAGTCTTTCTTGTCATTCTGGGTATTTCATAATGTTTATCCATCCTTTTATTACCTCATGTCTCTTTGCCATCAGTCACCATTTGAGCTGAAATTGAGTCCTTACTCTATACTCTTTATGTGCAGGACTGCATTCCCACTCACACTGGTAATACTATTGCTAAATTTGCAGATGATGCAACAGTGGAGGGACTAATCTCTGGGGAGGATGAGTCTGCCTACCAAAATGAGGTAGACCAGTTGCTTTCATAGTGTGGAGACAATAACTTGGTCCTCAATACCAATAAGACCAAGGAGTTTATAGTAGACTATAGAAGGAACAGATCAGACATCCAGCCCTTGCTTATCAATGGACACTGAGTGGAGCAAATGGCCAATTTTAAGTTTCTGGGTGTTACCATAAAAGAGGACCTGATCTGGGGTGTTCACATTGCAGCACTGGTCAGAAAGGCCCAGCAGAGATTTTACTACCTGAGACTTCTCTGAAAACAACAACTGAATGAAAAACTGCTGGTGATCTTCTACCGCTGCACCACAGAGAGTATCTTAACTTACTGTACCTCTGTATGGTTTGCCAATTGCATCATGGCAGATAGGAAAGCATTCCAGAGAGTTAAATTCATTGCCCAGAAGATCACTGGTTGCTCTCTCCCCTCTTTGGAAGAGGTTTATCGCTCTCGCTGCCTTAAGAAAGTTCAGAACATTCTCAAAGATCCATCTCATCCTGGACACCCTTTTTTTTTTGAACTATTACCATCTGGCAGATGGTACAGAAAAATAAAAACAAGGACAAATAGGCTGAAAAACAGCTTCTATCCCAGGGCAGTAACTCTTTTGAATTCTGCTGTACAGTGCAGTATTGGTGGAGTGTGGGGAGTTTTCAGTTCAATGTGTGGAGGGTGAAGGATGTGTGTTTGTGTTTTATTTTCAATGTGCACTGAAGATGGTGTTTGATTTCATTGTATGAGGTGCAATGACAATAAACTAAACTAAACTAAATCACTACCTTCATTTCCACTAAACCCCTCCATTAGGTGCCTTCCATTTGAATTTGCTATTAAAAATGTATTTTAGACCATAAGAAAACATTGGTATGAGAGGAATTAAGGCCTGTCTAAAGAATGAGATTTGGGATTTCAGTCATATGTTTCCGTGAAATCAGAATATTACCATAAAAACTATCAGTTTATTTTGTTTGTAAAAACAGTTCCACCTTTTTTTTCAGTTCTGAAAAAAGAGCTAACATATTTCAAAATCAAATCAGTACAAGAGTAAGAAGAGATAAAAGGAGATTTCAGGTTAAACTATATTAAAGTATATTATAAAAAGTCTGATAAGATAAGGATTGATTTTACATTCACAGTTGGAGTTGCTAGCTCCATAATAATAAAATAATTACACTAGCAAGCCATTCTACACATGGCTTCTGTCCCCATACTACAACATTTGCTCTGGTATGCAATCAGGAGACACAATCATTTTTCTCTGTCCTCCCAGTTCGGTAAAAGAAAAAAAACACCAATCAAATTCTTTATTGTAATAAGCGGCTGAGAAACTGACTTTGACCCCAAGAGTTGATCATGATGAAAACAAAAGAGCACAATTCTTCCTGAGGATCCATGGCAATGTAAACACCAGACATGAGACAGGCAATGAAAGACAAATGTCTAAGGGGAAACCATCCCACTCTGTATCAAGGATGCATTTAGACTGTACATGGCCATGTACGGATCCCCCCTGCTTCCCAAATGGTGAGAATATTGTCTTGGAAGGATCTTCAAAGACATTCCCTGCAGCCCAACCCAACAGCTGTTCTCTTAGAAGTGAGAATGGCTTGAACAGTTCAGTTCAGCTCATATGAAAAAACATGGGAAGTCATAATGCTGTGGATGTCTATGGAGATTCTCCAGGTCATAGTTGTCCCAAAGGTGCTTTCTTTCAAAAGGCAACTGGACTTCCTTTGTTTTTCTTGAAAATGTTTCGCTTCTCATCCAAGAAGCTTCTTCTGAACTGAAGAATTTCTGAATTGAAGAAACTTCTTGGATGAGAAGCGAAACGTCTTCAAGGATAAAAACACAGCCCAGTTGCCGTTTGAAAAAGCACCTTTCGGATAATGCTATAGAGTTCTTGACATTGTTTGAAGAGCCAACATTCAGATAAGCAGGAATCAATACCAGACAAACAATCAGGTAGAAAACATTACTCCACCAAGGAGGAAAACACCCCCCCCCAAAAAAAAAAACCTGGCAGGGCAAAGTGAATAACTACAATTGTTAAGTGAATCATGTAGCTGAGGGGTGTCAAACTTATGGCCTGTGTCCCAGATGTGCCATGTGGTGACCATGCCAACCCTTGATTTAGTGAAGTGGGGGAAAAGTCACAATAAGTCACATGATGCTGCGAGTTTGACACCCTTGATGTAGCTGATAAGCAAATCTGTTTTTTCCCATTCACTTTGCTTGTCAGAAGGCAGCTTGGGAAGGTTGCATGTGATCCCAGGAGGCTGCATCCATCATAAAGGCAGACCAGTTGCCAAGTGCTATTGTAACTTCAAACAGTCATTAAACAAATAGTTGTAAGTCGAGAACTAGCTGTCCCTCTTGCTGGAATATCTGTGCAATGGCAGATTGGCCTTAGTTTGAACATACGGAAAATGCTGTATGAAACAGAAAAGGTTGCTTGGCTCTATCTTGAACATATGACAATGAATTTTCCCTCTCTTCATTTTTCCATGAACACGACAAAGAAAATAGAGCTTGGAGAAACTCTTCCCTTTGAAGACCTGAAGATGATGGTTTCTATTTCTCTCTGCTTTTTTTCCCTCCACCACAAAATTTTCCTTCAGCGAGCCACACATGCCCTAAACATACTGAATTACATATCTTGGACCTTTTCTCTTCCTTTTATTTTTACAGGGTGTGTAGATTCCCTGCTACCTCATCATATCCTAGCTGGCAAGTAGAAGAATAAATCAAGAATATCCAGAGCAGTGACACATGAATTGCAGTGTTACAGTGTTATAGTATTATTTTTAATTTATATTATTTTGGAAGAGTTATAACTTACCAGACATCACAGCAAACCCTCCTAAAGGGACTACCAGTTAATATTCCGAGGCACAGCTTGAAAAATAAATTCAGCAATTAGGGCTTTTTCCTATTTTTAAACTGAGATGTCCTTTGCTCATCCTTGTATCAATAACAAATTATCCCAGCATGAAATTGACTGGGCTCATGGCTGATTTTGCTCCAGAATAATAGATGACAGAGCCAAATAGCTTCTACACTCACTAAGGATGCTGATGGATGGGTTTCTCTCTCTCCATCAAAATTTGTTTGCTTGTTTTATTTTATTTCTGGGTGGCTTAGAGTATAAAATGTATCAAAACTAGTAAAATATGGAAATAAAACTCCAAAGACAGCATCATTTGGAGGGAGACACCGCCAATTCTGTCCCCACCCATGGAGATAAAAACAGACCAAAGCTTCTCCACCTCATCCAAACTCCAGCCCAAAGAATAATATTTGTTAATGCTGTTTCAAGGCTGGAGAAGTGGGACCTATGGGTATCTTCAGGATAATGTGGTTCAGGAGGGGCCAGTGGCATGACAAAGACCAAAGAAGGAGTCCATCTTTCCTCCTGCCTCACTCTATCCATCTTTCCTCCTGCCTCACTCTGTTACCATCCCTGAAACAAATCCATCATGGGCCATTTCTCATGGCTGAGTTATCCTTGAGCTAGCATAAAACTAAGCAGCATATTTTTTTGCTGTACCCATTCTCAGTCTCCATACAATTCTTTAATGAAAAGAAGGACTCAGAGTGACATGATAGCAATGTTTCAATATTTGAAGACTTGCCACAAGGAAGAGAGGCTGAACCTATTCTAAGCACCTGAAGGCAGGACAAGAAGCAATGGATGGAAACTAATCAAGGAGAGAAACAACCTACAACTAAGGAGAAATCTCCTGACAGAACAATAAATCAGTGGAATCTCTTGCCTCAAGAAGTTGTGAATGCTTCAACATTGGAAGTTTTAAAGAAGAGATTGGACAGTCATTTTGTATGAAATAATATAGGGTTTTCTGCCTGAGTAGGGGGTTGGACTAGAAGACCTCTAAGGTCCCTTCCAACTGCATCATTCTGTTCTGTTCTATTCTAATAGCTCCTGGCAGATGTGCTAAACATTGGAACCCACTTGCATTCAATGGAAATTAATTTCAACACTTCCCCAGCTTTTTTCTGCTCCATAAAGATTGCCATCACATGTGCCTTCATAAACAGATGTTCTTAATAGGCCAAAATCAAAATATCCAGGTGTGAAATATGCTGTTGAAACAATTGATTTTATCTAAAAATTTATCTCATTTATTTTAGAAAAAATCTCTAAAATTATGAACTGTGGTAGTGCAGCAGTTAGAACACAGTACTACAGGCTACTTCTTCTGCCTGTTGGCTGCTTGCAATTTGGCAGTTTGAATCTCACCAGGCTCAAGGTGGACTCAGCCTTCCAACCTCCCAAAGTTGGTAAAATAAGGACCCGGATTGTTGAGGGCAAGATGATGACTCTTTATGCCGCTTAGAAAGGGCTCTAAGTGGTATATAAGTCTTAGTGCTATTGCTAAGTGCTAAAAGCAGCCAAACTAAAAGAAACAATTAAGCCCCTTGAAAAATCAAAATAGAGGTAACAGGCACAAGAAAGGAGAAAATATTCCCACATGACTAGATTACAATTTATAACCAGTTTTACAACAGATGTTAAGCAAACTGCTGCAATCATAAAGCAAAACGTGGTTGTTGAGTGAACTTCATGGTTGTTAAATGAATCAATTCTCCCGAAAGAGCATTCTTTTTTTTATATCAGAAACCAGCAAAACAAATCACAAATTGTGGACATGTGATCGCAAAATGACACAACTAGTTATAAATATGAGCCAGTTGCCAAGTGCTTGAAATATGATCACATCAGAGGTGGTATTCAGCAGGTTCTGACCAGTTCTGGAGAACTGGTAGTGGAAATTTTGAGGAGTTCGGAGAAGCAGCAAATACAACCTCTGACTGGCCTCGCTCCCATCCATTCTCTGCCTCCGGAGTCCCAGCTGATTGGCTGGGGTTTTTGTTTTGTTGCCCTGCACAGGAGAACGGAACTGGAAAGCAGGTTAGTGGAGTGGGGAGGGAATGGGATTTTGCAGTAACCTCCCCCTGCCATGCCCATCAAGCCACACCATGCCCACCAAGCCATGACCACAGAACTGGTAGTAAATTTTTTTGAATCCCACCACTGGATCATATGACTGCAGGAGAGGGAGGGTGCATTCATAACTCCAAATATCAGTCATCAGCAGTTTTTTCTGAAGTCAATCCTAACTTTGTAGTGCTAGAAGACTAAGTGCATCTTCAAACCACTCTAAACAGTGTAAATTCTTGATACCCTTCTACTCAGCTCTTGAGATAAAACTACACATGGAGCTTGCCTTTCTCAATGCATGGACTCCTGAACAAACTTTCTCATGCTCTAAAAATGGAATGGGATCCCAAGTCTTTGCCTAACTAGAAATTGGTCTTGTCAAGATCGAATCTGTATCATTCAAACCCATGCTTGCCCCACACGTGTGTGAAGATGCTTATGGTTTTGCTATACTGGCTTTGAGTGTCCAGCTATTTAGTTTTTCAATTCAAAAGGAGGACATTTCCCTTCAATGCTTTGTAGAGGCAAATATATGAAAACATAAATTTAATTAGCTTAATTTCACTTCAGGTACGCATCTTAGGCCTTTTTCAGAGGTATGCTTTCACAGAGAAGCAATCATACAAGAACACAGCCAGCTGAAAGGCAGAACAGTTGAAGAGCCAGTACATAAGGAAGACTGTATACAACTGCTTAGACTGGAAAGGGGACTTTAAACAAAAAAAGTCCTGATTATTTGCCAGGGTTTGCACGAAAAGTGCTTCCAAAGAAACTTAAGTTCCACTGTGTTTAGGCAACTACCATGAAGAGTCTGTACCTCTTCCAGGCCAATTCCTTAATGAGAAGCATTCAAGAATGACCTCTGCAAAGATACTTGTCAAGGATTGCATCAGAATGGAGAAGTTAGTTCCTTAGATAAATAAAGTCTTTGGGTTAAGCCCAACTCCTAGTGACTTCATAGGTACATCCTGTAGCTCTTTTGGCAATGTTATCGCAGTAATTTGGCATTGCATTTTTCTAGGATGCTTTTTCCAGTTTAGCCTACGGTATGTCTGGGAGGAATCCCATCCAAATATCAACCAGACCCAAACATGCTTAGTTTCCAAACACAGACAAGGAGAACCTGATGCTGCCATCTGCCATCATGAGTCTCAAGCTAAACTTCCAAAACTTCAAAAGGATTTATTGGGAGTTAAAATGTCCAGCACTACCTGGGTGTAGCCGACTCTGAGACACATCATTCATTGCCACCCTTGACCCTGGTTTTCCCCCACCCCCCTGGGTGTTATCATAATTCATATTCTCCAATGAGACACATCCATAGCCAAGAGTCATCAATCATGCTCTCCAGTTAGAATTTTGCGCAGCAGAAACTTTACTCACCTAATTACTATCTTTGAAAACATTTATGGAATGCAGTTTTGGTTTGCAAGCTGCCGCACTGCTCCCCCCTCCCTTTCTGTTGGCAACTCTAAAAAGACCATATAAATATTTTATGAGTTGACACCAAGGCTAGGCATTGTTACTATTACTGTGCATTCTCATCAGGAATACCATCACATTAGACCAGAGATCTCCAACTGATGAACTGTGACCTACTATCGGGTTATGGACATTTGCAACAGGGCTATGTGAGTGGTGGGTTGGCAATCCCACTCACCTGAGTGGCAGGCACCAGAGCTTGCAGGCCCACATGCGCAAGTGACAGGCATGCATGGCCACTGCTCACACAAATGAAGCTTGCACAAAACCATCCCCTCTCCTTCCCCTTTCCCCCAGTCCCAGGCTGCTAGCGTGGAAAGGTCAGTTTGCCCCTTAACATCAAAAAATTGAGTATGAGCATCACTGAGTAGCATTGATGGCAAATCTTTTGGGCTCGGTGTTAAGCCTGGGTTCCCCAACCAGGGTTAGGTAGACAAGCTAAACAGAATGTGCAGCGTTAGTCAGATAGGCACACAGATAAATGAGTGAGCTAAGCTTGTATGTTTATTAACATACAGTAAAAATAACAGATACGCTTGTGCTATCAAGAATATATTTTATTCCAGTATAAGTTTATGGCATAGTCAAATAACAGTCCAATATTCATTTACCATGTAGTCAGTCCATTCAGGGATATTCAGTTAGCAAAGTCCATGTAGAATATCCGATGTCAGTTCACTTACAGATCAGTCCTTTGTTGTCTCTCCCGTTCGAGCTATGCAGTCTTGATTCCAAGCAGTAATCAGGGATCATCAAAGCCAGAGAGAGAGTGCAAGCCGTAGTCTTGCTACTTTTATATTGTTTTCTTAACCACTCCTTTAATTGCTATTTCACAGTTAAAGCTGCATACACTCTAACATACACTAACTATGATTCATAGTTATTATTTCACCTAAACCAGTTAGGGTGAACAATGTTATCCCTAACACTCGGCATATCAAAAATTCAGAAAATGCCTGCCCTGACTTTGCTGGTGGATCACTCAAGACAAAAAAAGGTCTCTCCAGACCTCCTCTTTGGAATCTCCTGTCCTCTGGATTCTTCCCTCCGGACCCTCTGGAAGTTGCATGAGACCGTAGACCAGGGGGTCCCCAAACCTGGCAACTTTAAGACTTGTGGACTTCAACTCCCATAATTGCTATGCTGGCTGGAGAATTCTGGGAGTTGAAGTCCACAAGTCCTTTTTTATTTTTAATAAAGTTTTATTTGGGTTTTCACACATACAAAATACAAGTAAAACATCTTTTTTGAAAATAACATAGTCCCGGGTTGAACTTTTTTATACAGACACAAAACTCAATTTCATGCTCCTTTTTGTGTTCTATTCCATATCCTATACTATTCTACATTTTCTATATAGTTTTTCCCCTCTTTTAATTTTCTCAATTTTATTTTGATTATCTCATCTCAGTTCAAATCATTATATTTATACTTTTGTCTGTTCTGTTTCAATTTCATATTATCTTTTCTCATTAAACAAATTTTCTCCTGTAGTTACTAACTGGAATATGACACCATTATATCTTTTAATTACATCCATTCAACTCTTATTTAAACTTCAATATATACCTTAAGTTTATTACCTTCAATATAACACATAATACATAACTTCCAATCGAGTTCTGCTTGATTCATTCTTATAATACACACTATATTCTTAAAAAAAAAAAAGGATTATAAATATATGTAATTATAAACCCTCATTCCATTCCATACCATGGACATGCCTGGTATAGTCCCTTCTTGGCTATGGAATTTCACTGGATAACTTTGGACCATCTTTCTCTGAGCCAGCCTACCTCATTGGATTGTTGTGAGGAAAATAGGTCCTGTTCTTCAATATAAATGCAAATGATTTTCATTTTATATTTTAATTGCTAGTGCCCATATTTGTAAGCTCCTGGAAGGGTTTGCTTGTTTCTTGCTTTCTCTTTTCTTTCTTTTTTCTCTCCTTAAATGTTGGGATCATGACAAAGGTAAGTCATAATACTATGAGCTTTGAATGATTTGCCTGCACAGAAATCTAAAAACTTTTTTTTTTTAACTGATTTCTGAACCATAAACATTCTTGCACTTATTTCTGATCCATTAACCTTAATTTCTCTTTGGAGCTTGTGCTCCATGTTTTAATGATTTGACCAGTGGGTTGTAAAATATAAGTTTTATGTGCAGACTAGCCAGATAGCAATCTCATCATTAAAATGTGTAAGCCTCTTTGTTTGAAGTAGGATGTTTTAAAAAGCCTCCTGGATCCATCCACACTCTTAACAAAACCTATTTTATTCTCCACAATGAAGCTAATAGAGAATGACTTAATGCTTTAGTCAGCATAGTTTCTTTAAAAAAAACAACCCAAAATTTTTAGTCACCTCCTGGAGGGTCCACGGAAGCTGAAAACAGACTTGAATAAATGATCCCAACAAAAGTTAAAAATTAATTAGACTGTAATACACAAAGGCAATTCCAGATTAAGATAAAAGAAGTAGAATTTCCCTGAAATATTGTACTGAAATGTACAACAATCCAATAAGGTAGGCTGGTTCAGAGAAAGATGGTCCAAAGTTATCCAGTGAAATTCCTGGAGCATCAGGGAACAACCAGAGGACTGGAAAAGAGCTGATGTGGTTCCTGTTCTGTATGGAACTTGGTAGGTTCCAAGTACTTCATTCTGATTGGCCAAAAAGGCCACATACATTGGTTTGCTAGGAACTAATCCGGGAAGCCGCCAAACGGCGGGAAGAATTAAATAACTGTCATTGGCCACAAACCGGCAGGCTAGCCACTATATAAAGGACTGCCGCGGCTTGGGCTATGTTCCATTTCTTTACCTAATGGTTTGAAATAAAGAGTTGTTGTTTGGAACCCAGTCTCACGTGCTTCTTTCTGGATGGAACACTGGCGACGAGGGTGGGATCGTCATAGAAGCAGAGACCGAAGCACGCGGCAATCTGAACCGAGCAAAAAGAGATGGCTGGTAACAACACACCGCCCGCATCCTTCAATCCAGATGTAGAGGATTAGAAATCGTATATCGATCGCTTTCTTATGTTCTTAGAAAGCAATGAGGTGGAAGAAATCTCAGATCAAAGGAAGAGGGCTGTCTTCCTTACACACTGCAGACTGGCCGTATTCAAAATGGCGAAGGCGCTAGCGAAACCCAGAGATGTCAAGCAGATGACCTGGTCCAACCTGAACTGACTGCTCCGAACACACCACACACCATTGGTCTCCAATCTAATCAAAAGACATAAATTTTACAAAAGGGACCAGAAGGAGGATGAAACCATAGCAGACTTTGTGGCAGCTTTGAGACACATTGGAGGGGCATGTGAGTTTCAAAACATGGACGAGGCTATGAGAGACCGCGTAGTCCTCGGCCTGAAAGACTCTACCCTTCAGAGCAAACTACTCAACAGGCCGAACATAACCGTGGCTGAGGCAATTGCTGAGGCAACCGCTGCCGAAGCAGCGAAAAAGTCAGCAGCCATCATGCGGCAAATGAACACAGTTCCAGACCTGCCAACCCAAACCAGGGAGAAGAAGGCAGAGGGAGGAAAGAAACAGCCCACAGTGACAACCTACCACGAGGACGTTGAAACCCAGCGTGACACTGAAGACAACGAAGATGTCCATAGACTCTATTCAGATAGAAAATGGTGCAAAAAAGAGGAAAAATCGGCGGGAATTTCAATGTGTGGGCTGTGGAGGCAATCACCCGCAGTCTGAATGCAGGTTCCTCGATGCAATATGCCAGGCTTGTAATAAAAGGGGGCACATCGAAAGGGTCTGCCGCAACAAAAAGAGCTATAGTCCAAAAAGACGCAGCAGCACCCCTCCTAGACACGATGACAGACAAGCTGGCAACCAATGGAACCACAATAAAAGAACCGATAACAGAGAAGAAACGCATCAAACAGTCACCATCGATAATGCCAGGGCGGATAGAGGTGAGCATCGAGGGGAGACCCTGCAAGATGGAGGTCAACTCAGGGTCATTCCTATCGATGGTATCCTGGAATACCATCTGGCACCTAATTCCAAACATCAAGTAGAAAGAACTAAAGAAACAAAAACTTGTGCTAAAAGACTATCAGGGAAATCGACTCCCAGTAGTTGGCCTTGGACATTTTTTAGTTGAATTTAAACAACACGGCGAAGTCTTGCCTCTGACTATCATTTACCGTGACCACCCTAGTCTGCTAGGAATCAAATGGTTTGCGCCTCTGGGAATCGGGATGACCGGTATCAACCGCATCGCTACTACCAACTGGGAGGAGAACCTACTCCACGAATTCCAAGATGTATTCGACAGGACTCTAGGCAAGTACCAGGGGACCCCAATTTCATTTAGCCTAGACCTGAAAATAGCCCCCATTTATTTAAAGGCCAGACGCGTTCCATTCACGCTTAAACCAAAAATTGATGAACAGCTGAATAAGTTGATAGTGCAAGGGGTTTCAGAACCAATCGACCACGCCAAGTGGGAAACCCCTATCATCACACCGGTGAAGCCAAATGGGTCAGTGCACATCTGTGGGGACTATAAGGCAACCCTGAACCACGTGCTCCAACAAAGAACATACCCAGTGCCAGTAGTGCAACATTTATTGCACTCGCTAGGGAGAGGAAAAATATTCGCAAAACTCGACCTAGCACAAGCGTATCAGCAGCTACCCGTTGATCCAATAACAGCAGAGGCACAAACAATAGTAACGCGTAGAGGGGCATTCAAATGTAACCGCCTCCAATTCGGTATTAGAGTTGCCCCAGGCGTTTTCCAAAGTCTCATGGAATGCCTACTAAACAGAATCAAAGGTGTCGTCCCATACTTCGACAATATACTGGTCTCAGCAAAAAATGCCAGCCAGCTAGAGACCAGGTTAAGAGAGGTCTTAACTCGCTTGAGAAAATCAGGCCTAAAAGTTAAGAAGGAAAAATGTGAACTGGCCACTAACCGGGTTGAATTTTTGGTCTATTTAATCAATGAGCAAGGCATTCACCCACCCAAAAAGAAGGTGAAGGCTATCAAAGATGCTCCCAGACCAAAAAACAAAACCGATCTCAAGGCGTTCCTAGGCCTCATAAATTTTTACAATGTGTTCCTACCCCATAAGGCGACAATAGCAAAACCCCTACATTGGCTGCTAGATTAAAAAAACCGCTTGGACATGGGGCCACCAGGAACAGAGAGCCTTCCAAGGTATTAAGGACCTATTAATGTCAGACACCGTTCTTATCCAGTTTAGCAACACCCTGCCTCTGATGGTCACCTGCGATGCTTCACCTTTTGGGGTCGGCGCCATCCTGAGTTACCAGCTTCCAGATGGCAGAGAGGCACAGGTTGCCTTTTACTCAAAGACACTCTCCAAGGTGGAACACAATTACAGCTAACTTGATCGCGAAGCCCTGACAATTGTCGCCGGGGTCAAACGATTCCATGAGTACCTTTATGGTAGACCCTTTTCTATCGTAACCGACCACAAGCCTCTCCTTGGAATCCTAGCAGGAAACAAGCCAACCCCAAACATTCTGTCTCCTAGAATGACAAGGAGGTCTGAATTCCTCGCTGCCTACTCCTACACGCTACTCCACAGACCTGGCAAAGCCATCTTGCACGCCAATGCCCTGAGCCATTCCCCGTTGCCCATCACAGAAGACAACCCTGCTCCAACTACCTCCACATTTCAACTTGAGACCTGCCCGGAGCTACTGCTGACTGCAGCCGACATTGCAAGAGCCACAGCCAAAGACCTTTTCACAGCACACATACTGAACTGGGTAGGTAAAGGCTGGCTGGAGGAAAATAAAAAAACTGAGACTTTTAAACCTTTCCGTACCAGACAGACCGAGCTGTCTATCGAAAAGGGGTGCATCTTATGGGGTGACAGGGTGGTAATCCCAAGCAGCCTACAAGAAACTGTCCTAGGCATGTTGCATGAGGGTCACCCGGGCATAGTTAAGATGAAAGCCCTGGCCAGGAGTTGTGTCTGGTGGCCAGGACTGGACAAAGACATTGAACGCTGGGTTGCAACATGCCATGCCTGTCAGAAAGTGAGGCCTACTGCCCCACAGGCACCAATTCGGGACTGGGAAACTCCCAGGGGTCTATGGTCCAGGGTGCACATTGACTTCGCTGGGCCAACAAAGGGAAACACCTTTTTGATTGTGGTCGATGCATATTTGAATTGGTTGGAAGTCCTCCTCATGGCCTCCACAACCACTGAGGCTGTCATGAAACAGCTTGACAAACTGATTGCGAAGCATGGGCTACCAGATGTACTGGTTTTGGACAACGGGCCTCAGTTTACCGCCTTGCAGTTCGAACAATACCTGGCTGCCCAGGGTATCCGTCACGCCTTAACTGCACTGGCCCATCTGGCTGCGAATGGCAGGGCCGAACTTATGGTTAGGTATATTAAGGAGGGCCTAGAGAGAATGGACAAGGGGGACGTGCAGGACAAACTCAACTGACTCCTAACCTTGCAAAGTATTACCCCTAGTAGCACTACAAATAAAAGCCTGGCTGAACTGTTAATGGGTAGGAAACTGCGGTCCTACCTGGACTGGTTACACCCCACCTACAACTGGGACAAGCCCCCTGACTCCTCTAGCAAATACCGTACCTTCGAAATCGGCAACCTGGTCTATGCCAAGAACCTTACCAGGGACCCCTTATGGTTGCCAGCCACCATCACACAAGTCACAGGCCCCCAGTCCTACTGACTAATGCTAGATGATGGGAAGGAATGGAAGCAGCACATAGACTAGTTTCGCTCCTGCAACCTCGAAAGAAAAACTGCCACAGAACCGAAAATAATAAATTCCAATGAAAAAACAACCAAGGGGGGGGAAGTACAAATAAATAAAAAAGGGAGAGACGAACCTCCCATAACAAGACAACAAACTCTGCAAAATGACAATCTAACCAAACAAAAAGAGCACTCACGGTTAGATGAACCCCAAGAAAGAAGTCCAGTAGCAGGAGAACGAAGTGAGGCCTTCCTGGAAGGTGGCAGCCAGGCCAGCTCAACCAACCCAGCCAAACCAGGAGGGAGCGGCGGAGCCTTCTCAACCAGCCTGAGAGACTCAGGCGGGAGCGGCATGGCTGACTCACCCTTCCAGGAGGCTCCATGGAGAAGGTCAAGAGAAGCAACGATCCCGTCCGAACCGCTTGAAGACCAAAACAAGACTGAGCTGTGCAGGTCAACTAGAACTAGGAAAAGCCCCACCTACCTGCGTGACTACATCACCCACATTGGACTGACCTAAAGGGGGAGGGGTGTTCTGTATGCAACTTGGTAGCTTCCAAGTACTTCATTCTGATTGGCCAAAAAGGCCACATACAGATTGGTTCGCTAGGAACCAATCTGGGAAGCCGCCAAACGGCGGGAAGAATTAAATAACTATCATTGGCCACAAGCCGGCAGGCTAGCCGCTATATAAAGGGCTGCTGCGGCTTGGGGTATGTTCCGTTTCTTTACCTAGCAGTTAGAAATAAAGAGTTGTTGTTTGGAACCCGGTCTCAGATGCTTCTTTCTGGATGGAACAGTTCCCATCTTCAAAAAAGGAAAAAAAACAGACCCAGGAAACTATAGACCAATCAGCCTAACATCAATACCCAGAAAGATACTGGAAAAGATAATAAAAAAAACAGATCTGCCAACATCTAGAAACAAGTAAAGTAATAACTAGCAGTCAGCACAGGTTTGTTAAAAACAGATCAAGCCAAACCAATCTTATTTCACTCTTCAACATAGTGACTAAATTAGTAGACCAGCAAAATACTGTGGACATAATATATTTAGATTTCAGCAAGGCATTCGACAAGGTAGACCACAACCTACTTTTTAGTAAGCTAGAAAAAAGTGGAATAGATAGCACCACCACTAAGATGGACACACAACTGGCTGGTAAACCGTACTCAACAAGTAGTCCTTAATGGGTCTAAGTCTATATGGAGGGAAGTAAGCAGTTTTTCTTGCCTAAGTGTAGGACTTTACTTTTCTCTACACTGAATTTCATTTTGTTAGATATGGCCCACTGTTCTAGTCTGTCCAGATCTATCTGGATCTTGAGCCTATCTTCTTGGGTATGAGCTACTCCTACCAGCTTAGTATTGTCTGCAAATTTGGTAAGTTCCCTAGTTCCCCTATTCCCTCATTGACTTTGTCAACTGTGTTAATATCAAATATGTAATGTGGATTCCAGACTGATGAGCTGTATTCGAGTATTGGTCTAGCAAATATTTTGTATACTCTAGTTAGTAGTGTGATATTACCTGAGGAAAAAGCAACGTAAGATTAGGTTAACAACTCTTGATGCCTTTTTGGCTATGTAGTTACAGTGGGCTCTAGCATTTAGATCATTAGATACTCCAAGATCCTTGACAGAGTTTGGATCATCAACAAAGTCTTGACTATTCAGCTTGCATTTTATTTTCTGATTTTTTTTGCCAATATGTAAGACAGAGCATTTATTTGTTGAGATTTGTTGAGTTCTTTTGAAGGGTAGCAGTATTGTCTGTGGTTTTAAATAGTTTTACATCATCAACAAAGAACGAAGTTGCTCTTGATATGATCGCAGAGGTCATTTATGTAGGGTATGAAGAGTTAGTCCTAGAACACTGCCTTGGGGGACACCACTGTTGACAGGTGCAGAATTTGATAGGACACTCCCAATTTTGACCATTTGTTATCTGTTTGACAGGAATGCCTCTATCCAATTATGCAGGTATCCGGAGATACTGTAAGATTTTAGTTTTAGGAGTAGTTTGTCGTGTACCATTGTCCATTAATTGTCCATTCGGATTCTAAGATCCCTCTCAGAGTTACTACATTTGAGCCAGGTAACACCTATACTACATATGCGATATCTGATTTTTCTTGCCTAAATGTAGAACCTTACTTTCTTTACCATTGCATTTCATTGTGTTAGATAGCGCCCAATATTCAACCATCTTAAAGCTTATCCTGTAGTAAGCTTTTGATGTTTGAGTAACTTAAACTAAGGATAAAATCAGCTTTTTATTTAAATCACTTGTGAAGGAAATCCAATACATGGATGTACACAACTATTCAACATTCAACAGGAGAGCTAAATTTTCCATGGCTTGGATTTAGGAGATTTTTTGACTGCAAACTAAAGATATTTCTCACAAAGGCCCAACCAGACACAGCTTTCCTATGGAAGCAACTGAAGATTATTGCAAGCATGTGTTATTTCGATAGAGTAAGTAAGTAAGTAAGTAAGTAAGTAAGTAAGTAAGTAAGTAAGTAAGTAA
>BLBF01000049.1:2063025-2079251 GCA_015471245.1 Laticauda colubrina | reverse complement strand
TAAGTAAGTAAGTAAGTAAGTAAGTAAGTAAGTAAGTAAGTAAGTAAAGGCTAGGTCCCACTGGTCGATGGATGCAAAACGTATGCATAAAGGACACAGCAGATGAGCAAAATTTCGGGGGTGGCTCTATCCGTTGTCATCAGCTCCAAAAAGTGGTGAAAATTTGCATAACAGAATGGAAAAGAATGGAAAAGAACGGATGGGGGTAGTACATAGCGAGGATGTTAAACGGATGTTCATAGGAAGCCTAGAGGATGACAGTGGATGGAAACGGATGACACCTCCGAAGGGCTTCCAGGGGAGAATTGCGAAGCAGACGCATAGCGGAAGGGGGGAATGCATAGCGGATGACGCGGATGCATCACAGATGCCTATAGGAAGCAAAGTGGATGCTGCGCGGATGTATATCTGATGCAAAGTGTTCACTGCACATGCGGGGAGTATGAATTGCATCAGCTCTGCGGATATAAAAGGATGCAGCACGCATGCAGTCAGCATTCAGAGGAAAGACGTGCTGCCACATACATCTTCAAGGAACACCATGGTTCCTCAGTCAGGCAAGAAGAGGAAGCCCGTGCCTACTCGTTCCAGCCCTGGCAAGAAGGACAGAACCAGCATCCCACCCCCTGGCACTGACTCTGAACCTGCTGGTGGTGGTGCTGCTGGTGTTACTGTGACTGCTACTACTGCTGCTGCTGCTGCTGCTGCTGTGGTGGACCAGCCCCAAGGCCCTCAAAGCCTTGCTGCTGAAGGCCCTGCTGCTCAAGCCCCTGAAGGACCTGCTGCTCAAGCCCCTGAAGGCCCTGCTGCTGAAGGCCCTGCCAGAGGGAGGAAGAGGCAAGGGAAGGAGAAGAGAGAGAGGAAACAGGACACCGTGTCCGAGGAGCATGAGGATGAGGTACTGGAATGGCTGAGGGAGAACGAGAACCTCTGGAGAAAGGTCCACAGACTGTATTGGGACACCAAGAAGCAGGCAGCTTGGAGAGACAAGGCAGAGAGCCTGGGCTACACTGCAGATGTACTCCTGGGATGGTGGAAGCACATGCACACCTGGTATGGCAAGCTGCACCTCAAAAAATGTGGGCAGGCTGCTGTCAAGCTCACTGACCGGGAGATGTACATCATGGCCAAGTGCAGTTTCCTGGAGGGTGAGATCAGCCACCGAGGAGCAGCCCCTCTGACCCCCCTCTCCCTCAGACAGCCCACAGACAGCCAGTTCTCTTCCAGCCAGGAGCCAGCAAGCCTGTCCAGGCAGGTGTCTTCAGAGGGCCCCACGGCAGAGACCCCCCCCCCGACAGCTGCACTCCCCCTGCCAGCGGACTTGGAGGATGCCCTGTCAGAAATGGAGGAAGAAGCAGCAGCCACCAGAGACCAACCCACCCCCACCCCCAGCTCCAGAGGATGCAGGCAGTGAGGCAGACTGGAGGGCCAGAACCACAGTGTGCTGTTGGAGATCAGGGACACAATGAAGACCAGCACAGAACTTTTCTCTCAGCTGGTCCACTTGGACAGAGGATCCTTGGGCTGCCACACCTACATCACCTACGTGAACCACACCCTCAGGGATATGCCCGAGGCCCAGTACCAGGTGATGAAGGAGAAGATAATAGCACTTCTGCACAACCCTCAAGGCCCAGCTGAAGCTGCTCCTACCCAGTCCAGGTCTGCTCCTCCACCCCAGGTGATGTCACAGCCCTTCCACGGCTTTCAACACCCTCTCACCTACCAAGGCTACGACTACCAGAACTTCCCACAGCAAAAACAGACCTTCCCAGTCCAGGCCCAGGTTCATCACACACCACAGACGCCACACCTCACCCAGCTGCAGACCAGACAGCCCCACTACACTCCTCCTTCCTCCACCCCATGGCCAAGCCCGTCAGCGGATAATCTGTCATCAGTCTTGTGCCTCACATCTCAGGTACTTGATGAAGGGCCTCTCAACCTCACGGGACTGAGTCAGCTCTCGGAGAGCTTCCTGAACACACCATCCCCTGTTGTACTCTTGGGGCCAAGCACCCCAATGGTGCCTCAGGCCAGCACTCAAGCCACAGCCACCTCCACAGTCCCTGCCTGCTTAACAGCTGAGACCATGGACATGCCTCAGAGTGACTGAGAATAGTGCCAGAGACTGAGTTGTTTACTTGTTCAGTTTATCTTTGCTTAAGACACTGAATACAGTTTACTTGGTTCATTTTGCTTATTTAATAAAATCATATAGTTTACTTAAGAAAGCAATCAAAGGTTATCTTTGTTTAACACACTTAATTCAGTTTACTTGGTTCATTTTGCTTTTTTTAATAAAGTCATAAAGTTTACCTAAAAAAGTTAATAAAGGTTATCTTTGCGTCAGACACTTGGTTCTTTTTTTACCTTAGTGAAGTGTTGGTGTAAACTTTTAACAAATGGTTAAGCCTTTGCATTCTTGTGGGATAGATAAGGATAGTTTTGGGATAGATAAACCTCCAGTGCAAGCACAGTGGGACTGTATGGTTCACCATCCCATCTGCCACACATTTGGACCTTTTTTATCAATAACAATTTATTCATTGATCAACACATTTCAAAATAAACAAAGCTCTTTATTAATGCCCTATTCATTGTAGGACCACTCAACATACATGGCACAATCTGATCAGTGTTTTGAGACAGGCTCAAGGAAGCATCTATTAAGCATCTACCATCCTGTCTTGCCACTCCACTGCTCCAGCTGGGGAGTTGCACCAGTGTTTCAGGAGGTTGCGCTGCTTCTTCCCTTCACGTGAAGCTCTGTTGGGGCCTTGTACATCCACAGTGTATATCAGGTTTCGTCCTTGCCTCCATTCACCTGGCTCCATGTCCCCATTCCCTTGTTGACAGTCCACAAGTCTTTTCTGCAACACTGGGTAGCGGGTGCGCATGAGATTGTGCAGGATGCAGCAAGCTTCCACGATGCTCCTCACAGTATGTGCCTCATGCTGCATGGTTGTGAGAAGTATCTGGAACCTGTTGGCCAGGATGCCAAAGGCGTTCTCCACCACCCGCCTTGCCCTGGACAGCCTGTAGTTGAAGATCCTCTCTTCACGGGTGAGATATCTTGAACTGTATGGCTTCATGAGGTAGGTTCTGAGGGAGAAGGTGTCATCACCAATGATGAAGTAGGGCACATCTTGTGTGTCATTGGGTAGGGGGTCTGGATCTGGAAAACCCATGATGAGGTTGTGTTCCAGCCCATCCTTGAGGTCACTTGCATTGTATACCTGGCCATCTGAAGCTGACCCGTTGCCTGAAGCATTGATGTACATGAACTTGTAGTCAGCATCGACCATGGCAAAGAGGATGATGCTGAAGAAGCCCTTGTAGTTGAAATAAGTGGACCCCGACTTGGCTGGAGCTTTTCAGGCCACATGCTTCCCATCTATGGCTCCAACGGTGTGGGGAAAGTTTCACCTCTGATACCAGAGGTACTCTTCTGCAAGATACTCTTCTGCAAGTTTCCTCCAGCCTTCTTCAGAGGTGGGGCACTTGAGGAGCTCCTCCACGTATTCTTCGATGATGGCCTGCACCACTTCTCTGACCACTTTGCTGATGCTGTTGTGTGGCACCCTCCACTCATACTGCATGTTTCTGTATGTAGTTCCAGAGGCCAGGTGCTGCAGAGTCAGTGCCACCTTCAGTCCGGGGTCCAGGTTGGGATGGAAGTTGGTGCTAGGCTTGGTCAACCTGGGTCTCAGACGCTCTACAAGTTCATGAAACATGGCTGGTGGCATCCTCATGAAGTGATGGAATGCGCGAGGGTCTTCATTCCTCAGCTCCACCATCAACTGGTCATACAGTCCAAACTCCATTCTTCTCACGATCCATCCTCGGACCCACACAGCTCTTGGACGTTTCCTTCTTCCCCTTTTGTATAAAAGGTGAAACAGTCTGAACAGGTTTGGGTTCTGGTGATGAATGATCGCAGTTACCATACGGACTGTGTCATGATCCATGGTGGAGAACAATTGATGATGTGGAAGACCAAGACCAAGGGTGAAGAGGTCTGTACACCACAGCTGCTGGACTCATAATGAGATCCAGATGATTTCCTCCCCCTTTTTATAAGAAATATTGGTTGTCCACTAGGTGTCCTTCTACATACTCTAGACATACTGCAAACATCCTAAATATCCGAGATACATCCCAGATACAAACGTTTTGTCCGTTTTGAATACTTTTCTACGAGATGCATACGCTTCCATCCTTTCTATTTCCGTGCTACTAACACTGTGTAGACGTTCCGTGTACCTTTTGCTTCCTCCCTCTTTCCGTTTTCAGCTGCAGCGGATGTGAGTTGAGGGGATGGCCAGAGGATGCAGAGAGGATACAGTGGACGTTTAACGGATGATAACGGACATAGAACGTTTGTTGCCTGTATATGCCGTGGATGTACATCATACGTGGCGGAAAGTTCATCCACTCACAAAGTTTTGTGCAGCTCAAAACTTCTTGTGCGGATGAAATCTCAGTGGATGGATGCTCCAGGGATAGAGCGTATGAAACACGTATGCAGTGAATACACAACGGATGCATAGCATTTTCCAACGGATGGCAAGGTTTTTTTAACATTTTACATCCTCTTTGCATCCATTAGTGCAGTGGGACAGGGGCTTAAGTAAGTAAGTAAGTAAGTAAGTAAGTAAGTAAGTAAGTAAGTGACAAAACTCAAAAAAACAATGTATTGTATTTTTCAACTTAAAACAACTGATGAAACATTCATGTAGATTCTCTAAAGCTCACTTAAAGCAATAAAGATAGTAATTTTTATTCAAATACTACCATTTTGAAATATCGGCTCTCGTATAAAAAAGGGTGCCAGCTATTTTAAATTGTTAATTTCTCAATAAGTCATCCAATAAATTCAGGACTGGTATGTTTGTACAACAAAGACCAACCACAATGCACTTTATCATTTGTTTATTTTTTCTTTTGTGGGAAAGGGAACAAACAATGTTATCGGGTTTCCTATAAAAATTAATATTAAGGCAACTTTACCACTTGGGTGGCAGCAGATTTAATCTGGCCAAGTTGCATAAATGTAGAAGGGAGATATTTTTGGCATAGCTCAGATATAAACCTGACATGGCTCGATATAGTATTAAAAATAACTGGTGAAAACTACTGGAAACGTACTCTATAGAGTATATGCTTTTTAAATGTATGGAAGGCTGCCATTCATGATGGACATAAATATTTTTGAATAAAATGGTAAGGAGAATGTTTGAATACTGGATTTGGTTACATCTGATTGTTTTTTATGTGAAATCTTTTGCAATATTAAAAAAAATGTGATAATTGTCAATAACATAAGCTCCAGTTTAATCATTTTGTAAGACTTCTTATTGGAAATATTTTTAAAATTAGTGATATGAATTTTAACTTCATGAATTGAAATGAAGACCAGAACATAGTTATCCTTTGTGTACTTCTCCAAATTTTGTGAGCCAGTTCTTGGCTGAAAAACTGCTTAAAAAACAGGTATACTAAAAAAGAGAAATGTGCACATTAAAAAAATATGCATTTGGGGGGAAATGTCTATAAAAATTCATGTGATTGTTTTTATGAATTAATGTTGATATACATCATTTCAACAAGTGGTGTTGTTTGAATTCTCATGAGATTGTAAAAATATTGCTAGATTTCACAACCACTGCCAACATTTCATGAAATCCCCAAAGAGATTTATTTTTATTTATTTATTTGATTTTGTCAATTACTTACAAGAAACAGGAATAAGAACAAACATAGTGGTAAATACATGAGATGGATACTTATAAGAAAAATAAAAAGAAACAATAGGACAGGGATGGTAGGCACGATTGGTGCACTTATGCATGCTCCCTACAGGCCTCTTAAGAAGGGGGTGACGTCAATAGTAGACAGTCTAAGGTTAAAGTTTTTGGGGTTTGGGGAGGAAACCACAGAGTCAGGTAGAGTATTCCAAACATTGACCACTCTGTTGCTGAAGTCATATTTTCTGCAATCAAGTTAGGTGTGGTTAACCTTGAGTTTGTATCTATTGTCTGCTCTTGTATTCTTATGATTGAAGCTGAAGTATCCATTTGCAGGTAGGACATTGCAATGTATGATTTTATATACTATATTTAGATCGGACCGAAGGCGGCATAGTTCTAGGTTTTCTAGGTCTAGAGTTTCAAGTCTGGTAGCATAAGATATTCTGCAACGAGTAGAGGAGTGGAGAACTCTTCTTGTGAAATATTTCTGGACTTTCTCAATTGTGTTAATATCAGATACATAATATGGGTTCCAGACTGATGATCAGAATCTTAGCAGAACGTTCACAAAAATTGTTCTGACCCAACTGGGTTCCCAGAGAGCAAATACAAAGGCAGCAGCCCCACCTTTTAAGGTTTAATCACAATTCTGTTCCTTTATAGATAAAAGGCTGCTTTCCAACATTTAGCTCCAACAAGAAAGAGCCTTGCCAAGTTGTTTGTCAAGGCTGCCAAAAACCCAGAGATAAGAACTAATTTACAGAATTCTCCAAACACAACTAAGATGCCCACCAGTTGAGTTTCAGCTTTTCCAAACCTGTCTTTTATCCTCTTGAGGGAGGGGCCATTACCTTGCGGCCTTCCTCCAGAGTTGCCTGTGCAGCTGTAAATGTTCTTTCCTCCGAGTAATCCTTCGTGAATGTCACTTGGCACAGGCTCCTCGGGAACCTCCTCATCACTGCTGCCAGCCCCCACAGTCTCTGAAGGAGCAGTCCACTGATGGTCCTGGCTACTCATCAGAGTCATCGCTCTCCTCAGTCATCTGCACCTGCTGCCAGCTAAATATTCCAATCTTGCTAAAATTCTGATGAAATGATTTGGCAATACTAAAATGATATGGTGAGGTATGTTTTAATAATTGAGGTATATCTTAATGAATCTTAATGAGTCAGTGAGTGTTCAAGTGTCTTCAAGAAAGAAGCACAACCTTCTCAAACATCATGGTACCAGTCCTACAATTTTTCTTTGTCAAGCAACTTATGTAAAATGTGATCACATATTGTATATCGCCGAGTTTGATTATTTGGTTTCAACCTTACTTGGTGGAAATTTAATTGGAGGTTTACTTAGTCGCTTTTTTATAAGCAACAATGGCACTTAGACTTATATACCACTTCATAATGCTTTACAGCTCTCTCAAAGCAGTTTACACAGTCAGCATATTGTCCCCAACCATCTGGGTCCTCATTTTACCCACCTTGGAAGGATGGAAGGCTGAATCAACCTTGAGTCGGTCAGGATCAAACTGCTGGTAGCCTGCAATACTAACTACTACTAACTACTGTGCCACCACAGCTCACACAAAAGGATTCAAGGCTTTGATCTGGATGTTGATTATATTGTAGTTTAATGTGTATTTGCTATTTTTATTGTTGTATGCTGTCTTGATTCTCAAATAGATAGAAGAAAAAATTAAAACCAATAAATAAAGAATGCATTAATAATCATCAATGGGAAAAAAATCACCCTCTGATGAAACTGGAGGAAAGGGAAGATATTATCTCTGTCAAGCAGGAACAAGTCAACCATGGTGCTAATGATTAAGAATAGAGAAGAAAAGGAAACACACAATATAGAATAGAATAGAAATACAATTCTTTATTGGCCAAGTATGATTGGACACACAAGGAATTAGTCTTTGGTGCATAAGCTCTCAGTGTACATAAAAGTGATGAATCATGTTCAAAGTCATCATAATACATTGATCATGAATCATAAGATAAAACACTTAGTGATAGTCATAGGATACTAAATAAATCAAAATCATACTAGGAAACGAAATAAAATAATATAAATAGTAAGATACAAGTAACAAGATTATAGTCATCAGTAGAAAAGGAGATAGGTAATAGAAAGGATGAGAAGAAGAATAGAAAAAGAGTCTTAGTAAATAGCTTGACAGTGTTGTGGGAATTAGTTGTTTAGCAGAGTGATGGTATGCAGGAAAAAAACTGCCCTTGTGTCTAGTTGTTCTGGTGTGCACTGCTCTATAACGTTATTTTGAAGGTAGAAGTTGAAACAAATTATATCTAGGATGTGAGGGGTTTGTAGATATTTTCAAAGCCCTCTTTCTGACGTGCAGTATACAGGTCCTCAATGGAAAGATATCTGTGTGTGCACACACAAACTCAAATTTACACAAAGAAAACATTGCAATAGATATATTCATGGACGCTGAGTCAGAAATAAAGTTCCTTGTAGATTTAACAAGATGGACAAGTAGTAACTTGGGAGTTGCCTATTCCATGCTTAACAAGTTGTACATCTTTGCATTAACAAATTATTTCACCAAGTTATATAAATTAATGAAGTTCCAGGCTTCAGTTATGCTTGGGTATGTGTGTATGCACGTGTGTTTTAAAATTTCAGATTTATTAGAAAGTATTGGCAGATCCAAAAAACAACTCTTCCCAAATGGTTCTCAGCACTAACGAAGGGGCCTTCCTTGTTATTAGGCCATGGCTGGTGTGAATTACAAGGTGTTCCTTAGCATTTTTGCAAATGTGAGTTCACTGCTGTGCAAAAATGTTGAGTATGCAATTGGATGATATCTTGATTTATGGACATCCACTGGATGAACCCCTAAAGCACCTGAAAGCAATCTTTCATCGACTGGAGGAAATAGTTGGGTTTGATTTTTCACTCCTCACAGTGCTTCTTGGAGACAGCAGGAAACCAGATATGGATTTAGGATATATTGTTGGGTAAAAGAATTAAAAAATCAGAGACACATAAAAATGGAAGATATTTCAATCCGCTAGTAAGCCGGTCCTGAGATGTTTCGGGGTGCTGAAGATCTTGAGAGAAAATATACGCCCTATTTGCCAGATTACAAATATCTCTCCATAGAATTTACTATTGGAAGATGCAAAAACAAAATTAAATGCATTTAAAAAAAAAAAAAACTTCTTTTACCATATCTGGAACTGTCTCCCAGTATTCCCAGTATATTAATTCATTCTTTCACATTTGGTACTGAAATATTAGTTCCTGAAGTAAAAAAAATTGCACAATAGGTATTTCTTCTTTCTAAAATTAAATACAGGAGGAAATAAATAATATAACTGGAACAGCTATCTTAAAATTGTATTCCTTCTGAACTGTGAGGACTGCAGATCCCAAAATTCCTCTCTCCCCCTCCCCCCAGCCTACTACAGTTGCAAATTCCTCTAGAAGGGGATAGTTTGGGGAGACGGATTTAACCAAGGGTGGGACTCAATTTTTTTAACAACCGGGGGCATGCATAAATGCACCAGAGTGCCTGCCATCTCTGTCTTACTGCCCCACCATTTATCTGTATTTACTTCCTTAGTTCATATTTATGTTCATACCTACACTTGTTGTCTTGTACATGTTTGACAAATAAATAAAATAAAAATAATTTTGTGCTCTAAGACAGAACCTACTACATTTATTACTCATTTGCCTGGAATTTCTTTAGGAGAAAAAAATCATTGCTAAATACTATGGAAGAGAAGGTCTGGGATAATGCTCAGAGAAACCAGGCACTTTTGGCAAGATGGGGGGCATCTAAGTATAATACAGGTAGTCCTCGACTTGTAATTGAGCCCAAAATTTATGTTGCTAAGAGAGATATTTGTTAAATGAGTCCCCCCCCCCATTTTACAACCTTTCTTGCCATAGTTGTTAAGTGAATCCCTGCATTTATGTTAGTAGCATAGTTGTAAAGTGAATCTGGTTTGTTTGTCAGAAAGATGAAAGCAAAAGAGGATCACATGACCCCAGGACACGGCCATCGTCATAAATATGAGTCAGTTGCGAAGCATTTTAATTTTGATCACGTGACCATGGGGATGCTGCAAACGATCGTAAGTGTGAAAAATGGTCATAAGTCACTTTTTTTCAGTACTGTTGTAACTTTGAACAGCCACTAAAGGAACTGTTGTAAGTCAAGGACTACCTGTATATAAATGGCAGCAAGGGCAGGAAGGTTTGTAGATAAGATATGTGAGTGTGTTTGGGAGGAGGGAGAGAAAAGCATTGTGGGTAATCCTCAACTTACAACAGTTCATTTAGTGACTGTTCAAAGTTACTGTTCTGATGAAGGTTTCCTGAGACAGTAACAATTACACCTGTTCGCCAAAACATTTTTTTAATTATTTCAATGGCTGTAAATTATATGCATTCACAGCCCGTAATGAGTCCCAAACAGTTTATGAATAGTCCAAAAGAAGTCTGCCACAGTCTTTTGGGATAAGGCCGATAAGCACCCACCTTTATTGCCCTTGAAATGCTACCAATGACTAAATTGCCAATTAGCTGTACAAGGCCAAACGGAGCACAAAGTCAACACAGAGCTTCAGATTTTAAACTGATTAGAACGAATAAAGTTGCTTCCTGCAAAGGTTCATGTCCCTTTACTCCTCCTTTATGTCTGATGGGAGGGCCCATCATCTCCAAGCCTTACTCCTGAGTCGCCCCTTTTGCCTTAACTGTTCTTGCCCTCTGGCAGCTCTGCGCAAGCGCACACTGGGAACAGGCTCCCCCTGTTCCTCTGCCTTGCTGATGTCAGATTCTGGAGGCTCCTGAGTCAGCACATATTTCCCAGATGGCCCTGGCCCCATCTCTGTGTTGGATGGAGATCTGTCGTCCAAGCCATCCCCAGAGTCCAGAACTGACCCATGTTCCTCCCCACTGTCCAACTCTGCTGCCAGCTCCGCAGGCTGCCGGTGGACCACAACAGTTACAATGGCAGTGAAAAAAGTGACCATTTTTCACACTTATGACCTTTGTAGCAGTCCCATGATCATGTGATCGAAATTCAGATGCTTGGCAACCGATTCACACCTATGATTGTTCGACTTAGAACTTAGAATAACTTTATTGTCACTTTGAATGTACACTAATCATACACTAATACATTAAAATGAAATTTTGTTGTGTATAGCTCTCAAAGAGTTACCACTTCCAATATACACACATGAACATGACTAAATAAATAAATATAAAATTATGCATATAACCACATATATTATATGACACAGAGAAACAACACAGTCTAGTCGAGATGTATACATATACATGGTGAGAAAAACAAACCTTACTATGTCCCAAGGTCATGTGATCACCTTTTACAACCTTTTGTTATGCCCCTGTCAGAGTCTGAATTGGAGGAGAAAGATCAACAGTTGACAGGAAGTGGGAGTGTGGCTCTGTTGGCTGTGGAGGAAACTGGGGAAGGGCAAAGTCCAACTGGGCAGAGCAGGAGAGAGGGAGTTCAGAGGAAGACACAACACCACCCCCTTTTCATCCTAGGGCATGCAGGGAGGAATGGAAAAGAGAGCAATGTGGGTTCCATGGCTTACAGGGGAGGAAAGGGCCCTGATTCCCTTCATTAGCCACAGCTGGGAAGAGATTTTAGAGGAAATGAATGCTGAGTGGGAGCAAACTTAAGTTTATCTTGTGATGACTTTGTTTATCTGTGTTCCTGGCGTCTTCCCAACCAAGTTGAGTTGAAGGCATGAACCACGCCTTCACATGTGGAATTCTTGCTCCTGTCCTGCTGGACTAATTACCTCATCTTGCCTTGATTGGACTTATACAGTTTTTGTTGACCATGCTTTGGACTTGATTCTCTGCAGTCAAAGGCGAACAGATAACAGATAATCAGAGTTGGAAGGGACCTTATAGGTCATCTACTCCAACCCCCCACCCAAGTGGGAGACCCTACACCACTTCTAACAAATGGCAGTCCAATCTCTTCTTGAAGGTTTCAAGTGATGGCACTCCCACAAATTCCAAGGTCAAGCTGTTCCATGGTTGATTGTTCTCACTGGTCAGAAATTTTCTCCTTATTTCCAGGTTAAATCCCTCCTTGTTCAGCTTCCATCCATCATTCCTTGTCTGGCCTACAGGTGCTTTAGAAAATAGCTTGACCCCTTCCTTTCTGTGGCAGCTCCTCAAATATTGGAACATTGCTATCATATCTCCCCTGGTTCTTCTCTTCACTAGACTCGCCAAGCCCAGTTTCTGTAACCATTCTTGATATGTTTTAGCCTCCAGTCCCCTAATCATCCTGGTTGCTCTTCTCTGTACTATTTCTAGAGTCTCGATATCTTTTTTATAATGTGGTGACCAAAACTGGATGAAGTACTCTAGCTGTGATCCTACTTAGGTTTTATAGAGTGGTATTAGTACCTCACTTGATCTTGACTGTATCCCTCTGTTAATGCAATTTAGGATTGAATTAACTTTTTTGGCTGCTGCTGCACACTGCTGGCTCGTATTTAGCTGGTTGTCCACTAAGACTTGAAGATCCCTGTCATAGTTACTGCTATTGAGCCTGGTTTCACCCAGTCTGTATGTGCACTTTGGGTTTTTCTTGCCTAAATATAGGACTTTATTTTTCTCGTTGTTCCTGGGACAGTTTTTCTCCAGCCAGAAGATAGCCAGGACATTGGGGGCAAAGTTGGGAGCTAATAAAGGGACTCCTCCTGATTATCTGACTGTGTTGCCTTTGTGCCACACTCTGAGTCATCACACCTTTTGACATACAAAGTCAGTGGGGAAGCTAGATTCACTTAACAACCAGTTTACTAGCTCATCAACTGTCGTGATTGGGGCAAAACTCACTTAACAACAGAAATTTTGGGCTGAATAGAGGTTGTAAGTGAAGGACTACCTGTACAATGGCAATCAAGTTCTGCCTGCAGCTCCCATCCAAAATGAAGGCAATTAATGGGGTTATTTACTGGGCATAAAGAAATTTTATGGTGACAGGAAAGTATATTTCTGTCTGAAGAACTCCCTCTTTTTTTTTACCTTAGATTCATCAGTCGCATACTAGAATTCCTCTGCACCATGTATTTGATGATGATGTTTTTCAAATTGCTGCATTTCCCGCCCCCCCTCCCAATTCTAAGGCAGCAACCTTGGATTACATAGGCCTGCTTTCCATATTAAATGCATTTGAAGATGATTCTACAAACCCAGCATGATGCGACTCTACTTCCAACACGGAAGATGTGGTAAGGCAAACTTGACAAGTGAAATTAATTATTGCATTCCATTAATTTTGAGTCATACACCCAGCCAGTTAAAGCCAAGAGAGTCTTATGGAAAACAAACTCACCGCATGGCCTTGAAATGTTAGTTTTGGCCTCTGCCTTCTCCATCCTGCTGGGGTCTTTTTGGACAGACTAACTTCATTGTGGTTTGCTTCTGCTGCTAATATCAATAGAACATCTGCTGTCTTCCAGGGGGAAAAAAGAGAGATCAATTCTTCATCCAAGGCAGGTATGGGAAAAGATAGAGCCTCCTCAATCTTTTGAGACACTGATAATATCAATTTCTCATACTCTATTTCATTTATTTATATCACAAGTATCGTTTTTCACCATTCTGTCTAAAATATTGTTAAACACACGATGGCTGAAGGACTCTGCATGATGATATTTTTAATGTATTTCTTCAAATCCATCTTTGTTATTTTGATAAAACTCAAAATGGTGGAAACACGCAATACTCCTTCTTCCTCCTACTTTCCACCAGGGATGGAGTTCTACCGCTTTGGCCCTGGTTCAGTATCTCTGAAGATCAGCTGGGAGTGAAGCGGTTTGCTCTGAAGATCAGCAATTGGGCCCACCCACCCCGGCTCTAGTCTGTGCTTTATTACCAGGTTTTCCAGCTCAGCTGTTTTACGTGGCACGGTGGATTGCCACGCATCAGCTATTTTACACACAGGGTTTGCAGCAAAAGGTGAGTTGCAAAGTGCACATTTGGCACGCATGCGCCTGAAGATCCTGCGCACGTGCAAGCGCACACTCACTGAACTGGTTGTTACTCAGCCTTATGAGGGAGATGGTCTGAGAGAGAGTGACTTGTCCAAAGTCAACCAGTTGGCTCTCATGCCAAAGGAAGGACTCACCATCTCCTGGTGACTTACCCAATGTCACTCGGCATGCTTTCATTCCTAAAATGGGATTAGAACTCACAGTCTTCTGGCTTCTACCATGCTATCTTAAAAACTAAACCAAACTGCCTCACCTGGGAAGTATAAATCAGTCAGTCAACCAAGCAATCGATCAATTAATCAATCGATCAGACTCAAGAGCTGGAAGGGACCTTGGAGGTCTTTTGATCTTGCTCACGCAGGAGACCTATACCCATGTTGGCGAGCCTATGGCAAGGGTGCTGGAAGTGGCAGGCAGAGCCATCCCTTCTGGCATGCGAGCCATTGTCCCGGATGATGTTCATTGCGCATGCACACGTGCGTCCCACCAGCCGATTGTTGGGTATCTGCCATGCATGCGCAGGGGGTGGGGGTGCGTGTAGAAGACATATGTGCATGCACAGAGGTGTGTGGTGCATAGGGGGTTTCTGCACACATGCTCGGAGATGTGTGGTACATGTGGGAGGGCACATGCATGCACAGGAGGTGGGAAGGGTCAGTCATGCATTGCATTATGGGTACAGGCACACACGCGTGCATATATGCGCGCACTTTTGGCACGCAATGACAAAAACTGTCACTGTCACAAAAACCTCACTGTCCTATACTATTCCAGACAAGTGGATGTCCAATCTCTTTTTTAAAACATCCAGTGATGAAGCACCCTTACCTTTTGAAGGCAAGCCATTCCACTGGTTAATTGTCCTCACTATTAGGAAGTTTCTCCTTAATGCCACTCCTTGATTAGTTTCCACCCGTTGTTTCTTGTCTTGCCTTCTGAGGCTTTAGAAAATAGGTTGCCCCCTCTTCTTTGTGGCAACTCCACATGTTAATATATTTTTCAATGTATATAAAAATTTTATTCCACCGAGGACTTCCGGTGACGAGATATGGGCGAATGGAGGTGCTGAAGCCCGCTCTGGGTTTCATGCTATCTCCTCTTGCTGTTGGAGCGACCCTTAGGAGTGCACGCATCTTGTAGAGACATGTGCCAGTGTGGGGAGACTCAAGTCGTGGGACAGAAAAGGCGATTCTCAACACAACGTAGAGGAACCCTACGACAACAAGAGACTGTCAGCAATGGCAGTCCTAAAGCCTTGATCATTGCATACAAAAGGAAGCGAGTGAATGACAGACTATGGTGAACAAAGAGGGTGAGTGAAAGAATTTGTGATCCTGATTGAGCGTTGAATATTGGAGTCTCTTAGTTGAAGCGAAGCCTGAAAACAGCGGCCAAGGCAGATACAAGCGGTGGCGAAAGTGAAAGGGCTCGTGAGACGGAAGAGGGTAAAAAGTAAAAAAGTAAAAAGAAGAAGAAAGAAAGAAAGAACAATAATTTAATCTAAGGGAACTTTGAAGGATTTGAATTGTGGACTTTGGGGGAAATTGGAAGGACGAACTTGAGATGAGGGGAGACTTGTAGTAAGGAATTAAATTACAACTTTAAATATTCCACGAACGAAACTGAACCATTTACTAATCCCCTTTTTGGATTATTGGACTGGACCTGTAGTAAGTGGAGAAGATTTACTGAAGAAAGAGACTATTTGAATCTGAAAATTAACTTGTTAAACTTTCAAACGAAAGAAGAAATGACAACAGTGGAAAGTGTGGAGAGACAGTGAAATCAGAGACATCAGCAATTCTGTACTTCCAGTGCACTCGATGAAGGAATCTTGAAGAACTAAACAATTATATTAAGACACTTTATGCTTCTAATTTGTGGATTGTAACAATTATTTTTTGACACCAACTTAATTGATTGTTGAATGTGGTATATGTAATTTATATATATTTAATTGATAAATTAGTAATATTGTAGTATATATTTGGTTATATCTCATATATATAAAAAAAGGAGGTGATGATTAATGAATTATTTAGGTATAGATATTTGATTATAAGTGTTGATTAGATGATTTAAATAATTAATTGTGATTAATTGTGATTATTATAGATTAACTAATTAATTATCATATAGTAAGATTGATATATCTATATTTAGATTTGTAAGTAATTGAAATATTATTTTATAATATTATTTTGAGATTTGGGATTTTATAGCATTTATAGATATACAGGTTAATATTACTTAAATTTAATTAGAGGAATTTGATAAATTATTAAGAATTACAAATTTAGATATTTGATTTAGAAATTAGCTATAAAAGTGTTCTGGAATATATATATATTGATAAGAGAGGATAATCTCGCAATAGATCATATTATTTAGCATAATGGCCATTTATAGTTGATATTTCTTAATAGTGAATGTTAATTTG
>BLBF01000049.1:1986249-2058025 GCA_015471245.1 Laticauda colubrina | reverse complement strand
GAAAAGGCCGCAGCATATCTAAGATTTCAAAATATAATGGAATCTAAAGAAGAGGACTTAGAACAAGTGATGTCAGAAATATTAGCAGACCTATTGGAAAAAGATAAGGACAATATTTTGAAAGAGTTAGACGAAGTATACAGAGTGCGTACAAATTATGCAAGACGACATAAACATCCAAAAGAGGTCCATGTGAGATTTGCCAGAAGGAAAGTTCAAGATATTATATACAAAATTTATAGAGAAGAAACAGTTACATACAAAGGGAAAGAAATCTTGGTGCTTAAACAAATCCCAAGAAGAGTGAGAGAGCAGAGGCGAGATAATAAATTCCTGGTAAACCAATTAAACCAAAAAGGTATCATATTTAGCTGGCTAATTCCAGAGGGAATGCTAATCACTTGGGAAGAAAGAAAAATTAAAGTAGAAAAAGCCGTGGAAAAAGCCCAATAATTTTACAAACGATTGATAGGCCATGAAGAATCAAGTAATAGAGATGATTTAGAAATGAATTCGCAAGATGACCAAGATTACCAAAAAGTAGAAATGGGAATTGTAGGAATTCAAAAAATAAACAACATCAAGAGAGAGAAGAACCAAAGACGCACAATCAACCACAAAGAGAGACAAGAGTAACGACAAGACAAAGAGCAAAATCAATTAGGTGATGGAGGAAGAAAAAAAAAAAATTATTAACACAAATGGCCTAAATTCTAGGATAAAAAGGAAAAGAATATTAACTAAATTAATTAAACAAAATGCAGATATAATATGTTTTCAGGAAACTCATATAAGGAAGGAGGAAGAAAAATATTTAAAATGCCCCAAGCTAGGGAATTTGTATACGTTGCCAGCAGATTTTAAGAAAAAGAAAGGGATAGCAGTTTGTGAAAGACAATATGAAAGCAGAGCCAATTTGGATAGACCCCAATGGAAGAATTCTGATGTTACAAATTTCAATGCTATTGTGGACCACCAGAAAGATCATAGTACTGAGGGGAAAAAGAAGAAAAAAAGAGAACTACCAAAAACATGTGAAGAAATGATGATTAAACTAAATTTGATAGACATGTGGAGGAAATTAAACCCAGAGAAAAAGCAATTTACATTTTACTCCAACCCTTACCAATCATGGACATGAATTGATAAGGTGTGAATGAATGGTGAATTAGTAAATGAATTAAAAGAGTTTGAAATCTTACCAAACAAATGGGCAGATCACAACCCGATTCAGATAGTGTGGAAAGGCAGGAAGAAACCAAGGAAAAGGTGGAGTAAATACACAGTTAATTAAAGAGAAAGAATTTATGAATAAACTTGACGAGGAATTAGATTATTTTTTTAAAAGAAAATAATAACGAGGCAACTATGAAACAGAATACTTGGGATACAATGAAGGCAATAATAAGAGGCATAATGATATCATATACTGCTAAAAGAAACAAAGAAAAATATGCTCAACAAAATAAATTAGAACAAAGAATCAAAGAATTAGAAATTCAGCTGCAAAACACCCCAAAAGATTGCAAATTGAAAAAACAGATGATAAAAATTAAACATAAATTTAATTTAATCGAAAAAGAAGGAATGGACTCAAAGTTAAATGCAGCCAGACAGATATTATTTGAACAAGTCAATAAACCAGGAAGGTGGTTGGCCTATAAACTTAAAAAAGAAAAAACAAAAAAGATTGATCTACCAATTAATAGATGAAAACAGGGATGCCCAACAAGGGATAGAACAGAAAAAAGAAATTGCATGTAAATTTTTTTAAGATCTTTACAAAAAGAAGAAGGTAAATGAGGTTTTGATAAGAAACTATTTGGGTATTACTAAAGATAAAATAATTAAGGAGAAGATGAAAGAAATGTTAATTAGAGATATTACGTGGCCTGAGTTAAAAATAGCAATAGAAAACCAAAAGAACAATAAAACCCCAGGACCTGATGGGATACCAGGGGAACTTTATAAAAAAAATAGGGGAACAAATAAGACCTCTCATGGTGGAAGTATATAATGAGGTCCTTCTAGCAGCAAGAATGCTGGATTCATGGAAGGAGACATTGATATCGCTGATTCCGAAAGAAGATTCAGATTTACGACATATACAAAATTACAGACCAATTTCCCTGTTAAATACTGATTATAAAATATTTACTACAATTATAGCAAATAGATTGAAAAAATATTGAAAGAATATATATACATAAAGATCAAAACAGATTTCTTCCTAATAGACAAATCAGGAATAATTTAAGGATAGCATTAAATGTTTTGGAATATTACGAAGCCCACCCAGAAAAACAAATAGCCCTTGTATTCTTGGATGCACAAGAAGGCCTTTGACAATTTAAATTGGCAATTCCTAATTCAACAAATTTACAATATGAATCTAGGCACTAAGTTTGAAAACATCGTGACCACAATTTATGATTCACAAAAGGCAAATATTATAATTAATGGAAAGTATACACGTTCAATAAAAATAGAGAAAGGAGTCAGGCAGGGATGTCCACTGTCCCCCCTGCTCTTCATATTATCTTTGGAAACATTGTTTACACGAATTAGACAGAACCCAGGAATAAAAGGACTAAAAATTTAAAAAGAAGAATATAAACTCCAGTCATTTGCGGACGATATGGTTTTTTTCATAGAGGAACCAATTGAAACAGGTCAAGAATTACTGAAAGAGTTATATCAATTTGGGGAAGTTGCAGGACTTAAATTTAGTAGGGAAAAAATGAAATTAATAACTAAAAATTTAACAGAAAAAAAAACTAAAATTGGAGAGGATAATGGGATTACAAATAGTAAAAAAAGTTAAATACCTAGGAATTTGGTTCATGGCTCATTGCAAAACTCTAATGGAAAATAATTATAATAAATTGTTACAAGAAGTTAAAAAAGTTTTAGAGATATGGGTTAAATTGCAAATCTCCTTATTAGGGAGGATTGCCACTATAAAAATGAATATTCTGCCCAAATTTATTTACTTATTCCAAACAATACCAATAAAAATACATAAAAACTACTTCGTGGAACTCAACAAGATAATCACCAAATTTATCTGGCAAGGGAAAAATCCGAGGATAAATCTAAAGGCAATGCAAGATATGAAGAGCAGGGGAGATATGGCACTTCCAAATTGGGAACTATACTATAGTGCAGCCTCCTTACTCTGGTTGAAAGAGTGGGTAAATCTGTTGAATAAAAGGATCTTATTTTTAGAAGGCCATGATTTACAGAGGGGATGGCATGCATTTTTATGGGACATTGGGAAAATCAAGCAGAAATATTTCCATAGACATATAATTAGAGATTCCTTATTGGCTAATTGGAACAAAATTTAAAAAAAAACATTATTTAAAAATCCCAATTTGGATCTCAACGATGGAGGCGATGATACATTCAAATAATCTAGATCTTAATAAAATGATAAAATACAAAGACCTTCTTGATATGTAAGGAACTTTAAAATCATGGCAAGATCTCCAAGATCAGGGGCTACAAATAGACCGGTAGGCTTACTTGAAAATTCAAAATAGATATAGCCAGTACAAGAATAATAGATATAGCCAGTACAAGACATTAGTAATGGAGGTCATTTCTTGTAAAATTTGTTTTTGTTTTTGTATTATATTAGATATATTGTCCCAAATTAACATTCACTATTAAAAAAAAAATCAATTATAAAACTTTGGAATTTATACTAAGGCACAACAAATAGATAAAATTTTATTAGGTCCAGATAAAACAAATATAACTAAATTTTACAATTATTTATTAGAGACGGAATTAGAAGAGGAAATAGTCAAAGACAACATGACAGCTTGGAGCAGAAACATAGGACGTAGTATTACATTATTAGAATGGGAAAAGGTTTGGACAAGGAATAATAAAATTACAAGATCAGCAGCATATAAAGAAAATACCTATAAAATGTTTTACAGATGGCATCTCTCATCTTCGAGAATAGCAAAAATGTCTCCTAATATGAATCCGAATTGTTGGAAATGTAAAAAGAAACGAGCATTTTTTCATACGTGGTAGTCCTGCACTGAAGCCCAAAGATAGTGGCATAGGATAAAAAAATAGTTCGAGGAAGTAACAAATTGAATTAAAACAAGAATTCTTCCTATTGGGGATATTTAATGGACAAATTTCTAAAAAAGGCAAATATATAATACTGCACATTCTTACTGCAGCTAGAATAACCTTTGCATAGTGTTGGAAACAAGCAGATATTCCAACAGAGGAGATGCAGAAGATAACAACCTGTGCAGAGATGGATAAGTTAACCTTCGCTCTTAAGGAAAAAGAAACATCAGAATATTATAGAAGCTGGGAATGCTGGTATGACTGGATAGAGTAAAAATAGAAAATACATTAGTAAATAATGTAAAATGTAAATCATAATTATATATTCGCAATAAGATGTATCTGTCATGTATCACTAATGTTGACAACAAATAAGGAACCATAGACTGTCGATAGTAATAATAATAGAATTGTTAGGATTTGGTTTTTTTAAAATCATTTTTCTTTTCTTTTTTGCCTCTTTTGTGTGTTCTGTTTGTTCGACATTTTGGTTTTGTAATTAATAAAGTTTGTTTTTTAAAAAGGAAAATCTAAAAAAAAAATTATTCCACCTTTGTAGAGGAAGTAAAAGCACCATATGCAATATTCTTGAACTGTTTTTCTCCCCACAACAAGATAACTTTAAAAAGTTGTTGGGAAATGAGGACTACTAAGTAAGATGCCTAAGAATAAAAATAGCATTTATAAATATTAAATATATAATGCCATCATAGCATAAAATGAAGACATTTGTAAGAATGTTCTATTAATTCACAGTGGTTTAAGCCATCTTCTACTATATGGGAAAAACTCACCACATTGTATGAAATAATAAATAATGTATATTAATAACAGATTATAATGGATGGGTTCTAAAGTGAAGCCTAAATTGTATTCGCAGCCGTTAAAGTGCAATTTTACATTTCCCACCTGGGATCCATCAGTGCAATTCATAAGAAAGCCCCAGGCCATCATTTAGACACTCAAATATTCCCTGAATTTCATGCTGGAGTTCATCAGAAGTATAATGTTTTGCTGTATTGTTTCCCATTTCACAGTGTTTTTGGTTTTAATGTTGATCTTAGTGTTTTCTCTTTTTTAAATGTAAACTCTCTTCTGGAAGGCTTCCTGTTAAATACTAATGACAATGTAACAAAATAAAAAATGAATAAAAGCCCTGAATAGGAAAATTAGAAAAATAATGACAACACTTAACAATTGTTGATAAGAAAGGTTAAAAAAAAATAACTCTGGATAATGCCCCAAAGGTGCTTTTTCAAGAGGCAACTGGACTTTCTGGTTTTTCTTTGAAGACATTTCACTTCTCATCCAAGAAGCTTCTTCCGCTCTGTATTGGAAAAGGACACAGAATTTATAAAGAAGGCACAACTAACCCAGAGCTGAAGATACAATACAATACCATTAGTATTATTAAACAACATCTGCTTAGCCCAGGTGCTTGGGAAGGACTCAATAAGTGGACAATAATGCCAAATCCAGCCTAAACATCTGGCTGATTGTGTAATCAAACATCATCATAATAATGGGGATCTCTGTATGCTATAAAATCCGTTCATCCAATTCTACTTTAACCACAGATTCATTCTGTGGGCTTAGGCAAGCAAACTTTCTATTGTCCAAACTGCTGCAGTGATAGCATTTGTATGTTGAGCTACTTTGAGAAAAGGCTGTAAGGTAAAATATACAAGGCACTTTAAACAACTGGAAGAGGAATGCTACTGAAGACAGCAGATTTAAAGGCCTATCTTGGGGCAGGTTCAGACTGAAATTGCAGAGATATTGTGCAATATTTGTGCGCTGTGATTTTTTTTAAAAAGGCTTTGTACCTTAACATTAATACAGGTGAAAAAATATTCTGTTCCTTTATTTAAAAAAAAAAAGATTTGAACTTTCAGTATGCATAAATTCCCTCTATGTAGTGCTACCTTTTTAGCTGTCTCCCTTGTTGTTGTTGTTTTGGAAATTGGCAAAGATAATTCTCTTTCAAAGAACATTCAGTTAAGGTTTTAATAACTGTAAATATCTCTATTTTTTTGTTTAGTGATGTTTAATTTTTATTATAATCCCCTTTGTTGTTTGAATAGGCAGGATATACATGTTGATAGAGAAGATGAAAACTCAAATAGTTGTTTAATCAGGAAATAAAATCAGTGTTGGTATTTGCATGTTATATTAAGCTATAATTTTTTGTGATTTTTTAAAAAGTGGGCCTTAGGTAACGCAGTTACTTCTCCCTATGTATTTTATCCTTTTTGTCATACAATTGGCAGAAGTTCAAGATTAATTATTTTTACTTTTAGCCTTCCATAGGGTGGTTTTGTTTTTTTTGAGAGGGTAATCAGAAGTAATATACTGCTTACAATTAATTATGGTTAACTTCAAATATATTAGCTTTAAGGCATAGCTAATGAAATGGACGTTGAAATAAATCAGTGTTAATCATAATTATGACCCTGGAGAATATGGAGAAATGAGATTAACAAGAAGAGAATCTTTTCCTAATCTTGGCTGTATAAGTGAAGGACAAATACTGTGTTGGTGTGTGTGTGTTTATGAGCCTGGGATTTCCTCTGGGTGTTGTTCAACATGAGAGAATTTATAAGTTCCCAGCAGTTGCTGATCTACAAGTCCTAGTAGTCCCAACTAACACATCCAATGGTGACAGGTGATTGGAATTGTAGTTCCAGAGTGCCCATCCATACATGGTATGTCAACTTCATTGCAGAAATAGTCACCAGGAGACTTATGGATGAGAATGAGGTATTGTGGAAGACTACTTGTATTCATCCCACCAAGATGGTGCTCAATTGCATACATGCCAAGGAGTATTATCTATATGGAAGGTGTTTTCTTACAGTTGCCAGCCCTGGTTTTTGTCTGATGCACTACTTATCTGAAGAGCCACACTTCCTTTAAAAAAGAAAGAAGGAAGAGAAATAAGAATTGGTGCTGATATTTAACAAGGCCACCCAAGCGAATTTGCACTCAACTTCTCACTGACAAAGTCAACACATCTCTGCCCCTCTCACCCCACCTCCTCTCCTTTCTGTTCCCATCCATTTCTCATCCTCCCACCGCCTGATAGCAAAGTGGGTTAAACAAGATGTCAGCCTTGATTATCTGGCTAGGTTATCCAAACCCTTTCATGAACAGAAATTCATTTGACATAGCTTACAACCTGGTTGTATGTAGAACACTTTTCTTGGTTATCTCACTGATGAGAGGATGGTGGGAAAGAATTGGAACTGAAGCCCCCCCTCACCCCCAGAGATAAGTTCAACACACTCAGGAGATCTGAAAACTTGCTTACTGGCCATTAGGTTAAATTAGTGGGAGGACCGAGAGCTTGAAAGTGAATTTAGTCTCTGAGAAAGAAGGCTGAATGACAAATGGTTGTGTTTATTGTAGATAGTTCCCTGGTCCCGAGGCCTCAACTGTGACCTCTTGTGGGAATTATTTTTGCCTAGGTCTGCAGGAGTCTGAGGTATCAGACAAGAAATCAATTATTCAAGATTATTCAGTCTTGCTTTAGAAGAGGCAACACAACTCCTAACTCTGCAACAACCAGTCTTCCCCCAAAGAGAAAGAGGAAGGAATAACTCTTGAGAGGAAGTGAAGAGAGGCTTTATGAAAAATCTTGGGAGTTGGAGGACAAAAATAGGGAAACAGAGGAGAAATGGAAAGGATGGTACAGGGGAAATGAAGAACATCAGAAAAAGAGTGAATTCTGTGTGTCATTTAAAATTAACTCTCTTTGATAACAGTCTGTACATTTTTGAAGAGCAAGTTATCTTCCAGATGTGTTAGACTCCAGTTACTGATTCTGCTGGACAGTTCAGGATAATGAGGGCTAACTTCCAACACATCTGTAGAACAACAGCTGGGAGAAGTTGTTTTAGATGTATTCAATGAAGAATTACTTGGGTGGCCACCGATTCTGAAAAACAGGAAAAAGAATTTAAAAAAAGAATAAAGGATTGCACAAAACTAAGCTTGCTGAATTCAAATCATTGCTGTCATTTATGTAGCAGTGCAACTTCATCAGGGCACACAAAGCTACTATTGGTGATTGCTACTCAGGGTAGCAACCCAGTACTAACTGTGGAGTGACAACTCCAAGGTTCTTTTTGATGTATCTTCCAGGGTTATCTCAAAACTTTTCCTCATTTGCATCTAATAATTGCATAAACATATCCCAGCACCTTGTTTTTATGCCACATCCTTCTGATTATTCCTTTCCTCTTTAGACCATAGAATAATAGGGCTGGAAAGGACCTTGGAGGTCTTCTGTTGCGACCCCCTGTCCGGGAGATACTATACCATTCTGGACAAATTGCTGTCCAGGTTTTTCTTGAAAACTGCCAGTGATCCATAACTTCATCCATAACTTCAAGAAACAAGCCATTCCACTAATTCTTTTCACTATCAGGAAATTTCCCCTAAGTTCTAAGTTGGATATCTCTCTAATAATCTTTCACCTGTTACTTCTTGTTCTGCCCTCAGGTGTTTTGGAAAATAAGTTGACTCCCTCTTCTCTGTGACAGCCCATACCTTGTCTTGTTCCCAACCAATAACAAAAAAGCTTAATTCATTCTGAGTTGTTTTGTTTTCTATAGTGCTTTTCCCCTTATTCTAACGTATTTTTTGCCACAGCTGCAATCCTGCGTATTTCACAACATATATTACTGTGGCTAAAGCAGTTTGATGACTTTTAGGCAGAGGTGGGATTCAAATTTGTAACAACTGGTTCTGTGGGCATAGCTTAGGTAGTGGGCGTGGCTTGGTAGTGATGTGACTGGGTGGACATGGATTGGTGGTCATGTTATTGGCTGGGTGTGGCCAACTCAATATCACTCACATCGAGGCACGCATCTCCTCACCTGTCCTCTCATGACTGTGCGGATGCTGCAACAGTCATAAGTGTGAAAAATGGTCATAAGTCACTTTTTTCAGTGCCATTGTAACTTTGAATGGTCACTCCACACAAGCAAAGTACCAGGAAAGGAGGGGAAAAAAACTCCAGAGATGTTCCTGAGACAGGAAGTCTACTCCTGCCAAGATTGTAATAAGGGTTAACGGAGAGGCAGTTTCTCTAAGGAACACCAGAATGTTTCCTTCCTGCCTTCCTTACAGGATTAGGCCAGTAATTTCTTCTAACAACCGGTTCTCCAAACTGCTTAGAATGTTAACAACCTGTTGTAGAGAATAGGTGCAAACTGGTAGAATCTCACACCTGCTTTCAGGAATTCGGGTCATCTCATTTGTGAGATGATCCTAATCCCCCCTCTCTTTCTCTCTCCCTCCCCCACCCTCTTCTGGGCTGTCTTCCAGAGACAAGCTGATTTGGACAGTAGGAAATTGTGATTGCAAAACTGGATCTGCTTACCTGAAGAACCTTATCTCACAAGGCAGGGAGAGAAGTGATAGAGGGGGAGTGTCTAATTTCTTTTGAGGACAGAATGCTTCTAGTGTCTATCAGTATTTTAGACTTGTTTTGAAAACAGGTTTAGTGTTATTTTGGAAGAGCACTAAATCCATGTCCAAAATGAATCAGCTGATGGATGGTTGTTAATTATGTTGTGATTTTAAAACAAAGTAAATGGTGGCTTACATTCACAGATGCACACTACAAAATGGTGTATCTCCAAATTATGCCTTTATTTTTGCCTTTGTAACAGGAGGTGTAGGAAAACATAAAATTTCTTTATATTTTGGTCTGTTGTTAGTCTAACTTAAACTCAATACTTTAGAGAGAGAAAAATGCTTGCTCTCCTTTCAAAGATTTAGCATGTGTAATCTGTGTTTGGCAAATAGTTTATTTTTTTTTTCAAGGAAGTGGGCTGGTAAAATGATTGGAGAAGACTCCATTTTATTTTCAGTAAGGTGGTGGCAGATTTGGTTGAATGCCTATTTTAAATTTGCTAAGCCTATCATTTTATTGTATTTACAACACAAAGTAGTACCTTGACAGTTCTGTCAACCTGAGACTTCATTACTAAGCTGCTGGAGAACTGGAGAGCTTAAGACAGATGTCTTCCTTGATAAACAGCAAAGGTGATTGCTGGACTTTGTGTACCGAGCTTAGAAACACAATTAACAAAGGCCAAATGGGTTGAGGCAACCTTTCATACACCATTAGTATCAATGGAAACATTCATGAAAGGAGTATTTTGTCAAAGGTAAAATACTTCCAGATATTATTTGGACTCTATGCTGCTTGGGTGAAATGGAGAGGAATTATCCTGCTCAGCTATTATTTGCTATGAAAAACAATGTATATATGGTTTTGTATGGCTTATGCACACATACTTACATGCCTAAAAGCACACACACACACACACACAGCCACACACACACACAGCCACACACACACAAATAAATAAAAACCACAGACCAATTTTATGCCTATTGAGCCCTGCTGGTTAGAATGTAGTATTTATTGCAGGCTGCTTCTGCCCACAGCCAAGAGTTTGATCCTGATCGGCTCAAGACTGACTCAGCTTTCCATCTTTCCAAGGTTGGTAAAATGAGGACCCAGATTGTTGGGGATAATATACTGACATTTCTAACAGCTCAGAGAGTGCTGTAAAGCACTGTGGAGTAATATATACATCTAAGTTATATTGTATTACTTTAGCAGGATGATTTGAAGACAAAGCAAATAGGATTGAAACTTAAAAATCAGCTAGCTTGAAAACTGGATTTGGCTACCTAAAGACTGTTTCATTGTCCTGAGGTGGATGTTGTTTCTGGAAACTGACAATCCCACTAAGAAATATGTATTCTAAAAGAGATTCCACATCCCTCGGTTATGGAAAGACAGAATTATTTTATGATTTCTTACTTTATTTACAGAAAATTATGTTTATTCCATTTTGAATGACATTTATAAGCTTACTTCTTCAGTTTGTAGATCTGCCAGCTCTTTTAAGGAGAAACTATTGAGTCCTGAGGAAAAAAGTTCCTGTCCGAAATGGAGAATGTTTATGATTTATTGAAAAAAGAACATATTCAGTGGTTTGTAGCAAGGAAACCAGTTGGCAGCTCATGGACTTGATCCAATCCCTGGAGCAATTTCCTCTGGCCAATAGTAGATCTTCCAGATATTAAGGTGTGGCGAAATGTTTGCTTACGATTACCGTATGTAGAACAGTAAATTGTTTTCTAGGTCAAGAGTACATAAGTCCTCATTTTAATTCCAGTTATATTTTTTAACTTACCCATCTACTTTACCTGTAAATTCCTGATTGGGATTAGAGTCTGAGTAGACTTCACACATTAAGCAGAACTAGGGTCTTTATAATACATGGTGCTTTGCCCCGATTCTGCAGTTGCTGTGTAGCTCTGAAACAGCTTTATTGACAGCAAGGGTGTCAAACTCAATATTGAGGGCTGCATCAGAGTTGTGTTTGACCTTGGGGTGGGTATGACCAGCTGGATGTCACTCATGTCAGCTCAGTGTCACTCATTTCCAGGTGCAGCCCTCTGCCAGCGAAAATGGAGCTTGGAGAGACCACACACAAGCTCCATTTTCACTAGCAGACAGCTGCAGAATGCCATTGTGGCCGAAAATGGAGCTGGGAAGGCCACATGTGGCCCTCCCGAGCTCCATTTTCACTGGCAGATGCAACACAGGCCTATCCTTTGCTGTTTGTAGTATACAGTTTGTATACTACCTGTTGTGATTCAGTTTACAATAATGCAACAAGCCAACCTTAAGACTAAAATAAAATCTAATAGCAAACCCATTTATAAAATGTTAATTAATTACTGCTGGCAGGATTAGCTAACACCCAAGAAGATAGGCTCAAGATCCAAATGGATCTTGACAGACTAGAACACTGGGCCATATCTAACAAAATGAAATTCAGTGTAGAGAAAAGTAAAGTCCTATACTTAGGCAAGAAAAACCCAAAGTGCACATACAGACTGGGTGAAACCAGGCTCAATAGCAGTAACTGGGAGAGGGATATTGGATTCTTAGTGGACAACTAGCTAAATAAGAGTGCAGCAGCCAAAAAAGCTAATGCAATCCTAAATTGCATTAACAGAGGGATACAACTGAGATCAAGTGAAGTACTAATACCACTCTATAAAGCATAGAGTACACCTAGAGTACTGCATCTAGTTTTGTTTACCACATTATAAAAAGGATGTTGAGACTCTAGCAAAAGTACAGAGAAGAGCAACCAAGATGATTAGGGTACTGGAGACTAAAACATACCAAGAATGGTTACAGGAACTGGGCTTGGCTAGTCTAGTGAAGAGGACCAGGGGAGACACGATAGCAGTCTTCCAATATTTGAGGGGCTGCCACAGGGAGGAAGGGATCAAACTATTTTCTAAAATGCCTGTAGGCCAGACAAGGAATAATGGATGGAAACTGAACAAGGAGAGATTTAACCTGGAAATAAGGAGAAACTTTCTGACAGTGAGAACAATCAACCAATGGAACAGTTGCCCTTGGAAGTTGTGGGAGCACCATCACTTGAGACTTTCAAGAAGAAATTGGACTCCCATCTGTCAGAAATGGTGTAGGGTCTCCCACTTGGCCGGGTGGTGGTGGTGGTGGACTAGATGACCTACAAGGTCCCTTCCAACTCTGATTATGTGTTATCTGTTACTAAATAAACAAATCTTAGCTGCCTATGGAGACTCTTAATCATCCAGGTCCTGGTTGTCCCAAAGGTGCTTTTTTTTCTTTTTTTAAAACAAACTTTATTGATTATACAACTAAAATGTGAAACAAACACATACACACAGAAAAAAGAAGGAAAAAGAAAATGATTAAAAACTAGCAATTCTATTACTGACAGTCTACGGTTTCTTGTTTGTTATCAATATTGTTGATATGTTTACAAATACATCTTATTGCAAATTTATAATTACCACCTCTTTTACATTTTACGTTGTTTACTAATATATTTTCTATTTTTACTCTATCCAGTCATACCAGCATTCCCAGCTTCTATAATATTCTGATGTTTCTTTTTCCTTAAGTGCTAAGGTTAACTTATCCATATCTGCACAGGCTGTTATCTTCTGAATGACCATTTCCTCTGTTGGAATGTCTGCTTGTTTCCAACACTGTGCAAAGGTTATTCTAGCTGCAGTAAGAATGTGCAGTATTATATATTTGACTTTTTTAGAAATTTGTTTTTTAAATATCCCCAATAGGAAGAATTCTTGTTTTAATTCAATTTGCTCCACCGTTATTTCCTCTAACCATTTTTTAATTCTATGCCAGTATCTTTGGGCTTCAGTGCAGGACCACCACATGTGAAAGAATGTTCCATGTTTTTTTTTACATTTCCAGCAATTCGGATTCATGTTAGGAGATATTTTTGCTATTCTCGAGGGTGAGAGATGCCATCTATAAAACATTTTATAGGCATTTTCTTTATATGTTGCTGATTTTGTAATTTTATTGTTCCTTGTCCAGACCTTTTCCCATTCTAATAATGTAATGCTACATCCTGTTTCTGCTCCAAGCTATCATGTTGCCTTTGACTACTTCATCTTCTAATTCCATGTCTAATAAATAATTATAAAATTTAGTTGTATTTTTTTTTAATCTGGACCTAATAGGATTTTATCTAATTGTTGTGCCTTAGCATAAATCCCAAAATTTTTCTTGTCCTGGCTATATCTATTTTGAATTTGCAAATAAGCCCACCGGTCTACTTGTAGCCCTTGTTCTTGGAGATCTTGCCATGATTTTAAAGTTCCTTGTGCATCAAGAAGGTCTTTGTATTTTATCATTTTATTAAGGTTTAAATTATTTGGATGTATTATCGCTTCCATCTTTTGAGATCCAGATTGGAATTTTCAGATAATGTTTTTTTATTTTGTTCCAATTAGTCAATGACCCTCTTAGCCTTAAGAGGGCAGATAAGACTTGTCCCAAAGGTGCTTTTTCAAAAAGAAACTGGAACTTGTTTTTCCTTAAAGACATTTTGCTTATCATCCAAGAAGCTTCAGTCATAACTAAATCAAATACTTGGATGAGAAGCAAAACATCTTCAAGGAAAAAAAAGTCTAGTTGCCTTTTGAAAAAGCATGTTTGGGACAAGTCTTATCTACCCTCTTAAGGCTAAGAGGATCATCATAGAACAGGAGTATTTAGGAATCAGGGGGACATCCATTTGCTGTCTCTTTTAATTTGCACAATATCTTGAACCAACTTGTGCAAGGGAGAAATCCAAATCACACTGGCTTCTTCTTTCATAAAGGTTTGGAACTAGAGGGTTTCAGAAATATTTTGGAAGAATTTATCCCTGATCATCATTAAAATATAAACTTCTCTTAGCAGAAGAGAAAACAAACAAAATTGCAATCCCAACTCATTCTAATATCTGGGGTGGTTTGTAAGATTCATATCAAGCAAGATTTCGTTTTGCTCACTTTATGTTAGCGAGTTTTAAACAGAAAAATACTCTGGGTGGCTCTTATTTTGGGGGGTGGGTGGGTGGAATTTCTATTTCTTCAATAGCCTTGAAAAATTACAATTAACATGCACTGGAACAGTTGATATAATTTTAGAAACTGGATATTGCAGACTCAGAGATGGATGCCATCTATTGCCATAATAGTGTGTGGAAAAAGTTTGGAAAAACATTTGTGCAAGATTTAATAATGAAACATTTAAACTGGAAGCCATAAAACTATTGTGAAAGTCTACCACACTGCATTTAAAACTGTAGCTTCCTTGGATGATTCCAAAGGAATAAAGGATTCCAATAGACACAAAATGGTGAAGATGCATGTTGGAGTATCCTGAATGGAGTAGCTGCTTATTTAACAGATAACAGATAAACAGAGTTGGAAGGGACCAGGTCATCTAGTTCAACCCCCTGCCCAAGCAGGAGACCCTACACCATTTTTGACAAATGGCACTCCAATTTCTTCTTGAAAGTCTCTAGTGATGATGCTCCCACAACTTCCGAGGGCAAGTTGTTCCATTGATTGATTGTTCTCACTGTCAGAAAGTTTCTTATTTCCAGGTTAAATCGCTCCTTGTTTCCATTATTCATGGAATATTATCCATTATTCCTTATCTGGCCTACAGATGCTTTAGAAAATAGCTTGACCCCTTCCTCTCTGTGGCAACCCCTCAAATATTGTAATGCTGTTATCATGCCTCCCCTGGTCCTTCTCTTCACTAGATTAATCGTGCCCAGTTCCTGTAACCATTCTTTATGTTTTAGTCTCCAGTCCCCTAATCATCCTGGTTGCTCCTAATCATCCTGGTTGCTCTTCTCTGTACTTTTTCTCAACATCTTTTTTATAATGTAGTGACCAAAACTGGATGCAGTACTCTAGGTGTGGTCTTACTAAGGCTTTATAGAGTGGTATTAGCACCTCACTTGGTCTTGATTGTATCCGTTAATACAATTTAGGATTGCATTAGCTTTTTTGGCTGCTGCTGCACACATTTAGTTCTCTTTGGAACATAGATTTTATTCCATCTGCCCAGGACACAGACATGTCCTCTTTTTTCCCCTTCTATGTTCCCATACCATCATTTTGCCCCCTACTCATGACTGAGATGGGCTTAAATTGCTCCTAGTGGTACCAGTGTTGATGTTGGATAGTTGCAATGTTCTTAGGAATTTCAGATGACTCGGTGACTGTGGAAATTATGGCAACCAACTGTCATACATTTAAAGATCTACCAATTCTTTCATGCAATGGCATGGCAAGTGGGGAATTTAAATGTGTGGCTCCAAATCTCAGCCTCTTCTCAAAGGACATCTCCAAGTCCATCAACCGGCCCTGTGATCTTTGGAAACAATGCATCTACTTCCTATCCCCACATGCCTCAAAGCCTTGCACAGCTGTAATAGATCAGAGAACATCCTGTAGGCTATTTCAAGAAGTATTGAGACCCTCTCCAGGGTCTATGCTCCCCTCGCTGGAGCCTCTGAATGTGCAAATTGGGAGTGAGAGAGTAGAGCTTGCTCTTCTCTCCCCACTCTGCTGCAACATGCCCCTCCCCCCCCCAGGAATGTTATTCCCCTGGTTGTCTCGGAGATGAATACGGTGAAAATTCAACTGTCTTTTTGAGATTTTTGGCATCAATCTCTTTGGTGAATTCCAAGAGATGATGGTCATTCAAGAATCCATGTCTGTCTCCATGCAGCAAGGGTACCCTCAATCAGGATGGTGACATGGACCTTCTTGCAAGAGAGGCTAGCTTGACCGATGATTGCTTCGGCCTTGCAGGTGCCTCTGAAGATGGTGAAGCAGCCCTCTACATGACTCTGTTACATGTTAGAATTCTTTGAAAAATCCTGCCAGTCCCCAAGCAAGCATCCATATGAAAGGGAACTTTATGAAACACTCACCTGGTCCTTGATAAATGGAGAAGCTTGAGCTTCCAGGCGTGCCAGTCATAACAAGGCTCAGCTTGAATGGCTTTCAGCGGAGCAAACAGTAAAGAAACATGGGATATGGGAGGTTTATGGGATGTTCTATCCCATTGATTGCTAACACTTGGTTTATTCTCTAGAAGAAAACTTCTTAAACATATGCTTTTTTTTTATTTTTGCATTTGTGTAGAGTCTAACATTGCTGCCAAACTACAGGTATGGGATTGGATCAAGCAATGGTATTAAAGATGACCTGACTTTTTGAAAGTCTTGTATTACAGCTTACAGCAGGGGTGTCCAACTTTGACAATTTTAAGACTTGTAGACTTCAATTCCTAGAATTCCCAGCTAGCAAAGATTGAACACCTCTGATTTAGAGGTTTGCCAATTCTTGGAATAGTGGCTCTAATGATACGAACAATAGTTTAATAGTAAGAGCTGTGGTGGCACAATGGTTAGAATGTAGTACTGCAGGCTACTTCTGCTGGCTACCTGCAATTTGGCACTTCAAATCTCACCAGGCTCAAGGTTGACTCAGCCTTCCATCCTTCTGAGGTCAGTAAAATGAGAACCCAAATTGTTGGGGGCAATAGGCTGACTCTGTAAACTGCTTAGAGAGGCTGTAAAGCACTGTGAAGTGGTATATAAGTCTAAGTGCTATTGCTATATTATGTGCTTGGTCGTACCCAACAAAAGGCACTAACAATTTGCTGATCTAGCTTCAGCATATGCTCTACATGAGAAGGGCTCTATCTTGGGGACTGCTATATACCTCTGGTCTTTTGAGACTATGTTGGGAGGACAGTCACAAAAGACAGTTGACTATGGTGGGAAAAAGGATGAAACAAATGAAGAAATAAAATATTTGCCAATCTCCAAATACTTAACACAGTTGAGATTTCTCTCCTATCGTCTCAGCTCTCCTCTTTTTTTCTGGAGAAACAAAGCACTGGGTTGAAGCTGCCCACCATTTTGATCTTCTATGACTCCCTCTGGAAACTATGTGGGGCCCTTGGCATTGCTGCTAATACTTAAAATGGGTGCATTGCTTTCCAGCATGCTAGTTTTCTGTTTAAAAGGAAAAAAATAGAATCAGGTGGGATAGGGACTCTGGGCAGGTACAGAGGGAAGTCTTGACAACTTCAGATCCCATACTGAGGTTACCAATTTGGAATGATTAAAATCACAGACAGCTATTTAGGCCATGAAGCCCAATTTTCTGCTTAGTGGGATAATCTAAATCAAAGGATCCCTGAAGAGGATCTGGTCTCTGTTTGAACATTTAATGAATGAGAATCCACTGCTTAATTGGTTAATTGGCTCATTATCAAAGTGTTCTTATTATTTGGAAGTTTTTTTCTAACATTTTGAAACAATCGTCCTTCTTTTAACTTAAATTTGTTGTCCAGTGTCACATATTCTCAAACAGAAGAGAGGAAGTTGGGGGATCTTATGTGTGATGCCCATTCTGGTATTTGAAGAATAGAACCATTCTCAGTGATGCTCCTGAGAAGTCACTATGTGGTTGGTTGTTTCATTCCTCCTCTGAAAGAAGCATGGAATATAGTTTGATGCTTTAGAAGAAAAATTAAAGTCCAGTTGCCTTTTGAAAAAGCATCTTTGGGACAACCATGACCTGGATAATTGAGAATCTTCATACATATTTGGTTTGATGAAATGTTTTGAGTAGCTATATGGGCTTATATAAATCACTTTTCTGTTTTAATCATGAATTGCTGAATAATCCACAATGGATGAGTTCATGTAACAGCTTAAAATATAAACCATGATCCACAATTGAAGTGATCAAGCAATGTTCAAGGCCCCAAACAAATCACACTTAGGGCATACCACAATTTGTGAATCCATGTAGTGCTGGATTATATTTTGATAGGAAGAATCATTGGGGTTCAATAAGATTGATTCTAAGCCATTCCTGTGCCTATTTATTTATCGGTTAGTAGGGGAACTTATTTTTGCACCAACACGCATTGGGTTATAGCTTGTGACTATTATCAATAAGACTCCAAACAAGTCAAATTGATTGTATGTGAAGCTGAATTAATTTTGGATGCTTATTTTTCCCAATTTTTCACTTAATTCCCTTTGCAGAAAAAGAACATTGGCAATTTTTCAAAATAAACAGTCAACTAATTTTGTTTGGCTGAAAAGTAGCTATTTTGGGGTTAAAATATAGGTTATGTTATTTTTTCATCAATTGATATGAGTTGAGACAAATTCATTTTATATTTTTGCTCCTCTTCCCAAACTCATTCATTTTTTTAAAAAAGCCGATTACTGTAAAATGCAATAGTCAACACCAAATTAATCTAGATCATAACAGCTGTTTTTTTGCTTGCAAAATGCAAGGAGTAATCTTTTTTGTCTAAGATTTCTAGGTGAATACTGCATACTGTCCTCAGGCAGCTCTCTGGGAGGAAGAACCAGCAGTCCATTGGATGTGGGAAATCTCCTGTTTTGAGGTGGAAAATTACTTATTTGACTTTTCAAGTCCCCATGAGACCAAAGAAAGATTCACAGCTGGTGTCCTCTGATGCCAGAACTCCAAATGTTGAATTCTTAAGCCAGAGACTGCAAAGAGAAGGTATTCAGAGACACTGAGAGCAATCGAGGAAAGAAAGAGAAACAAGCAATGGCTGTAAAAGTCCCAAAGAAAAGAAATATGCACTCCTTTCCATTTCTGTCAGAATAGAATAGAATAGAATAGAATAGAATAGAGTAGAACAGAATTCTTTACTGGCCAAGTGTGATTGGACACATAAGGAATTTGTCTTGGTGCAAATGCTCTCAGTATAATATAAAAGAAAAGTTACATTTGTCAAGAGTCAAGTATCATAAGGTACAACATTTAATGATAGTCATAGGGTACACAGGGTACAATAAGAAATCAAATCATACTAGGAAACAGTCAGCAGAGTATAAAAAACAGAAGGCTCTTCTACCTTGATTTCATTCTTGCTCTCTCCTAAATTCTAGAGACAATGTTCTTCCTTGTCTTGGTCTATTTGTGGAAAACACCAACTCCACCAAAGAGCTTGCTGCTGAAAAAACAATATAGGGCACAGTAGCAATAAAGCTTGATTCACAACAGCAAGGAGTACAACTTGGAGTACAGTTAGGAAGTTGAACATTGACCCAGGTAAGATAGAACAGCATTACAGTGAAACACTTAAGATAACATGTTCCTTTCTACTAAATGACAAATCTTCAAATAAATTCCAGGAAAAGAAAATGAAATCTCAGGAACATCACAAAAGAATGTATATTTTTGGAGGTTAAAAAATGTCATGAAACATAACACAAAGACACTAACCTCAGCAACATTTGGAATGAGCAAATAAAGCTTGGACTGGGTACACAGAAATGGCTCCGAGAACAATTTGACCCGTGTAAAAACAGATAAAAAGTCTAAGCCTTATCTCCATGTCTCCTTAAGTGCAGCATGCACATTATCCAGTAAATGTTCTTCTTATGCTATGTCCACATGACATTGCAGTTGCCTCATGCCCAACCCATAGCTGATTTAAATATTTAAAAGTCAGCGTTAACCACCACACTTTATTGAACAAATGGTTGCAGTCAGAGTAGAAACTATTCAGCTCCTACTGGCTGTTTTGCTTGGTATGAGCATCTCCCACATCCCAGTCTGGCAGCTGGACACCTCTATCCACCTAGATGTAGCAACAATTAAATTATTTTGAGGAGAGTTTGACAGAACAATAATCCATACTTAAAATCCATGATTAAAAGTCCATGAATGACCTTCAGTTCTATCAAAGATGTTTATGGTAATATACAGGAGGTGGTCCTCAACTTACAACCACAATTGAGGCCCAACATTTATGTTGCTGAGTGAGAAATTTGCTGAGTGAGTTTTGTCCCATTTTATGACTTTTTTTGCCACGTTTTTAAAGCAAATCATTGCAGTTCTTAAATTAGTAACAGACTTGTTAAGTGAATTTGGTCTCCCCGTGGACTTTGCTTCAGAAGGTCACAAAAGGAGATCACATGACCCCGGGACACTGAGACCATCATACATATGAGTCAGTTGTCAAGCATCTGAATGTAAATCACATGACCACAGGGAGGCTGCAATGGTCATAAGTGTGAAAAATGGTCATAAGCAGAGATGGTATTCAGCAGGTCTGACCAGTTCTGGAGAATCAGTAGTGGAAATTTTGACTAGTTCGGAGAACCGGCCAATACCACCTCTGACTAGCCCCGCCCCCATCTATTCTTTGCCTCCTGAGTCCTAGCTGATTGGCTGAGACTTCTTTTGTTGCCCTGCACAGGAGAATGGAGCTGGAAAGCAGGTTAGTGAGGTGGGGAGGGAATGGAGATTTTGCAGTAACCTTCCCCTTCCATGCCCACCAAGCCATGCCCACAGAACCGGTAGTAAAAAAATTTGAATCCCACCACTGAATAAGTGACTTTTTTCAGTGCCGTTGTAACTTCAAATGGTCACTTAATGAAGAGTTGTAAGTTAAGGACGACCTCTACTGATGTTGGCTTTCACAGCTGGTACCAATTGGGTGGTATTGAGCTTCAGGGTTTAGTGACCCTCGTCTAGGTAGCAGATTTCCTGATGTTTCATTGTCTACTGCGACTGGCATCTTCAGAGGCAAGGTCATCAGCTATGCAGATCCAGTCAGCTATGCAGATCCAGCTCTAAGGAAAGGAAGCCAGTCAATCCCTGTCTCAGTTACCATGGTTTGTGTTACAGTCCATCTCACCTCTGAAGTTGCCAGCTCTGGCTGTTGCCTGAACATCAGGAAATTTGCTGTCTGGACCACAGTCCTTAAACCTTGAAGGTCAACACTGCTCGGGTTTACAGCAAATTAGTAAAACTATAGCAGTCTAGTGTAGTAAGGAACTGGCGGGCTGACAAATATTACACCAACCTCTTGTAAACATCTACTTCTTTGTATTGTTTTTGTTATTTTTCTATTTCTTTCTTTCACTTTTAAGCTTTTTTATTTTTTCTTTCTTTATATTAGTTGTCTTAGTTTTTTTTTAACTTTTGATAAAATTATTAAAAAGTGTCCTAAGAAAAAAATACTCATTCTATCATCAGACAATGCCAAGTCAATACAAATAGGTGGAAAAGAAACTGGTTAAATAAGTGGGTATCATCCTAGGCTCAAAACGTTATCTTTTGAGTCACTATTTAATGAGATGTTCACTTCCTGGGAGAAGAACTATGACTATCCTGGACAAAAGTGCAGGAATGTTATATTGACAAGCAAAAGCAATTTTAAAAGAGGACCAGGTGTCTATGTAGTATTGTATTACTATTCATATAAACTAGAACATACAAGAACACAGTGACAAATAATCCTGGCAAAATGATGTCCATTGGATTACAGAGCCATAAATTACTGAATTAGTGAATAACAAGGTTCTGCTAAGAAGTTGGAAAAAAACAGATTCTGGGGGTAAACCTTTTCTATTTGGTTTCCATGAAAACCACATTAAGTTGATATCCTTGTAATTATTGGCAATCAAGTTCATTTTGAGTGAGATGGAAAAATGAGAAATAAAGATGGAAGAGAGAAAAGGACTCTGGGAAAGGAGAATGATATATTAATGACTCCTTTGAACAAACATCAGATTTCAGAAGCAGTTCTTAAAAAAGATGAGTGAAGAGCTTCAAAATATAGACATGTAACTTATCTACTGAGAACTAGACTTCTGCTTTTACTAAGCCTTTGCACAGGGAAGCCTCCAACTGGAATAAAAACTGAGCAAGAAACCTCAAAATTGGACACATTGGTAAATTCCCTTAGATTTTCATTCAGCATAAAATATGTTGCCTTAACCATGCTCTCTACACACTTCCACCACACAGCAGGATTTTGTAAAATATTTTTAGCATTTGACAGCTGAGATGAAGTACACTGATGCTTATAGTAGCCTAATTTTCAGCAATTACATTTATTTTCCTGTAATGAAATCAACTGTGTTGCCCTGCTATTGGTTAATTTTTGATTAAAGCCTGCAGTCCATCAAATGTCAGTATTTAGAGGAGCTAATGAAGAACAAATACTCAGCTCTGATATTCTAAGGTAGCTTTTCCAAAGTGCTTCCTTTGAGGAATATTTCTCACTTGTTTGTTTAGCTGCTGAATAATTTCTTTGCGTTTCTTGCTGAACTTGGGGCATAAAAATCCCCTCTAGGGCTATTTCACATGGGCATTTAGGATTGGTTCAAGATTTGTTGCTAAAATTTGTTGTTAAGAATATCTTGAAACACTGCCACGTAGTTTGGGTTGGACTCAGACATTACATGGAGAGCCAGATGTTTACAGTAGATGGTATCTGCTTTCTTAATAGATTCAGGAAGCTTTACTCAAGAAGCTATCTAACCTTCCTAAGTGCCTGAATGCCTGGGCTCCATGCAAAAGGAAATATCTGGGATTCAAGACAGTAATTTGCAAGATTTCACACATATTTATTGGGAACTGCTGAAGATCACCCAACTCTATGTTGCTATGCTAAATTGTTATACTAATCATACTACTGTACATTGTTAATGGCTGGCTGTGCTGTGAACAAATATTCAAATATTTTTGTTTCTAAGCAGCAGATCACTGAGCAAACCTTTCCATGGCCTTTTTACACAGGAAGAACAGATACTTTTTGGAAAAAGAAAATTCAAAATCTGCTTGTCTTCCTGATGTTTTCCAGGCAACAACAATAGCAGCAGCAGTATTTGGAGAACTGCTGTCAGAAATGAGAGAAGAGAAACATATGAAAAGCGAAATGAGCCAAAATGCATGGAAGTTGTACCAAAATAAGACTTGGACATCTGGACCATCAAGAAAATATAGTCCTTGACTTACAACAATTCATTTAGTGACCATTCAAGGGTACTGAAAAATGCGACTGAGGACCATTTTTCACATTTACGACTGTTGCAGCATCCCCATGGCCAAATGATCAAAATTCAAGTGCTTGGGCAACTGGCTCATTTTTACGACAGTTGCCATGTCTCGGGGTCATCTGATCCCCTTTTGTGACCTTCTGACAAGCAAAGTTAATGAGGAAGCCAGATCCACTTAATAACTGGATTACTCATTTATCAATTTCAGTGATCCAGTGAACAACTGTGGCAAAAAAATGTCGTAAAATGGGGCAAAACTCATTGCACAGCAGAAATGTTGGACTCAATTATAGTCATAAGTCAAGGACTACCTGTAATTTCCTGGTAGGAAAATTGAGTTCCATGTTATTGTTGCCTATAGACACAGTGTTCTTGCTGGGGGAAAATAGGAAGAAGATATGTTAGCCACCTTGAGTTATTTGTAAAAATAATAAAGTCAAGATACAAATAAAATCTAACAACTCATGGTACTGATATCTTAGTAAGTTAAGAGTAACAGCACTTCAGTGGTGGTATTCTACTGGTTCGGCTGAGCCGGTAGTGCCGAAGAGCAATGCTGAACCAGTTCTCACCAACGTTCTGCTGTTGGACCCATCCACCTGCCTGGGCTCTCATACTCACCTTTATTCCCTGCTTTTGAAGTGCAGCTGCTCTACACGAGACAGCAGATTGCTGCATGGCAGCTGCTGAAGCAACAGAGAGACTGCAGGATTGCAGGAGGGAAGGTTGGAAAGCCTCTGCACCTGTGCAAAGTGCGTGTTTGGTACACGCACATGCGCAAAGTGTGTGTACGTGTGCAAAGCACGCCCACCAAGCCACACCCATCAAACCGGTGGTAAAAAAATTTGAAACGCACCATTATTAAGACTGCTCTTAATAATCATTATTAATACTGCTCTACTGTTTACAGAACTCTCTGGGCAGTTTGCAAAATCAGTAGGTCATTGTCTCTCAGCCTAACCCTCCTCACAAAATAGTTGTGAGCTTAAAATATGTTTGGAGTGTTAATAATTATTATGACAATAATACAGTCTTACAAATTTGTAAGAGGAAATGCTAGGTGTTTTTCATTTAGAGATTACTGTGGAATGGACAAATGAATTTAAAAAATTCATAGGACATAGCACATAGGAAGGATATATGGGTAAGTGAACTAGCAGCCCCAAAATTAGCTGATTGTAGCCTTGTAATTCTCAAGGGAGATCTAGGGAATGATAATAAACACAAATCTCTCTCCCTTTCTCCCTCCCTCCCTCTCTCTCCCCCTCCCTCTCCTTCCCTCTGCTTTTCTATTTGTCCGGCTGAAGTTGCTCGAGAGCTTATTAATTGGACCACATACTGCTTTTGGCACAGTCCCAGCTCCATGGGTCACTCCAGGGAAGGAAAGGGGGTTTGAAAAGCTGGGGAGTGGGGAGCAGGAATGCCTCAGAAGTCTTGTCAGTGAGAGAAAAACAGAAGCTTCTCTTCTGCAACCAGGACCTGGAGGTACCTGGGTGGCTGTTGGCCTGGAACTGTTGAGCAAATGCAGATGTTAGCACATGTAGGCATGCACAGCTCTATGGAAGAAGGTGCACATGGATGAGATAGTATGAGGGAGTGCACGAGTGGAAAAGAAAAACATGGGGAGCATGTTAGATGCTTCATTTGGGACCTTTCAACCGCTCATACCGGTCCAGATCATAGGACATTGATTTGACAAGGATCACTGCCTTGCTAGACAATATAGACAAGCCAGCCATTCATTTTATGAGTAGGGGGGCTTGCAAGGAAGAACAATTACAACTTCAAAGTCCAACATTTTCACTACTGAAGAAGCAACTAAAGGCCAAGTTTAGTGATGTCTAGATGGGGAATTCTGGGAGTTGCAGTCCATAAAACTTAAAACTTGCAGCGGTTGAAAAACATTGATCTAGTATCTTACCTGTAGTTTTAGTAAACAATTAGCAAATTCATAGCTAAACCATTATTATTCTTTGCAAAGCCAAGAAGCCAGGATTATTTAGCAGTTGCCCCAACTTTTGGGAACAATCTGTTTCCTAGGATTTGAAGGTGTATAGGCCATCATTTTTTTCCATTGGAGTTTATGAATTCTTTAGCTGGGTGGATTTTCTAATTTTCAATCTATTTCATAGTTAATATGTTTATTTTGATTCTATTTGGGCACACTTTTTTCAAATTTTAATTGTTGAGTACTATCATGTCAACCACCCACAGTCTGTTGAATTGGAGTGGGATATTTATACATTACATTCTTCTTTCAAGGAGTTGAGAAATAAAATAGAATCCTTTCTACAATGCAGCATATTCTTATTAGTCTTTAACTAGTGTGCACTTTTGTGAGATTCTCTTTTCTATATTAGTTAATGGTTTTGGTAATTAAATAGAAACCCTTAGGCTAATTTCAAGACAATTCTGGGATGTTGCATCCTCACATCATTGAGATGGCACTAGGAAAAGTGTTTTGAGATCAAAGATAGCCCACCTCTGAATATTTTGAAGAGATCTAATCAAGATCCATTCCAACTCCAATTCTTAACCTCTTGGAATGTCTGTGAAAAGAACATTTTGTGAGGCTTGACCTTTAAAGATGTGACACTGGGTATTTAGCAGCTGGAGAAACACTGAAATGTGTCTCACAAAACAGACAGCTCAAGGTGTGCAACTCAGTATCTTCCAGATGTTTTTGGATTCCAACTCTTACAAGTTTCTGGAAGGACTGTCATGGATTAAAGGTTGCAAAATCCAAAACTTCTGGAAGGTGATTGCATTCCAGCCATGAACAAAGAAAATAAAATAAATCAGATTTATGCAATGATTTAAAAAAGAGAAATATTTTAGGGCAGAATTACCCAAATGTTGTTATCAAAATTACCCCAAATCATTCAAATTTAGCAGATATCAGATTTCAACTTGTAAAATTTTCAGCTCACTGAAAAAGTTTTTAATTTCTGAAATTAATTTTTTCTGAAAATTTTAATTAAATTAAATCACTGAAATTAAAATTTTCAGCTCACTGAAATACCTAAGACCCAAACAATCAAGTCAAAAACAATATCCTAAATATACACCCCTACCAACACTGGTAGGAAAAGCTATTAGACTACTACTAGACAGAAAGCACACTCCACACTCACTAGCAATGATGGGGTTACCTAGTTGGGTGATGAAATGCTTGCAAGGAAACAAAAAAGGTCAGAGAGTACCAAGGACTCCACAGCTCAACCCTCACCTATAGAAATTATTTTCTATTAAAACTGTTTTTGATAAAACCTTTGACTAGACCATTTCAAGGTCATAAACCATTGTGCAGGTTCTTCAGAAACCCTTAAAAGATGGACAAAACAACACTAAAACAACTGTGTCTGTGTGAGAAGGAAGATAAATTATTGATTTTTAAACCACTTTTCCAGTTTTTGTATAGAATGTAAAAGTAGGCCAGACATTCAAAATGGTCCACTTAAGTTCGAAAACAGCTTATTGTTAAACTTAAGAAGGGATGCAGAGATAAATGATGCTTGTTGCCTTACTTTTGAAAATATCAGAATCAGTTGTTACTTGGCATTAAATTCTAGTTGGTTTTAAGTGATACATGCAATTTTCTTGGTAGGAAGAATAAATATTAGTATATTGCTTTTTCTCAGATGGTGCCAACCCTGCTTATTTATTTCATTTACGTAGGGTACAATGTTATAACATTGCTCATCTGAGAAGTCCACTAAACTTTTAGGATCTTACTGTTAAATTAGACAACCTTGTTTAGCATCATTTAATCCTTCTATCAGAAAAGCCACATGCCGTCACAAACAAGGGTGAGAGGAGTCATCTTATTCTTCCAAGTTCAATTATAGAGATGACCTTTGAAAATCTCAAGCAGCCAAGCTGAACAGGAGAGGAGATGGAAGATTCAGGTTCTGTTTATACAAATTATCACATTTCACATCCCACCCATGGCAGGAATGGCAGGAACCAAGAGGGGAAGGGAAATGGATGATGCAGTTTTGCTTCTCCAATTTAATCTGTCTTCAAATGAAAAATAAAAGCATTGGGAAGGCATTGAGGCTAAGAAATTACACATTATTTTGTAACTGAATGCACTTGCTGTGACCAGCACTTATGCTCGAAGAGGAAAGGCTTATGGTATATTGGACACAAATATTGAAAATTTATCAGTAGAGGACAGTAAAAGTCTGTAGAGAAAGCCAGTTTGGTGTGGTGGTTGAGGTGGCAGCCTAGAAACCAGGAGACTTTAAAAGGATGAAAATGACCATCTATCTGCAAGGAATATAAATCCTTCCATTCCCCACCATCTGGTCAGAGCTAAAGAAGCTTCTTGGATGAGAAGCAAAATGTCTTCTGTTCTGTATATAGAATAGTAGACTCCTAATACAGGAGTCTGATTGGCTAAAAAACCTAAATGGGGATTGGTTCAATAGGAACCAATCCACGAAGCTGCTCAAAAGGCGGCAAAACTAAATACCTGTCATTGGCTACAAGCCGGCAGGCAAATCCCTATAAAAAGGCTGCCGCGGCTTGAGCCAACGTTCCGTTTGTCAACTGCTGTAAATAATAAAGACTTTGTTGTTGGAACCCGGTCTACCTCTCATTTTTCCGGACGGAACACTGGCGACGAAGGTGGGATTGTCCTAAACGCGAGACTGAGCACGCGGCAACAAATAAAACTAGACGAAGAACAATGGCTAGAAATAACGCGCTGCCCGCACCCTTCAATCCCAATGAAGAGGATTGGGAATCCTACGTAGACCGTTTCCAGATGTATTTGGAAAGTAACGAGATGGAAGAGATCTCAGACCAGCGTAAGAGAGCTGTTTTCTTGACACACTGCGGGCCCACAATCTTCAAAATGGCCAAGGCTTTGGAGAAGCCCCGAGATGTGAAACAATTGACTTGGCCAGAGCTCCAAAGAATACTAAAGGCTCACTATGCACTGGTGGTGTCAAACCTTATCAAGCGGCACGAATTTTACCGAAGAGACCAGAAAGAAGGCGAGACCATTGCTGATTTTGTGGCAGCCCTCCGACAAATAGGGGGAGCATGCGAATTTCTAAATTTAGATGAAGCGATGAGGGATCGAGTAATACTGGGTTTAAAAGACTCTAATGTACAGAGCAAGCTGCTAAATAAACCCAATAAACCATAGCCGAAGCCATCGCAGAAGCCACAGCCGCTGAAGCCGCGAAAAAATCGGCGGTCAAAATGAAACAGATGAACACGAACAACGACGAAACGAGCCTGGCCAGAGGGAAGAAACAATTTCCCACCACTACTCACCACGAGGATTTTGATGAGACGTCAGAATCCAGGGAGGAAGACGACGAAGTCCACCGCCTATACGCCAACAAGAAAGGGCGTGAAAAAAGGAATTGGCGGGAATGCGCTGGCTGCGGAGGAAACCATCCTCAGGCCGATTGCAGATTCCTCTATGCCATTTGCAGAGCTTGCAAGAAAAGAAGGCATATCGAGAAAGTCTGCAGGAAAAAAAAAATTACAGCCCAAAAAGACGCAGCAACTCCCCCACACAAGCTGAGCCAAAACAAACTGAGAGAAAGTGGCAGCGGAACAAGCAAGCCACTAACCGAGAGAAAACACATCAGACTTTCACTATCGGAAGCGCTCAGACGGAAAGCGGGAAGAAAGTAAAAATAATTGTAAAAATAGAAGGCAACCCCTGCGAAATGGAGGTAGACTCTGGGTCCTTCCTATCAATGGTATCATGGGACACCATCAAACAACTGGTCCCAGATATCAAACTCAAAGAACTCCAGAGACAAAACCCTGAAAGACTACCAAGGAAACCGAATTCCTGTAGTAGGCCTAGGACATTTCCGAGTCGCCTACAAACAACATGTCGAAGTACTACCATTGACAATAGTCGACCGAGACCGACCAAGCCTCCTGGGCATCGAATGGTTTACACCATTGGGCATCGGGATGACTGGAGTAGACCGGGTGGCCGCAACCGACTGGGAAGAAAACCTGATCCAAGAGTTCCAGGACGTTTTCGATGGCTCCCTAGGCAGGTATCGGGGGACCCCAATTTCCTTTAGTCTAGACCCCCAGGTAGCCCCTAGAAGACTAAAGGCCAGACGAGTTCCTTTTGTTCTGAAAGCAAAAATAGAGGAACAACTAAATAAATTAATAGACCAAGGGGTTTTAGAACCTGTTGACCATGCTAAGTGGGAAACGCCGATCGTAACACCAATTAAACCAGACGGGTCGGTTCGAATTTGTGGTGACTACAAGGCTACCCTGAACCACGCATTGCAACAAAGCGCATACCCGGTGCCAGTCGTACAACACTTATTACGTTCTCTTGGGGGAGGAAAAGTTTTCGCTAAACTAGATCTAGCACAAGCTTACCAACAGTTCCCAGTAGACCCCTTAACGGCTGAAGCACAAACTATAGTGACCCACAAAGGGGCATTCAAATGCAACAGACTCCAATTTGGAGTGAGTGTAGCCCCAGGCGTTTTCCAGAGCCTCATGGAACGCCTATTGAATGGTATAAAAGGAGTTGTACCATACTTCGACGATGTCCTAATTTCGGCCAACTAAAAAAAAGACTAAAAGACATACTAACTAATTTCAGAGAATCTGGCCTAAAAGTAAAAAAAGAAAAATGCTGTTTAATGACTGATCGTATCGAATTCCTGGGCTACTTAATAGACGGAGAGGGTATACACTCTACTGACAAAAAAGTCAAAGCTATTAAAGACGCACCAGAACCAAGGAACAAAACTGAACTGCAGGCATTTTTAGGACTAATAAATTTTTATAACGTGTTCCTACCCCACAAAGCGACAATAGCGGAACCATTACACCGATTACTGGATTAAAAAAACAATTTGGACTTGGGGTTATAGAGAAAAGAAAGCCTTCCAAAAAATAAAAAACTTATTAACATCAAACACCGTTCTTATCCAGTTTAGTAACACACTTCCAATGACGGTGACCTGCGACGCCTCACCGTTTGGAGTCGGTGCCATCCTGAGCCACCAATTGCCAGATGGGAGAGAGGCACCCGTCGCATACTATTCAAAGACTCTGTCTAAAATCGAGCGTAATTATAGTCAATTGGACAGAGAAGCCCTGGCAATCATCGCTGGAGTGAAACGCTTCCACGAGTATCTATATGGAAGAAAATTTCTGATAGTAACGGACCATAAACTGCTACTGGGAATTTTGGCGGGAAACAAGCCAACACCGAACATTTTGTCCCCGCGAATGACTAGATGGTCAGAATTCCTAGCAGCCTACTCTTATACTCTGACACATCGCCCCGGGAAACAAATTTCCCATGCACACGCGTTGAGCAGAGCACCATTACCGAATATAGAGGAAGACCTGGCACTGACGATGACCACCTTGCAGATAGAGACATGCCCCGATCTACCCATATCTGCAAATGATGTCTCCAGAGCCACTGCAAGGGACCCATTGACTGCCCGTGTACTGAACTGGGTAGATAAAGGCTGGCCGGAAAATCAAAAAACTGAGAACTTTAAACCTTTCCGGACCAGACAAACCGAACTCTCAATTCAAAAGGGTTGTTTGTTGTGGGGTGATTGGGTAATTATCCCTTCCAAATTACAAACTAAGGTACTGGGTATGCTTCATGAAGGCCACCCTGGAATTGTTAAAATGAAAAGCATTGCTAGAAGCTATGTCTGGTGGCTGGGTATAGACAGGGACATCGAATACTGGGTAAATTCTTGCAACAAATGCCAAAGAACCAGACCTTCCCCACCAAAAGCACCCATTAGGGACTGGGAAACCCCACGAGGCCCCTGGTCACGAATTCACATTGACTTTGCGGGTCCTACTGAGGGGCATACTTTCCTAATTGTTGTAGATGCATACTCAAATTGGCTGGAGGTTAAAATTATGCCACCTACGACAACTGAAACCGTTATTAAAAAACTTGACAAACTCTTCGCAACCCATGGCCTGCCGGACATCCTAGTGTCCGACAACGGGCCACAATTAACGAGTATCCAATTCGAACAATACCTAGCCTCCCTAGGTATTAGACATGCCCTAACCGCGCCGGCCCACCCAGCTGCAAACGATAGGGCAGAGAGAATGGTCAGGTTTACCAAAGAAGGGTTAGAAAATGGACATTGGGGATGTCCAAGATAAAATAAATCGCCTACTCACCCTCCAGCATATTACACCGGGTACTATAACAAACAAAATCCCAGCGGAATTACTAATGGGAAGAAAACTGAGGTCGCAATCAGACAGATTGCACCCAAACTATATGCCAGAAACCCCCCCCCCCCCAACTTCTCCATCCGTTTCAGGACATTTGAAACAGGCGACCTAGTCTATGCAAAAAATTTTACCGGGGACCCATTATGGCTTCCAGGTACAATAACACAAATTACAGGTCCCCGGTCCTACCGACTAACCATAGACGACGGCAGGGAATGGAAGCGGCACATAGACCAGCTTCGGTCCCGAAACATAGAAAGAAGTACAAACACACAACCACAAATATTAAAAAACGACGAAAATCAAACCAAAAAGGGGGGGGGGGAAATACGAGAAAATAATAAAGAACCATTTAAATTAAACACAGAATATGATAACAAACAAAAAGAGCAAAAAAGAGACTTACAGTTAGAAGAAAATTGTGAGAAGAGTCCACTCGAAGGGGCCAGCCTGGCCAGTTCGACCTGCCTGGAAAAAACAGGAGGGAACGGCAAAACCGCCGGCCTAAGAAACTCAGGTGGCAGTAAAATGGCTGACTCACCCTTCCAGGCGGTTCCATGGAGAAGGACCGGAGAGACAGCAACCCCATCCGAACCGGTCGAAGTCTTCAGCAGAAATGAACCGCGCAAGTCCAGTCGAGTCAAAAGAAGCCCCACCTACCTGCGCAACGTCACCACGTAGGACTAAACCAAGAGGGGAGGGGTGTTCTGTATATAGAATATTAGACTCCTAATACAGGATTCTGATTGGCTAAAAAACCTAAATGGGGATTGGTTCAATAGGAACCAATCCACGAAGCTGCTCAAAAGGCGGCAAAACTAAATACCTGTCATTGGCTACAAGCCGGCAGGCAAATCCCTATAAAAAGGCTGCCGCGGCTTGAGCCAACGTTCCGTTTGTCAACTGCTGTAAATAATAAAGACTTTGTTGTTGGAACCCGGTCTACCTCGCGTTTTTCAGGACGGAACATCTTCAAAGGAAAACAAGAAAGTCCTCTTGCCTCTTGAAAAAGCACCTTAAGGGATAACCATGATCTGGATGACTGAGAATCTCCATAGACAGGAGACTGTGAGTTCTAGTCCCACCTTAAGACATGGTGATGTTGTGCCAGTCACCCTCTCTCAGCCCACCCAAAACCACCCCACCCCACTCGGAGTGGTTATGGGGAAATAAGAGGAGGAAGGGAAGAATATTAGGAATGTTTGCCATCTTCAGTTACATATCAAGTACAAGTAATAAAGGATAAAAAAATTCTAATAAATAAAATTAATTGGGTTTGTGCCACAATTAGATTTGATGCACCTATTGTTCTGCTGTGAGCCTTTGTGAGGAATTGATTCCAACCAAAACTTCACTTAAGAAAGCTAGTTATATTTCAGGAAATTTGACAAGGAAAGCACCCTTCAACTGCCTTTCTTCCAACTTGCACTATTCAAAAATGGAGGCGATAAAAGAATGAATGATGGAGAGTAGGAGGAAGACCCTTCACTTCATTCATTTGCTTGCGTAAAGATAGTCCACCCATATTAAAACTTCATTTCTGTTTAGAATAAATTATGGAGATAGGTCTTCCTTATTTCTCCTCCTTTACATTGCTGGCTAGCCGAAACATCCCCTTTACTGAAACATCTTAGTTAGGGATGGTTACACTATTTAAGATCTTGAAATCTAAGAATGATCTATTATGAAGTATCACTGAATGAACAAAGGAGTAACTAATTAACTTATCTGCATGAATGTAACTTGACAAATTGTGGGGCAACATCCCTGTTAAGCTTGTGAAGATGTATTACTTGGAGTACATTTCTTTGCCCTCCTGGAAGGAAATAGGGGTGGTCTAGGGTGCATTTCTGGAAGGAAGCAACTTGTGTTTATTATTCTTTTCTGTAGACAAGGGAGTAGACAGAAATTAAAATGAGATTAACTTTTGTACTGTGGATGTGAAAAATCCAGCCCAGTGCTTGAGCTTAAATTGGAACTACTACATTCAAATTTTTATAAGGTGCTGGGCAATTTACTGGTTGTAGTTTTTATGCATTTATAAATGAATGAGAATTCTTTAAACAAGAGCATTTTGACGAAGCATTTCAATGGGAATAGGGGAGGTCAACAGCAAACCAGAAGCAAGGAAGTTGTTGAGCCTTTCCACACCACTGCCCTTTGAATTTTGCAAACTGTTGGAAGTTGTTTTTATTTTTATTTTTTTATTTTGTCAAGCGATTATAACAGGTGTAAGTATAAACATAGTTATGAATACATGAAATGGATACATATAAGAAAAATAAATAGGACAGGGACGGTAGACATGTTGGTGTGCTTATGCATGCTCTTACAAAGTTTCCCCAAAGGATGGGCTTCCTCCTCATCTTTTCACCAAGTGTGGCATGCCAACCACTTTCCAAAGGATTCCAGGACAAGCTGTAAGGTAGGGGCTGTGATGAGGACACAGGTTTCTCCATTCCAAAATTAGAGCCAGGAGATATGCTTCCCTGTATCCTGTGGTTGCAGAGCAGTCAAAAATGTTGGTGCTTTTGTAAAGTTCCATCTCTAGACTGAACAGACAGCTGCTAACGCAGGAAGTGGGAAACTGTGAATGGGGAATATTTTTCCTGTATCTGACAGACTCATTGAGCAAAAAGTGAGACCACATCAATGAGTTGGGAAATTCCTCAAGTGAGTCCATTTTAGTTCATTTTCAGTTAACAGTTTTCCCCGTGGACAATTGAGAGCTATTTGCAGGTTGAGAAAAATATGTATATCTTCAGAAGACTTGGAGAACAATCAGTCTTCCATTTGTTCTCTCCAGTAGATGGAATTTAAGCCACATGATTCAAAAGAGCAGAATCAAACCTTGATTAGTTGCCATTTGCAGCTTCCATGTATTCATTTAGCTTTATTAAAACTCTTTGAATGAATGCCTACCACCACTCGGAGAAGATATTAGAATCCACCATTTAATAGGTATTTTATAACAATTTTATTTTTATCAGTCTCAAATCCCTTCATCTTAGCTTAGACTTCTATTTATATATTTACATTTTCCACGTGCATGGTTTTATAAATCTATATCATAGCATCTACTCTGCACTTCTTCCATCTCATTTTCGTGGACCGTGATGGTGGCTTTACCACAAGCTTTCTTTTTACTTTGGCGACATGTCAGAGTAAGTTAAAACATGAGTGGCCATGATTCCAAATCACGGTTTGGACATTTCTCAATTCTAATTTCATCCACGCCCTGCCTCTGGATAAACCTGTCGAACAAACCACGGCATAACATAGTGTGCTGTGCATATGTGCCATTGAAGAACGTTTAAAATGAACAGGTAGAGGAGGTGGCTAGCAGAAAGAATTGGAGGCTGACAATGTTTCCCTAAAGCACTGAGCACTTTTAATAGTTGTTTGGTCCGTTAAGAAGATGGCACTTAGCCCAGGCCTGAACTGACATCATCTCTGCCTCTTCCCCAAAACCACAAATATATTTCCCATCCTCAGCTATAAAGGACGTGCTTGGAAAGATGTGGTGAGCTCAGGGCAGGAAGGATCTGTCATTCAGAAGAAAAGCCAGGCCAGAGATCGCAGATTGGTTTTATTTTCACATGAGTCTTTAGAAGATTGATGGAGGGAAGAGTCAGAAGAAATACATATCTGATGCTTGCCATGCCAGAATGAGGTGGTGGAACAAGCACCTTCAGTTTGGTGCATCCGAACCAGAAATGTGAAGTTTATTTTCTGCAGCAGACATAGATCTTTGGCTGTCTTGGGAATTTGTACTTTCCAGCACCACCAAAAATATGTAATTGCAATCAACAGATAGGAGCAATGCCTTCTAATAAACTGGAATGCTTTCATACTGTTCAGCAAAGCCCATAGTATGTTTTACAGATATAAGCAGAGTTGGAAGGGACCTTGTAGGTTATCTAGTCCAACCCCCTTGCCTAAGTGGGAGACCCTACACCCTTTCTGACAAATAGCAGTCCAATCTCTTCTTGAAAGTCTCCAGTGATGGCTCTCACGCAGCTTCTGAGGGCAAGCTGTTCCATTGGTTGATTGTTCTGTCAGAAAGTTTCTCCTTATTTCCAGGTTAAATCTCTCATTCTTCAGTTTCCATCCATTATTCCTTGTCTGGCCTACATGTGCTTTTGAAAATAGCTTGACCTCTTCTTCTCTGTGGCAGCCCCTCAAATATTGGAAAACCGCAATCATGTCTCCCCTGGTCCTTCTCTTCACTAGACTAGCCATGCCCAGTTCTTGTAACCATTCTTCATATGTTTTAAGTCTCCACTCCTCTAATCATCCTGGTTGCTCTTCTGTGTACTTTTTCTAGAGCCTCAACATCTTTTTTATAGTGTGGTGACCAAAAATGGATGCAGTACTCTAGGTGTGGTCTTACAAAGGCTTTATATCCCTTGATCTTGATTGTATCACTCTGTTAATGCAACTTAGAATTGCATTGGCTTTTTTGGCTGCTGCTGCACACTGCTGGCTCATATTTAGCTGGCTGTCCACTAAGATTCCTCTCACAATTACTGCTATTAAGCCTGGCTTCACCCAGTCTATATGTGTACTTTGGGTTTTTCTTGCCTAAATGTAGGACTTTTTATCATGGGAAACAGAATAAGAGAGGACTGGGCAATTCATTTTTTTTACGTTCTCAGCAGTTATCCCTGGAGGTGTTCGTGAGCAATGAATGTCATCTGTGAAGAGGCTGCCTAATTATAAATGGTGCCCTTTAGAGAGGCAGGGAGGCACACCTTTCCTTTGTATGCCTTTGTTCCCCTTCATTGCACATACATTGGCCTTGAAGAGCTGCAACGTGATTCAGATGGCTTTCAGGTCTGTAAATTCTTATTGAAACCATCAGGAGCCAAGGACAACCAGGAATTTGTCCAGACTTGTCTAAGATAGAATAATCTCCAGCTAAGCATGTTAATAATATTTTGAGTCCTTTTTAGCATCTAAACCAGCGTTTCTCAACTTCGCAGCTGCCACTGATTACTGTTAGCTGTTGGATGTTGCCATGGCACGTTTGCGCCATAGTTAGGGGTAGAATTGGTGTACCTCAAGGGCATTAAAATGCACGGCTACTGCTAGAAAAAAAACTAGGCCCAAATCCTCCCTCTTCCAGCACTTGCTCACTCTTTCCCACCAAGTGTTAGATGAGCGTGGTGGATGTTATAGTCAAAGAACCAGTTTGGTCAAGTAGTGGTTAAATTACCAAGCTAGAAAGCGGTAAACTGAGCTCAGATTCTGCCTTAGCCATGAAAGCTAGCTAGATGACATTCGGCCACCCATTCTCTCTCAGGCCATCTCACCTCACAGGTTTGTTGCTGTGGGGAAAATAGGAGGAGGAAAAATAGATAACATATTAACACACCTTCCTCCTTCTATTTTCCCCACAATAAGCCTGTGAGGTGAGACCTTTCCTGAAGGCTTCTGATGGTGAAACAGAGGCTGGGGTGCCATGTGCGAATGGCAGCAAGCAGCCGCAGAAGTGGGCTGGCATCTGCTGGGCGGAGCTGCTAATGCCACCGCCGCAAGGTGAGACAGTGGAAGACATCTACTGAAAATAAGACCTAATGCCTCTTTTGGCAGCAAAACAAATAATAAGACTGGGTCTTATTTTCAGGAAAACATGGTAGTAACCTCTGATCCAAAACTGGAGAATATACTGTATTTAGTCTGACCCATGTTTTCTGGCATACACTTTTACACTTGTGGACTTCTTGATTTATCTGGAAAAAATGGTGGACCAGTGTACAGGAAATTAAGTAGAAGAGACTGACAGGATCAAACTTAGAGAAAGCACCATAGATTGAAATCCTGTCAAGAATACAGAGATCATACCTCATCTGCAGTGTGGGATCAAGAACACAAAAATAATACCCTCAGTTCCTCAAATTAGTTAGATTTCATAAATTATAGTGGTTTAATTATGGACCAGTTTAGGCAAAACCATGTCTAATGAAATTCTGCATGCATCTGGAATATTTGGAGACACAGGAAAAAACATTAAATTAAAATTAAAGCCATCTGAATGACCTGGAAAAATATAATCTCTAGCAACTATGAATTCAATGGTAGTCTGCAAAGAGGAGACACCATATACTTGCATCTTGATAGATTTCCAGCTTTATGGACAATGTCTTAACTGTTGTTGAGAGGAGTTACTATGTGTATAGCTGGTATTCTTTAGCTTCCATCCATTTATCCATCCTTCACAAAATGTGTATAAGGCTTTTTCTTCACTTCGGGAACCTTATAACATGAAAAAGCACAACAAATATTTTATATGAATTTGTGAGCCCTTCTGAAACATTTGTGTTGAAATTTAATGCATGCATTCTGATTCTCCGTTAATAATAAGAACCACAAAATAACAATAGTAATAAACAGGGAGGAAAATGGCTACAAAACATTCCTAAAGGAATTTCACTGCTGAGAAGCTCTATTAATTTCATCTCATATATATCATTGGGAAACATTGCCTGAGAAGAATCAGATGAAAAAAATTCAAAGTTGTTACAAAATAATTTACTCTGTAATTTTTCATAGTTGATGTACTTAATTTCTGGATCTCATTAAAGTTTGAGAGGGCTCCAAAAGGAATAGATTATGTTTCCTTCTGAAAGTAACTTCATTTTCTAACCACATTTTGATGGGCATTTTTTTTTCCAGAAGGAACAAGTACTCTGAAGTCTAAATTTAATTACCTACTGTACATGAATGGTTAAAAGAAATTATTTCATTATTTCCTGAACACCGTGAAGTTTTTTTATACACTGTAATTCTCCACAAACCATTTACAATTCTGTTTGATCAATAAAAATAGGCTTAGTGACACATCTCAAAATGGAACTGAGAACGTGGGGTGGGCATTAAAACATCCAAGTTATTTTATCCTATTCTTTAATCCTTCATCTATCTGGAAGAACCTTGGGACATGAATGATTATAACGCTTCCTTTTATTGGAAGAAAAGAAAATTACTTTACATTCTCCTTTAGTCAAGGCTGTATTTTTAGCTGGTGCCAATAAGCAATATGAAAGTGTCTGTTTTTCTTTCTGGGCAGGGGGGCAAAAAAAAAAAAGTCAGACCAATTTAGTGTCATGTCTAGAGCTGGTGACATCTTTCTCAATGCTTTTCTTTCCAAATGAGGCCATTTTAGCTGTTTGATTCAGATAATTTTGCCAACTGAGAATGGCGTCAGACAGAATGAAACTTAATGGAGGATCCTGAGAGAGGCCACTGTGAGGAGATTCTTATTCCAGTCTCAACTTCAATTTGGCTCAATCTTAATTTATTGGCAGATACGGTCATACAAGAGTTGCCAACCCATTACCAAGGTCAGAACAAACTAACTAGAAAGTTTTCTGGGAGAGATGAAAATGTTTTTCTTTCTTTTTTATATATAGACACCACTGGAATGTATTGGTGCCTTCCAATTCATATTTCTAGCCAGCCTCCAACTTTATATGGTTCATCTACACTATTTTTCATGCCTTTCACTACATTTAGTGTCTACCATTGGTGATTTGATTAAAATAACATGATTCATGAGAGAAGAAGAACCAGAACTAGATCATGACCAAGATGCTGTAAGTCCTAGGATATTTTCAAATATTTTACTGAAGAAATTATGAGATGATTTGCTACAGAACATTCTGTTCTTGCAAAGTTGTGGGGAGTGCATTGTCAAAAATAAAAATATCACCTGATTCTGATCATTGAGACTGGATGGCTGTTGCTTACGTGTAAAGCGAAACATGAGATCTGGCCTAAATTGCTGTCATTTTCCTAACAGAGCATACAGTTTTGGTCACCAAATTATAAAAAAGATGTTGAGACTTTGGAAAGAGTGCAGAGAAGAGCAACCAAGATGATTAGGGGACTGGAGGCTGAAACATACAGTGAACAGTTGCAGGAACTGGGCATGGCTAGTCTAGTGAAGAGAAGGACATGACAGCAGTCTTCCAATATTTGAGGGGCTGCCACAGGGAGGAGAGGGTCAAGCTATATTCCAAAGCACCTGAAGGCCAGACAAGGAATAATGGATGGAAAGTGAACAAGAAGAGATTCAATCTGAAAATAAGGATAAATTTTCTGACAGTGGGAACAATCAACCAATGGAACAACTTGCCTCCACAATTCGTGGCAGCTTCAGCACTGGAAGCTTTCAAGAAGAGACTGGACAATCTGTCAACAATGGTATAGGATCTGCTTGGGCTGGAGGTTGGACTAGATGACCTACAAGATCCCTTCCAACTCTGTTAATCTGTATCTTTATCTGTATATTCCAGGGAAGCTTACTTGTGTGAGCTCTATAATAGAAAATCTCTCCTAAGGACTGAATTGCAATTGCATATGTAATCTAAGAGTCTTAGTAGGAGGCAGTCCTGGGACAGCTTTGGCTTTCTAGGACATAAAGTGGCTAAATGTTCAAAGTGACAGTTGGATGGGGGAACCATTGAAGAATCCCAAAGCTGATAGTAAAAACTCAAAAGATAGTAAAACCTCAAAAGATATTTTAAAAGACATCTCAGAGGACAGTGATAACAATCCACTTCTATATTGTTGCCATCACAAAAGCTACATTGATGTGGTCACTCAGAAGTTGAGTTTGATTCAAGTTAAATGTTGGGTTAGTATGACTCCTGATAGCCTTAGGCGAAGCCATGTTTTGCCTACCTGGCGCCATCCACATGCATTGGACTAATTTTATAATACTCAAACAACAAACAAGTTTTTGGGATTCACAATTTAGCCCAACTAGAAGGTACCAAGCTATGAAACACTGTCTTCAATTATCTCCTAGATCTTGTGTGTAGACAGCAGTAATATTTCTCCATAATGGAGAGCGTTCTTTCCTTCCATTGCTTATCTCTGTAGCCTTAAACACACTCTTGGTGCTGGTTCTAGATCAGCTCTATGCTTCTCATACCCAGACGATGGTCTATCTTCCCAGCAAAGTTGCTGTTTCTAAGTTGTTATTGTTTTTTTGGGAGCGGGTAGGGAGGGCAATGCTGGAACTTCTGGCAGTCTGTTTTACTACCGACTTTTCTGATTCTATCCACTGCCCTCAGGCAAGAAAATAATGCTCTGAAAATCAGAACAGAAGGGGGCTGGATTTGGATTGCTAGGAAAATGAGGTAAAACAATTACTGAGATAGAAAATGGACCAGATTGGCTGGAGACTGAAAGAGAAGGAAAAAGAGAGATTACCTAAAGGTGAAACAGAGAGAACCCTCACAGCTGCCCCATTCTTAAATTATCCTTCCTATTGTTTGCATAACTCAAAGCTGACCCCATTTATTTATTGCCAGAATTAAATGACTCTCCATAGTTATAAGATCACCCAACATAGCAATAACATCCATGATAAGACATCTGTCCTGCACTTCTCACTGTACTCATCGAGGCAAACATACACAGACACATTTCTTGGTCACACAGAAGGAAATATGGTATCTTTGATGGCTGCTGCTGCTAAAAGCTTGAGAACAATTTCAGAACTCATCTTTGGGTTTTGTTTTGTTTTTAAGTTATTATTTTTTTTAAGAATCAATTTTATTTTTATTTTATTTTCAAGAATCAGTTATCCAACGGGTACTCTTTTATTACGTACACACATACCAGTTTAAACTTATATGTTTCTCTGTCATGTTCATACTTATACTTGTTTTCTCATTACATGTTCGACAAACTGAACGAACTAACTAAAAATAAAGGTACACAGCAACCGTTGCTCGTATGTTTTAACCTCCAGTCCCCTCATCATCCTGGTTGCTCTTCTCTGCGCTCTTCCGAGAGAGTCTCGACATTATAGTCTGGTGAGCAAAACTGGACGCGGTACTCTTGAGTGTGGTCTTACTAAGGCTTTACTTACCAAGTCCTGGCCTGACCACATCCCCGCCTTTGGCGTGCGCGCGGGAAATCCAGCGGGGCGCCTTCCCCTTCTCCGCCTGCTTGGCGTGGGGGGTGGGGGGTGGGGGTGGACGGGAGAGCTTCAGCGGCGGCGGCGGCGGCGGCGGCGTCCCGCGCGCGTGGGGCGTGCGCGGCTGGGGAGTCTCCACCTCTTCTGGCGCGGGCCCGGGGAACTGCCGGAGCCGCCTTGGAGTTCTCCGCAGACGGGGCTGGAGGCGAAGGAGCGCGCTCTGCAGCCTGACGAGGCGGCGTCGGCGTCGGCGGTCTGCAGTCTCTCTCTCTCTCTCTCTCTCTCTCTCTCGGAGCAGCGGCCGAAAGAGCGACCCTCGGCGGCCTCCTTTGGTAGCGGGCTCGACTCGGTTCCCGGGTCCGCAGCACCTCCATGGACGCCAGGTGGCTTTTCTGCCGAAGCAACGCGCGCTGAGCGTCCCCCGCGGCCCATTCCCCCCCCCCTTTTTCTTTTTCTTTTTCTTTTTCTTTTTGAAGGGGAATCGGCTCGTTTGAAAGAGAGGAGGCTGCGCTTTGGCCATGCTCCGATCCTGGGCGCTCGTGGCCCTCTTCTTAGGTGAGAGTTACGCAAGGCTCGGCCGGTCGGCGAATTGGGGGAGCGAGCGGGTGGGACGGGAGTGCGGCGGTGGGACTTGCGCGGCTCGGCCCGGGATTGGCGTTCCTTGGCGCCGTCGAGTTTCAATCGGGGCTGTTGAGGGCTTTCGGGAAAGCCAGGGCTGCTCCCGCGAGGATGGGTTTCTTCCCCCTCCAGCCGAGCGAGCTCCGGGAGTGTTGTGTGTGTGGGTGGGTGGGTGTGGGTGTGGGTTTGATTTATTTCCCCCGGAGAAACCTGAAAGTGAAGGGGTCCTTCATGCTCTCTGAACTTATTTGCTAACACTGATTGAGGTTGCCTCCTTTGGGGAATAAAACGTCTGCAAACAGGGAGCACCAAGGAACCCCCTTCGGGTCCACCCAAAATATTCTCCTTTATTCAAATGTTAACAGGCAAACGTCAAACGGAGCGCGTCGCGCACGCAGCTGGATGGATGGGGCTGCCGTCGAAGAGACGGTGGAAATCCCGCGGCGGAAAACGGGTTACCTGTTCCCGAACGCGGGATCGTTCAGACTCAAAACAACGGTGTCCGGAATAAGCAGCGCGGTCCTTATTTCTCGAGCGCTCACAAGTTAAGCCCGCCGTTAGCTTGCTTCGTACCCTGCTTTATAAAGCCTGCCAGGGGTTTGGAAAAGTTTTGAGGTTCGAGGGTATTAAGAGAAACTAACCGCGGAATTACTCTTGGATTGCAGGGGCGAGTCAGTTAGCTGGAAAGAAAATTAAAAAGAAAAAAAAGAAAAGAAAACCGGGAAAGGCAGAACCTTTGTAAAGGGCATGTTTAGTAGCTGATCCGTGAAGGCTTCTGCTAAAATAAACGTATTGATTTTTTAAGACGCCGCAAAAAAGCTTTTACTGATTTTGCTTCGGTAAACTTGAAGGGTTTTTTCCTTAATGAAGAGACAATCCACTCCCGTCCGAGTTTAAATGTTGCCACTAGTAATAATGATAATTATTACTAATAATTAAGAAAATAAGGATTTTTCCTGATCAATTCAAAGGACTTTGTTCCATATGGGGCAAAATGGCTCAGGAGATTCTCATTCATTCCAGCTCATAATTGTCCCAAAGGAGCTTTTATTTTAAAGACAAGTGAATTATCTGTTTTTGTGATGGTTTGTTTTTTGTTAAATTGTTTTGCTTTTCATCCAAGAAGCTGAAGAAGTGAAGAAACTTCTTGGATGAGAAGCAAAACGTCTTGAAAGAAAAATCAAGACAGTCCAGTTGCCTTCAAAATGAGATGTGGGGCTGTGTATAATTGCAGTCAAAAGTGGGAGAAACTGAATACACCTGTTTGCAAAAACAAAAAAACCCTGAGTTAGCATATTGGCTTCCATAAGGCTGAACCAATTTGCATGTTTGGTATTTTTTTAATTAGGTTAAGAGGAGCTGTTGCTCTGGTTTGGTGTTTTTCAATCTGGGTAAATTTAAGATGTATGGACTTCAACTGCCAGGATTTCCCAGCCAGTAATATATATGGAAAGAGTGGGAGAGTGCTGACTTTTTTGGCTTTTTGAAAAAAGTAAATTCTGCACAGAATGAAACTGCCAAGGAGTAACTGTTGACCACTTTACATTGAGAATGTCAGCAGAGTGAAAATTAATCACTATTGCCTTCTCAAAGAGCCAATATCTGTTTGGAATAAACAGATTTTCCTTCACCATCTATTTAAGAGGCCAAATTGTTTCTTGCTTTTAACACTCTTTCTTCTTTTTCTTTTTTAAAGGATGCTTCTTCACAATATTGTGCTCTGGAGAATATGGGGAATTCTCTCCAAAAGTAGCATAATGTGTGAGACTTAATAAATCTGTTTCTTGTGTGGGCTGAACCATCTGGGCTCCTATTTGTAATGCAGGATGGATGGAGAACCAGGGAAAGCATCCAAACCTCCTGTCCCTTGCCCAAAATAGATGAGGCTTCCTGTGTCTTTTATGCCCAAAATACCAGATGGTGATGTGTGTGTGTGTGCTAAATCTAAGACAATGTCATATTCAGAACCCTTCTGTTCTTTTTTCTCCCTTCCCATATTCAGGAATTGATAGCAGGCTCTGTGGGTAGCCTGGTTGAACCTTGGCTCATGTTTTAAGCTTAGATGGTTTTCTTAAGTCTGTCCAAGGCCAATTCCAGAAGAGTGGCCACAATAACTAATAGTAGCTAATACAGCAAAGAATCTGGAGGTGGCATAAACACAAATCCTACTCCTCGATTTTTTATCTTATTTTGTGGAGAAGAACTTCTGTCAGCAGATGGATATGTTGGCTGATTTTCTTAAGTGTGAAAAAATATTTTCTTGTGCTCTTTGGTCTTTTTCCTTTGAAATCCCAAGTCATTGATCTCTTGGCCTGCAGATTTTATACTGTAACAAAAGGGTTTCAGAAACACAGGTGTTGTGTGTTTGGTGTCTGCTTCTGTTTGCTGGGGCTGGGATGGGTTTAGAAAGCAGCTCCTAAATATCAACTAAGCAACTAATAAAATATCAGATTCACTAATGAAGAAGAGGTGACTGCTGAGTTTATTAAAAATATCTAAAGTTTGTATGGAATAATTTTCTGACTAAGAAGACTGTTTGGTGGGGGTAGATGGGATAAGGGAGATTGCTATCATCTTTTCCCATTATTGTACGATATTGAGCTTGTTTAACTGGATAAATGAGAATTGTTAAGTTTGGGGTTTTGTCCTCCTCTTTGTGCAAGTTTTTTCCCTCTGCCATTTGCACTTGCTGTATTTGCATTTCATAGCTTTCAACGGCATGAAAATATTCTTGGTACGATTAGCAGAATATATAAAAGACATGCCAATCTATATAAAGAAGAATATTTGTGTACGCACAGTGGGCCTTCATGAAGCAAAGAAGAAGGATTGCTAGTTGCTCAAATGGTGATGGGAGTTGACATTTGTGTATATAAACATGACATTCCCTGGCAAGTTTTGTAAAATTTGAAGCCACCCAAACATGGCTGAAATTCATTTACTTTATGGAAAAACATCTGGAAAGTGAGGTATAGCGATAGAATTTTGAGTTCAATTGTTGAGATGGGTAGCCATACAGATTAAATTAATATGTAAAATACATTAATGATAGACTTCTGTACCTGTACAGAATGTGAGGCTACTGTTACTCACATCCTACAATAGTGCAACTTTAAGATATGTGCAATTCTCAGGATTCCCTAGCTAGTCACATACTGTCTGGGGAATTCTGGGACTTGAAGTCCTTATATATCTTCAAATTGACAACGTTGAAAATCTTAGAAGCTGGAGTTCGAAACATTTGACTGATAGCTAAAAGCAAACCATGATGGTGTGGTGGAATAGAAATGGCTTTGTCCTCAGCCATGGAAGCTGAGTGAGCATCTTTGGGGCAGTAATACATTTTCTACCTAGCCTACTTCACAGGGTTAGAGTTGTGGGGAAAAGCTATAGGCTTTGCAGGGAATGCAATAAAGGTTTCAATGAGTTCTGGTACAAAAGACAGGATATTAATTTAATACGGGTAAATATCACATGATTATCAAATATCTTATAAGATCCAAGTAGAAAGTTAAGATGGACTGAGGTGGTTTTTGTTTTTAGGGTTATAATCCATAATATCAGATAAAGCAATAAATAAGACAGTTCTGTCTTCTTGCCTAGTGTTTTGAGTGACCTGCTAGCTTTTCAAGTATCAAAATTATTTTTCAACAGCAGGGATTTGGAGCTATCAAAGTAGTTCAAAATCAGGTTTATTTTCTCCCGCTCTCCTTTTTGCAATGTTTTGCAATAAGAAATGAATTTGAAGTGAAATAGTGGCCTCCTTCCTTCCTTCTAAAAGTAAATCTGGGACATCTCAATCCCTGCATATAGTTACAGATCTTCTGTTGCCCACCATGCCTACCTGCCATAGACTTCACCCTGAACCTGGCTTTTAATTTTTGAAACAGAAAGCTTTTTCATGTGCACTCTCAACTGCACTAAGACAGGATCTCCGAGGGACTTGTTGGTAGACTTTTAAATGGTTAGGAACTTAAGCAGCTCAATTAAGTTGGGGCTATGTTTGGCTGGTCCCCAAACAGAGCAGACCAGGAGTGGGATTCAACTACCGTTTCAGTGACTACATTTTGTGCTGCGTGCATGTGTAAAGAAACCTTGAGCTGTGCTGTTCAGACAGCTGAAAAGTGCTGCGTGCGTGCGCGCAGTGTTTGAAAAGCCTCTTTTTTCCTGCTTTTTCAACCTCAGATGCTTTGCGCCGCACAGCTGAGGTTGAAAAAGCAGGAAATAAACGCAGGCGGGCGGGCCAAACTGGTTCAGTGTCTGCTGCTCTTCAGAGCTACTGGTTCTATAGAACCGGGCAGAAACGGTAGAATCCCACCCTTTGGAGCAGACATTAAAATAGTGATACTGAATGTGTTCAGTGCATAATTCTTTTTTCTCCTGGATGAATGTACATGCTAAGCAATACTTTTGCTGGCTTCCTTGCACTGAGAGTGACAGATTCAAGGGCTTCCTGCTACATTTTGCTGCATAGATAGATAGATACCTTCATTCATCCCCTCTTAGACGAACTTTATTGTCACTTTGAATGTGCACTAATCGGCATACATCAGGAGTATCAAACTGGCAGCCCAGGGGCTGGATGAGTCACATGCAGACCACGCCCACCTCAGCTCCGTGAAGGGAAAAAACCACCATGAAACATCACATGACAACAACATGATGCGACAAGTTTGACACCCGTGGCATACATTAAAATGAAATTCTGTTGCATACAGCTCTCAAAGGGTGTCCACCTCCAATATGCACTACATAAACATGGCTAAATAAACAAATAAATGCAAAATTATGCATATACCCACATATATCATATGACATGGACAAACCACACAGTTTAGTTTGGACGTATACATGTACATGGCAAGAGAAACAAATCTTGCAATCTTTACCAGACGGATAGCCTAGGGAACAAAGCTCTTTCCTATGGGGAATCCTCACCCATAAATGAAGGCTGCTTAGAAAACTAGTGGATTTAGAAACTAAATCATTGTGAGAATTGCACTTTCTTTAGATAATAGTAATATTAAGGCTTCCTCTGGTGGATGTGCTGGTGGTTATGTACTGTATGTGTAAAACCCAAGGAACCAAGAATGGCATGTGGAGTTACTTCCAAATTGTTTCTTTATTGTGTTTACTGATTGACAGAAATTGTGCTAGACCCAAGCAACAATCTGCATAATATAGATATACTCTGTGAATTGCTAAGGAGGGTCCGCCTTCATCCTTTTCCTTCATACCAAAAACTTCAAGCTTTTCTGTCTTGTTTCCTCTCTGGGAAAGAGACCCTCCCTCCTGCAACTCTGGACTACATTCCACCCCATCGTGGTTGAGAGGAGATATTTCTGGCCCATTGATAATGGGCAGTAGTTAGGGATTATCTATTTCTTAAAAGCAAATAGGTGTGTGACAATTGAAGGCACCTGTTTTTGATTGGCCTTTTGTCTAGAATGGTATAAGGTCTCCTGTCTAAGCAGAGGATTGGACTAAAACAGAGGTGACAAACCAGAGGTGGTGTTCAGCAGGTTCTGAGCAGTTCTGGAGAACTGGTAGCAGAAATTTTGAGAAAGTCAGAGAACCGGCAAATACCACCCCACCCCCATCTATTCTCTGCCTGTTCTGACCCAAACTTTGTTCCAAGTAAAGAAACACCAAACAGAGATAAAAGCAAAACCTTTTCATGCTTGTCTCTGAATTCCATCAATTCAGGGTTAAAAGGCTATTAAAACTAATTGTCTCTGATAAGAACAAGCCTTGCCAAGGTTGTGCAAGGCTGCCAAAAGCACTAGATTAAGTTGCCATGAAATATTCCAAACAAAAAGTCTTCAAACACAAACCAAGATAGTCCGAACTTCCACAAGGCTTGAAGTGCAAGAACTTCTTTGCTTCCTGCAGAGAATACCGGTCGCTCAGGCTGGCTTTTATCTCTTAAGGGAGGGGGCATTACCTTGCAGTCTTACTCCCGAGTTACCCTTGCTGCTACAACTGCTCTTCCCTTCAAGCAGCCCTGCGCGCACGGGCACTGGGCACAGGCTCCTCAGGGACCTCTTCATCACTGCTGCCAGCCTCCACAATCTCCGAAGGCAGCACTCCACTCCCTGATGGTCTTGGCTCCATTCCTACATCACACGCAGGCCCCTCATCTGAGTTCTCACTCTCCGAGACCTCGGCCATATGCACCTGCTGCTGGCGAACCATAGCACTGCCTCCCACATCCCAGCTGATTGGCTGGGTCTTTGGTTGCCTTGCACAGGAGAATGGAGCTGGGAAGCAGGTTAATGGGGTGGGGAGGGAATGGAAATTTTGCAGTATCCTTCCCCTGCGAAGCCCACCAAACCACGCCCACAGAACTGGTAGTAAATTTTTTGAATCCCACCACTGTGGCAAACTCAAGGTCCACACGTCGAATCCATCCCACAGGGTGCTTAGATCTGGCCCGCAGGGCCGCCTAGGAAACAGCAAAGGATCGGCCCACGGTGCCTTTGCCAGTGAAAATTGAGTTTGGGAGGGCTGCGCACGGGGCTCCCTTATCGCTGGCAGAGGGTTAGAAAAACAAACTAAAAACAAAAAGAGAAATCTCTCCCCTTTTGCATTTGAGCATGCAGGAAAGGACAGGAAAGGAGAAAAGGAAAGAGGAAAAACAAAAGAAAAACAAGGGAAGATGGGAAGAGAGCAAGGAAGGGAAAATAAGGAAAGAGGGGAAGGAAGAAGAAAAGAGGCTGAAGAGGGAAAGAAAAAGAAGAAAAGGAAGGGGAAGGAAGAGAGATTATAACGAGAGTGAGAGAGGACCTGAAGGAAGTTTTGCCTTAGCACTTGGCCACCACAGGTGCTCCCCGACATGAATGATGTTGAGCTGGTCATGCCCCCCTGTCCCCTCCCCCCCAAGGTTAAACACCACCCTGATGTGACCCTCAATGAAATTGCATTTGATACTCCTGGACTAGAAGACCCTTCCAACTGTGTTATCCTGTTACTGTTTCCCTAGACCACCAAACCAACAAAAAAACAATTAGCCTCCAAAGTGCTTCAGGGAGTGCGAATGGCATATGAGTTGTTGAGGCTTAGTTTTCTAAGAAGGACTTTGAGGCATCAGGGCAAGAACAGAAAGTGGTTCAAGAGAGTCACACAGAAGACTAATGGGCAATAGCAAAGCTATAAGCAGTCAGATAGTTATTAGAAATGGACTTACAGGAGTTATTGGGGTTGGGGTTGACCCTTTTTCTAAGGTTAAAGGTGGGCATCATCTTTTCTGTGGAGGGAGATTGTTAAGCCTGGGTTCCCCAACCAGGGTTAGGTAGGCAAGCTAAACAGAATGTGCAGCGTTAGTCAGATAGGCACACAGATAAATGAGTGAGCTAAGCTTGTATGTTTATTAACATACAGTAAAAATAACAGATACGCTTGTGCTATCAAGAATATATTTTATTCCAGTATAAGTTTATAGCATAGTCAAAAACAGTCCAATATTCAATTACCATGTAGTCAGTCCATTCAGGGATATTCAGTTAGCAAAGTCCATGTAGAATATCCTATTGTCAGTTCACATAAATCAGTCCGTTGTTGTCTCTCCCGTTCGAGCAATGCAGTCTTGCTTCCAAGCAGTAATCAGGGATCATCAAAGCCAGAGAGAGAGAGAGCAAGCTGTAGCCTTGCTACTTTTATATGGTTTTCATAACCACACCCACAGTTGCTATTTTACATTTAAAGCTGCATACATTAACTATGAATCATAGTTAGTATTTCACCTAAAACAGTTAGGGTGAACAATGTTATCCCTAACAGAGATGCACTGTTTGCTACTGATGAATGCAGCTGAAACAACTAATTAGTTGTGTGCATCGATCTCATTGTTGCAGGACTGAGCCTTTGGTATATTACTGTACATGAAAAAGCGAATCAAATCTAATCACTTGTTAGTTTTCTTGGTCCATGCAAATAACAGATAGCAGATAATCAGAGTTGGAGGGGACCTTGTAGGTCATCTAGTCGACCCCCTGCCCAAGCGGGAGATCCTACCCCATTTCTGACAAATGGCAGTCCAATCTCTTCTTGTAAGTCTCCAGTGATGGCTCTCACACAGCTTCTGAGGGCAAGCTGTTCCATTGGTTGATTGTTCTCACTGTCAAAAAGTTTCTCCTTATTTCCAGGTTAAATCTCTCCCTGTTTCCATTATTCATGGAATATTATCCGTTCTTCCTTGTCTGGCCTACAGATGCTTTAGAAAATAGCTTGATCCCTTCCTCTCTGTGGCAGCCCCTCAAATATTGGAAGACTGCTATCATGTCTCCCCGGTCCTTCCCTTCACTAGACTAGCCATACCCAGTTCCTGTAACCGTCTTTGTATGTTTTAGTCTCCAGTCCGTAATCATCCTGGTTGCTCTTCTCTGGACTTTTTCTAGAGTCTCAACATCTTTTTTATAATGTGGTGACCAAAACTGGATGTAGTCCTCTAGGTGTGGTCTTGCTAAGGCTTTATAGAGTGGTATTAGTGGTATTATAAATGTAGACAACATGATGACCTTTTAAGCTTCCTCTCCCCCAGCATGCAAAAATATTGTTCGACATAAAAGATCTTTGAATATGTGGGTTGTTTTTAAAATATGGGACCAATATTATGCTCTGCAGTTTCTCTGCCTGCTGTCTGAAGGGGTAATTGGCTTGTTTTCTTTTCTTAGCATCTATGTTGGGTCTTACTCCATGAAACCTTTTCATAAGGAGGTGGGTGGTTAAGTCCTGGCATTCAGAAGGGCTTGGAAGAGCCACGTCTCTCAAATAGTTTTTAACTGGTGTGGTTTTTATTCTATGTGCTGCTGTACGCTGCGGTTTGTGCTAATTATTTTGATCTGGCTGAATTTTAAAATAGAAGTTCATTGTTTCATTGTTTTTTTTAAACCCCTCTTTGCATTCTTCAGCAATAGATGGAAGAAACAATGGCTTGTCTGGGTTGGGATAAAGTGCTGTGCTAAACTTAAACAGATTTGTATTGTGGATTGTGGTTCATTGTGTTGTAGGGCTTGGGTTTTGTCGTAGCATGTTATGTGAACCAAGTCATTGTTTTAAGTTCTGATAGCATGTTGAGTGATCATAGAAATTACCCTTCATGAACTGAGTTTAAGAGTGTAGTGCAACTTCAACAGCTTTAAGCATGGCTGACCAGAGAAGTTAAAGTCCACCCATCTTAAAGTTGTTGAGGTTGAAAAGTACTGTTCTTTTTAATGAAAATAGGAGTCAGCATAGCAGAAATCATAGTGCTGGTCCATTTGAAGCTCTTCTCCTTTTTATTTCTTGGTTATGTGACCCAGTGCAGACCATATGCAAGCATCTTCCACTTGTTAGTACTCACACTGATATAAATATACATACATTAAGAGCTGTTGTGGTGCAGTGGTTAGAGTGTAGTACTGCAGGCTACTCCTGCTGATTGCCAGCTGGTTGCAATTTGGAAGTTTGAAGCTCACCGGCTCAAGGTTGATTCAGCCTTCCATCTTTCTCAGGTGGGTAAAATGAGGACCCAGATTGTTGGGGGCAATTGGCTGACTCTGTAAACTGCTTAGAGAGGGCTGTAAAGCACTGTAAACCAATATATAAGTCTTAAGTGCTACTTCTATTGCTACATGCAGCACAAGGGGATAGCAGAAACAAAACAGACAGAAAACACGTATGCAAACTCCCTGATTAGAACCTCCCCAACATGCAGGAGACACAAAGAAAACACATGTATACCCACACTCTGATTAGACTCTAGGGAGGAAGTCTGTACATGTGTACATGTACACATTCCACACACATGCATGCACAAAAAACATTTTGCTACATGAAACAGAAGAAGATACAGAAGCCTCCTATGGTGGTGATTGCTGGTACAGAAGGTACTCTGCAGATTTTCCTTGCCTTGTTTAGGATCCAGAGAGATTCAGTGGTGGAAGGGCTGGAGAAAACAATTGAACTTTAACCATGGAGTTTTGCTGGTTGAAGGAAACATCTCAATCCTTTGGAAAACATTTTAAATATGTTCTATGAGACCCGAGGAAGGAAGGAAGGGAAGGAAGGAAAGGAAGGAAAGAAAGAAAGGAAGGAAAGGAGATGGGAAGAAGGGAGAGATTGAGAAAGTGGATGGATGGATGGAAGGAAGGGAGGAAGGAAGGAAGGAAGGAAAGAAGGAAGGAGATGTGAAGAAGGAAGGGACTGGTTTTTCCAGTATAGCCTCTTAAGGTATGTGGAAGCCACAGTATGGGCTGGCTAGCAATTCTTTGAAAAGAAGCTGATTGCAGGAGGCTAATAACTCACATTTTCCTGCATGTCACAAAGTTTGGTATGTATCAGTCTGGGATCTCTTTAAAGCCACAATTCAAGTCCTACATATGCTATATATGCATTATAAGGAGGAACTCTTCTATTTTTCCATTTTGTACGTTTAAAGTTGTGCTGGAATTTTCTGAGTCTGGGAATGGACATTTGGAAAATATTGCAGGACCAGCCGAGATCTTTATTCCTTTGCTCTTTATCCAGCAAATGGCTAACAACATCTTCCCTGCATCAAGAGGATGTCAGGGCATAGATCAGGCTCATAAAAAAATCCTTAAGATACTCAGTGGAAAAAAAGAAGTTATCTGGTTTCCAAGATTTTGTAATTTAACTAGAAATAAATCTGATTATTGGGACAATGCAAAGAGTTTTTTCTGGATATACGGTGTTCTCACTGTATCATAAATCATGAGAGAAGTGGCATGGGATACTCCACCTTCTCTCCACCGTTTTTAATTATGTCATTTTACCCCATTACAAGTCCAGTCCTGGATACATATTTCTAGGAGCTTCTATGAAAATTCTCCATCATCCAGGTCATGGTAGTCCCAAAGGTGCCAAAGGAAGGTGCCAAAGGAAGGAAAGGAGATGGGAAGAAGGGAGACATGGATTTTTTTTAGTCTCCCCAAAAAAGGTATTCTTTTTTTCTTTGCAAAAAAATTTATTTGCTTCTCATTCAAGAAGAAACTGAAGAAGCTTCTTGGATGAGAAGTAAAAAAAATTAATGGGAAAAAAACCCCAAGGAAGTCCACTTGCCTTTTGGAAAATCATCTTTTGGATTTCTAGGAGTGGAGATGTGGCTTCAGGAAAACAAGTCAACATAAAGATGTTGAGACTCTAGAAAAAGTGCAGAGAGGAGTAACCAGGATGATTAGGGGACTGAAGACTAAGGTATATGAAGAACAGTTACAGGAACTGGGCATGGCTAGTCTGGTGAAGAGAAGGACCAGGGGAAACATGATAACAGTCTTCCAATATTTGAGGGGCTGCCACAGAGATGAGGGGCTCAAGCTATTTTCTAAAGCGCCTGTAGACTGGATAAGGAATAATGGATGGAAGCTGAACAAAGAGAGAGTTAACCTGGAAATAAGGAGAAACTTTCTGACAGAACAATCAATCAGTGGAGCAGCTTGTCCTTAGAAGTGGTGGCAGTATCATCACTTGAGACCTTCAAGAAGAGATTGGACTGCCATTCTTCAGAAATGGTGTAGTATCTCCCGCTTGGGTGGGGGGGGTTGGATTAGATGACCTATAAGGTCCCTCCCAACTCTGATTATCTGTTATCTGTTAACGTGAGTTGATTTGTCCATCCTTCTCCAAATGTGTACTCTGGTTTTAGGAGAGCACATTATGCAAGTGGACATCTTCTTTTGGCTTATATATGTTAAACTGATGATGTGGCAATTATCAGGAAAAATGACTCAGAAATTTCTCCTTATCTAAGACGCAAAGTGACTGCATTCCTTGCAAGTGGTTACGTTTAGGTAATATTTGAATTTCTTTTTCTCTAGATGTCTGCATTGGAAGTTATTTTCTGGAAAGCATTAGCTGCAAGTGATGAAATGGTGTTTAGGAAACAATATGGATGGCAAGTGCAAGTCAGTAAATTTTCAGCTTTAACTGGCTTGTTGAATTGACATTTAAAGAGGTTTTTTTTTTCCCCTACATTCAAAGAGAAACATGTGTGAAGGCAAGATCAAAGACAGGCCCACACTAAGCCGAATGTGCCTATCCAACAGTGTCATTGGTCGCTGGACCTTATTGCCTCACACTTCATTACGGGCTCTAGATTTTTATCTGAAAGTTTCAAAAATAACATTATCAGAGAGTGGCAAGCTAGAAAGAAGGACACAGCCATCCTTTCCCACCTTTATATATGCACTCAACACCAAGTCTCACTTTCCTCGCGCATTGCAAGCTGGCTTCGAGATCTGCTTCATCAAAGCTATGAACCACAAGGGTTTGGAATGCGAATATAGAAGCATTTTATAGAAACAGGACAACTGAATATATTTTTTTCATCTTAACTGTACATTTTTTTAGGGCTCATCTTTGATTGTGAGAATGGGGTTAACACACCAGTCAACAGAATAAAAGAGTTGGAAAGGACTTTGGAGGTACCTAGGATAGAATAGAGCTGGAAGGGAGCTTGGAGGTCTTCTAGTCCAGGCCCCTGCTCAACCTTTTTCGGCTCCCGTGCTGATAATTGCGTGCGCGCTTGCTTGCGCACTCTCGCTTGCATGCCAGCACCCAGAAGGCAATGCGTGCGCGAGCCCCCCTCATGCACCACACATCTGTGTATGCGCACGTGATTCCCCCCTTGCGCCGTGCATCTGCACATGCATGCGCAATTCCCCCTCATGTACCGTGCATCTGAGCATTTGTGTGCGATCCCCTTGCATGCAGCGTGTCCCTGCGCATTTCCCCTCCACCCCCTGTGCATGCACACCAGATACCTGACAATCAGCTGTTGAGTGGCAGCGCACGCATGCTCAGTGGGGCTCTTCTGGGCGACCTCTTGCATGCTGGGGAAAATAGCTCTGCGTGCCACTTCTGGTATGCGTGGCATAGGTTCGCCAACACGGCTCTATACCATTCCACACTAGTGGCTGCCCAGTCTTTTCTTAAAAACCTCCAGTGATGGAGCACCCACAACTTCTGAAGGCAAGTTAATTGTTCTAACTCTCAGGAAATTTGTCCTTAGTTCTAGATTGCTTCTCTCCTTGATTAACTAATCCCTATCCATTGTTTATTGTCTTGCCTTCTAGTGTTTTTGGAAAATAATCTGACCCTTCTTCTTTGTGGCAGCCCCTCAAAAATTGGAACACAGCTCTCATGTCATCCCTAGTCCTTCTTTTCACTAGACTAGACATAATCCCAGCAACCGTTCTTCATATGTTTTAGCCTCCAGGTCCCCCTAATCATCTTTGTTGCTTATTCTCTGCACTTTTTCCAGTGTCTTAATATCTTTTGTATAATGTGGTAACCAAAACTGGATGGATTTTGAAATATTATACAGTTCACGCTTATAATTGTTGCAACAACCCCTTGGTTAAGTGATCAAAATTCAGGCACTTGGCAACTGGCATGTATTTATGACAGTTGCACTGTCCCGGAGTTATGTAATCACCACTTGTAACTTTCCCTTCTGGCTTCTGACAAATAGAGGGAAGCCGGATTCACTTAATTGACCACATTTCATTTAATGAGCAAAATAAAATGGAGCAAAACTTAACTGTTTTGCTTGGCAACAGAGATTTTAGACTCAGTTGTGGTCATAAGCTGAGGACTACCTGTATGTTTCTCTCAATGTTCCATATTTCAGTGGTACTCATCTGTATCATTTTCTTTTGCTTATATGTGGAATAGTACTTCTGGTCTCTGGTTGGACCAAAACAGCAGGATTGAAAGATATTCCACAAAGTACAAACCAAAGGTACAAGTACAGATTAGGTGAAATCATCCTGGTTGCTCTTGATTTCGTTGTACGAGTTGCAATGACAACAAAGTAAACTAAATGAAACCACACTAGGAATACTGCAACCAAGTTTGGTCACCACATTACAAAAAAGATGTTGAGACTTTGGAAGCAGTGCAAAGGAGAACAACTAAGATGATTTATCCTGGAGACTAAAACATATGAAGAACTGTTGCAGGATTTGGATATGGCCATTCTGGAGAAAAGAAGGACCAAGGGGGACATGACAGCAGTATTCCAATGTTTGAGGAGCTGCCACAAAGAGCAGGAGATCAACTTATTTTCCAAAGCACCGGAGGGCAGGACAAGAAACAATGGATGGAAACTAATCAAGGAGAAAGAAGCAACCTGGAACTGAGGAGAAACTTCCTAACAGTGAAGACAATTAACCAGCGGAACAGTTTGCCTTCAGACGTTGTGGGCGCTTTATCACTGGAGATTTTTAAGAAGAGACTGGACAGCCACTTGTCTGAAATGGTATAGAATCTCCTGCTTGAGCAGAGGGTTGGACTAGAAGACCTCCAAGGTCCCTTCCAGCTCTATTCTGATTCTGAAGATGAGAAAGGAGTTTTAAAGCTTTCATCAACCTGGTTCTCCATATGGTCTGATAAGTTCCATGCCCTGGTGGTGATTAACTTAGGCAACAGGTGTTGTGGTATAACATTTTTACCAGGTAGGGAAGGTAATATCATTGAACCCCCTCTGATTTGAACGGCATGATGGTCTTTGATTTACCTCTGTTTAATTTATATCCCACTTTTTTTCTTTTTTGAGCTTAAGGTGGTGAATACCTTAATACCATGCTCCTTCGTCCAGTTTTTTCCTCCTCAAACAAATTTGTGAGGTGGGTTGTTCTGAGAGAGAGTACAATCTCTAGGCAGCTTTCGTAGATTTGAACTTGGGTTTCCTAGTGTTCACACACTAGGCACTGTGACACACTGTCTTCTGAACTAGGACAGACTGACTGGCCCAAAGTCACACAGTGAGATTCTGTGGATGACGGTGAACTAGGATCTGGGTCTCCTGGTTCTGGTCCAACATGCTAACCACTATACTATACTGGCTCTCATGGTTTAAGTGGAAATACCGTTCAGACTTTTGGGGCTAGTCTTGAGAGACAAACAGACGTTTTGCCATTGCTGGAACAGATGTTGGATTTTTTGATGCCAGCTGTGGCTCAACCACAGCAGAATACACAGGCTGATTTCAATTAAATGGCCCAACTTGTAAATATGAACAAAGCTGCCTATTTAGCTAAACTTGAAGATAGCAATTATAGCTTAACCCTCTCTTGATGTGACTTTTTGGAATGTTGGACAAAGAAATGCCATTTCCACTTGGTTGCTGAAGTACCACAAGACAGGAAAATTGTTTGTGTGAGTTTGTTGGCTGCCCTAATTCATAGCTCTTCCTTTAAATGTAGTCCTCGACTTACAACCACATTTGGGCCCAAAATTTATGTTGCTAAGGGGGATCATTTTTAAGTGAAGTTGGCTCCATTTTATGATTTTCCTTGCTATGATTATTAAGTGAATCCCTGCTTAAGTTCTTAAGTTAATAATATAGTTGAATTTGAATTCTTTATTGTCATTGTACATATATACACAGTATATATACAACAAAATTCAGATAATACCCAGAGACCAGACCCAACACGCACACACACATGACAATCCCCAAACACCCCCCCACCAGCCAAAATTATCCGCCCCCCAAAAACACACAAGCATCCACACAACAGACCAAGTAATACAGTCCAACAGCTCACTGAGGGTGGTCCTTAAGTTCATTGTTAAGTACAATTATAGCTCTGGGATAAAAATTGTTCAGAAAATGTGTGGTCTGAGTTTTAATTGTTCTGTATCTTCTGCCAAAAGGCAACAGTTCACAACGATTGTAAGCAGGATGGGAAGAGTCTCTGAGAATGTTGTGTAACTTCCTCAGACAGTGAGATACGAAGATATCATCCAGGGCCGGTAACTGGAGCCCAATGATATTCTGAGCAGTTTTAATGATTCTCTGTAGAGCTTTTTTGTCCGCTACAGAGCTGCTCCCATACCATGCAACAATGTACTCTCAATGGTGCTGTGGTAGTAGGACAGAAGTAGATACTGAGATAGATTTATCTTCCTGAGCATTCTCAGGAAATACAGCTTCTTCTATGCCATTTAGTTAACTTAACATTGGCTTCCCCATTGACCTTGCTTGTCAGAAGGTCGCAAAATGTGATCACATGACCCTGGGACCCTGCAACCGTCATAAACTTGGGTCAGTTGCCAAACATCTGAATTCTGAGCACATAACCTTTGGGATGCTGCAGTGGTCGAAAGTGAAAAATGATCATAAGTCACTTTTTTTGGTGCCTTTATAATGTCCAACGGTCACTAAATTAGCTGTTGTAAGTTTAGGATTACCTGTATTTTACCCATATTTTCTTATTCCAAGCAGAGCTCGGCTTTTCAGATATACCTGGCTTGCTTATTTATATTCCAGGGAATACAATATTCAGGATGCCAATTTATTACCATGCTCTTTTCTAGAATATGCTACCAGTGTTTCTGAACCTTGGCACCTTTGAGACTTCAACAACCAGAGTTCCCCAGCCAGCAAAGTCCCCTCATCTTAAAGCTACTAAGGTTCAGAAACACTGTGCTGTCCAGTTTCCCTCCCCTTTGCTCTTCTCAGATCATCTGGGTTCCACAATTTTTTGCCCCCAAGCAAAAAGATGCCCCCCATCGATCCAGCATGTTGATACCTCCTCCGGTCTATAAAGTGGTGTTTTGGCTAGATGGAGATAAAAACGCAGATAATGAGTGCAGTATTAATATGATATTGTCTGTATTGTTCAGGAAATTAAGGAAGTCAGCAAGAGCCAAATCAGTTTCCAAATGTTTGTTCTGCCAGATGTAGCCTTCCTTAAATAGGGTTCCAGTGCTAGTATTTTTTTTCCCTAGCAATTTTTGGTTTTTAAAAATCTACTTGCTCATCAATCTACATTTGTGTGTGTGGGGGGGACGGACAGAAAAACTGCAATGTATTCACATTTCTCCCAATCTGCTTTATAGGAATTCTATTTTTTTTTTTAAAAAAAAGCTCTATCTCTATTCTTGGGTGAAGACTTGAGGAATAACCAGTTTCAGAGCAGAAGATCCCAAGGAAGTCCATTCATCATTTCATGTTTTTCTCTACGTGAAATATTGTTTTAAAATATAGAATAGATGAATGGAAAAGACGTCCAAATTAAACACGAGCAGAAGTTGGGAAGTATGCATTTTACTTATTAGATGTGATTTGTTTGTTCAGTGTTGTTTCGTTTAATTCTTCTCCACATGAAATAATTATGCACAACTGTTCTTCTTAACCCAGTTTCTAGCCAATGTTTTTCAGACACGAAACTACAAGGATTAAATAAACAGTGTGAATTCTTTTATGTTAAGATGGTCTGGCTTGCATAAAGAAATAGTTGGTATAGTGCAGTGGAATTCCACTACTTAATGAAAGAGTAGGTAGAATTCTGGCCATGTCTGGTGATGTTTCCAACAAAGAGTGGTTAAGTGCTGAATAAGAAATGAACATTGGCAACATTAGAGTTGTTATTACTGGAGCTATACAAATACTAAGAAATAGGTGTTTTGGAACTTGACTTTTCTCCCAGTTAAGCAGCTTCCCTGTGCATGAATGCCCCATATAGAGACAGCTGAAAGAGTCTATAAAACAGTTGTGTTGCCTCAGGAAAAGATGGAACTGCTTTCACGATTCAAAATGGAGTACTTTGTGGGATCTCCCACATATTGCAAAGAGTCTGTTCTAAGAAGTTGCCCAGCTGTGGTTATTGCTATTATGTGGGATGTTTACATAGCTTTTCCATCTATCATCACTGAAATATAGCATGATTCTGTCATTCTTTGTGGGTTTTCCCTAGTGGTACTTGGAAATTGTCACTGATCAATGAGTATTTGGATTTCAAAGAGACATAGTACAGATATATATTCAACTCAAAAAGAAGTTAATGTTTTTTGAAATAGACTGGGCTTATTTCCAAAAAAGAGTTTTGTGCTTTGGTTGATCTAAAACCTCCCTACAGGATCAAGGACTCAAAAACTATTGCAAACCCTTAGCTTCAGAAAGGTGATGAGGCTAACCAGCCTTCTTGGGATTGGTCTGGTTCCCTGAAAGTCTATTAGATGGCTAAAACCATTATTTTAACCATGGTCAAGATTTTTGAAGATGGTATTAATTGTAGTGTTAAAGATCTGGAAAGATAGCAGGTTGGGGAAAGCTGGCCAAAAACACTTAGCATCTTTTTGAAGGGCTAAATAGTTTTTCAATTCACAGATAGGACAGGTGAAATATAACCAGTGGTAGCCTTTTATTCACCTACCAAGGAATTCAAACTAAGAACTTCTGGTAACTTATAGTGAGAGAGAATGGGCTCACTTCAGGGAACAAGGATGGGGTCCAGTACATGTCTGAAAGCTCAGAAGACTAAACCTCTGGTCCCGGTGACTGACCAAGTTTGGATTCTGCAACATTATACTGGGATTTGCTTTCTTTCATAATTCAAACTAAGACTTTACCCCCCCCAAAAAAAATAGAGAGAAGATCAGGGCAAGCAAGATTAGGGTGAGTCTGTTGACTCTGATCTTGTCTTCTGTCAGATGATCTGTTGTTCCAGAAAATTGTTGCTATTATTCCTGGCATAAGCAATAAATAGTTTGAAGATTTTCTACATGAAGAACACTTTATCACGGGTATCAAACTTGCGGTGTCACGTTGCCATCACATGACATTTTGTGACCACCTTTTTCCCTTGGTGGAGCTGGAGTGTGTGCGGCCTGTGCATGATTCATCTGACCTGTGGGCCACCAGTTTGATACCCCTGATTTTCTATCTCATTTCTGTCTTACCTTTATAGGGCATACCTACGTAGCCGCAGGCGCTATTGTCCAAACACTTCACTTCAGCCTGTAATTAGTAACCTGTAACTCTTGGGGAGGTGGTGGCTCAGTGGCTAAGTTACTGAGCTTGTCGATCAGAAAGGCCTGGCAGTTAGGAGGTTTGAATCCCTAGCATTGCATAATGGAGTGAGCTTCCGTTACTTGTCCCAGCTTCAGACAGCCTAACAGTTCGAAAGCATGTAAAAATGCAAGTAGAGAAATAGGGACCACTTTGGTGGGAAGGTAACAGCGTTCCGTGCACCTTTGGTGTTTAGTCATGCCAACCACATGACCATGGAGACTTCTTCAGACAGCACTGGCTCTTTGGTTTTGTAACAGAGATGAGCACTCGCCCCCTAGAGTCAGAAATGACTAGCACATATGTGTGAGGGGAACCTTTACTGTTACCTTTTAACTCCAAAGGTATTGAGTTCTTTAGGGCAGTGACTCCCCCTCAACCTTTTGGGCACCAGGGACTGATTCTTTGGGAATTTTTTTTTCCATGGACTGAGGAGGGGCGTGGTTTCATATACTACCGAGATTCCATCCATGCACAGTTGAAGCTTTTTTGGCTTATGCAACTTGGTTCCTAATGAGCCGCAGACTTGTTCTGGTCCATGGCCCAGAGGTTGGGGACCCCTGCTCTAGGGAGTGCTAAAATGGGAGCCCTCACCTTTCACTTGCTGCATTTGTTGTGGGGAAGTGGGCTTCAATTGCAAATTTCTTGATACTGTTCTGAAGCTTAGTGCAAAGGACATCATGGTGCCACAGAGGTTTAGCAGTCGTATGGAAAAAGGAAAGCTGAAAATGTTGGAGGTAGGAATTTGAAGGCATTCCCACTAATGAGAATGGCCTGTTCCTCAGCTATGCGGTACTCCAGTGTTTCCATGTGTAAAAGGGACATCTTGCAATTTGTGGTAAACCCAGTCCGGCCACAAGTCAGCTCAGATTTCTAGTGCTAACAATGGTATGTTGGTAAGAGTGGCTGAAAGGCTTGAGTGCTGCTGCCACAGATCCAGTCATACCATATGACATCTTTGACCTAGGATGCTGCCTAGCTAAGTTAATATTCTTCAAACTTCTGCTCTAAACCATGGGTTGTATTAACGAGCTGTAAAGTTGTCCTAACTAGTATCAGTTGGTTCAGTTCAGATAGTACTATTCTAACCTGAAATCAGAGGTGGTATTCAGCAGGTTCTGACCAGTTCTGGAGAAACGGTAGCGGAAATTTTGAGTAGTTTGGAATACTTCCTCTGACTGGCCCTGCCTCCATCTATTCTCTGTCTCCCAAGTCCCAGCTGATTGGCTGGGTCTTCTTTTATTGCCCTGCATAGGAGTACGGAGCTGGAAAGCAGGTTAATGGGTTGGGGAGGGAATGGGATTTTGCACTGTCCTTCCCCTGGAGTGGGGTGCAAATGGAGAGTTTACAGTATCCTTCCCCTGCCATGCCCATCAAGCCATGCCCACCAAGCCAAGCCATGCCCACAGAACTGGTAGTAACATTTTTCGAATCCCACCACTGCCTGAAATAGTCAGGTTTGGGCCACGTTTTGCTAGTGCCTCCACATGTAAAACCAAACTGTGAGTCCTTCAAGGTAAGCTGAGCTAAGTTGGTTTTTCCCCCCAAGCAATATAAGTGCATTAACACAAATCCAAGATGCATATAAATTAAAAAAAGAGTATGAAAAAAAGATCTACTATAATGTGAATAAAAAGATGGGTACTATGCATTTGAAAATTTACCATATATTAATTATAGATTATAATTATCAAATTATAATCTATTACTATCATGATAGAGGGATGCGGTGGCTCAGTGGCTAAGACTCTGAGCTTGTAGATCAGAGAGGTCAGCAATTCAGTAGTTCGAATCCCAAGCACCGTGTAACGGAGTAAGCTCCCGTTACTTGTCCCAGCTTCTGCCAACCAAAAGCAGTTCAAAAGCATGTAAAATGCAAATACAAAGCATTCTGTGCGGCTTTGGTTTAGGCATGCTGGCCACATGACCACAGAGGTGTCGTCGGATAACTCTGGCTCTTCAGCTTTGTAATAGACATGAGTACCACCCCCCTAGAACTGGAAACGACTAGCATGTATGTGCAGCCTTTATATTTTCCTTTACTATTAAGATAAACCATAAAATCCAACCAAATTCAGTGAAAACCAATCTAGTGAAAAAAAGGACTAGGGATGACATGATAGCAATTTTCCAATATTTGAGGGGGTGTGCCAAAGAAGAACGGTTCAACTTATTCTTCAAAGCACCACAAGGCAAGGCAAGAAATAATGGATATACATTAATCAAGGAGACAAGTAACTCTGGAACTAAGGAGAAATCCTAACAGTGAGAACAATTGATCAGTGGAACAGTTTGTCTTCGGAAGTTGTGGGCTTTCCATCACTGGACAGCCGCTTGTCTGGAATGGTGTAGGATAGGGCAGGGGGTTGAGCAGGGGGTTGAACTAAAATATCTCCAACATTCCTCCTTCCAACTCTGTTATTCTGTTAAATTGTGGTTCCTGTTTGTGAAGTCTCACTACTTTACCTTTATCTGTGATAACAACTCAACTCAAACATATAGTTGATCCTGATAATAAGTGTAATAAACCTAACTCTGGAAAACTCTCTGTTCTTTGTTTAGTGATGATACTTATCTCCAAGAAAATTACACCAGAAGGGTATAATTTGATCACCTGATCACTAGAAATGTAAAAAAAAAAATGACTCTTTTCTTAAAATATCTCCAGCATTTGGAAGAATAATATTGGTATATCTGTGCCAATCTTAACAGGAGTCAGTTATGCTAATGATGCATAATTTTCCACTGAGTTCTTGCATTGAAATTAAGGTGAACCCATCTGGTTTCATAACTGCCAATTTGTCTGCTGTATGAAATTACCAAGATCCATGTTTATTCCATATGGTGGATCTCCTATTTCTATATATTACTATATATTACCGATTTCTATATTTCCTATATATTACTATAACACCCTATACATTTTTGAGATAGTTCCTTTTGGCGGTTTTGAATAGTGAAGTATTAAATTCTCCCATGAGCTGTTCAGAGCATCCAGAGATGGGAGGTGCTTCATTCTCTTCTGGAAAGGCTGGGCTTAAAACTCCGGGACGCTCCTCCTCCTCCATGGGACTCCTTCTCAGCGTCCCCCAGTTTTAGCTCAGCCTTAGTGGTAAGAGGTTGTGCACTCCCTGACTGGAACGGCTTTGCTCAAATTCAGGTTGGATCTTTAAAACCCTTCACCATTTAATTCGGTCTTTCAGGCTTTCCCCTTGATCTAGGCAAAAACTAACAATTCTAAAACAGCTTCCCTCGTAAATTAGCAGAGCCTGCCATCCACAGCAGCCTGAGGCTTTCGCCTCAGAAAACAGCCTTATCTACCATTCCGATCACTTTCCCTCATAATTTAGCAGAGCCTGCCACTCCGCAAACAGCTTGAGCCTTTCACCTCAGCAAACAGCCTTATCTGCCTTTTCGATCGCCTGCTCTACGATCAGAACGGAACATTTCCTGGCTTTGCTGTTTTCTCCTGACAGCAGCTTTTAAATCGCAATTAGAGCAGCAACAGCAGCAGTTCTCCAGACAGCTCAAGCTTAACACCGGTGATTCCGCTTCCCGCCCTTTTTCAACGGCTGCCTTAATTTCGCACCTAATCACCACAGCCTCCATTTCTCACTGGTTTCCCTTGCTGGGGACCGAGAAAGTAATTGTCATAGCCTCCATTTCTCGCTGGTTTCCCTTGCTGGGGACCGAGACATTAACTTTCCATTGTACCTTCCCTGGATTTAGCAATTACTCATTTTACAGGCATTTCTCTGGATTTGCCTTTCGACCATTTACTCAATTGGAAATTGCGAGTGACAGTTATATTGCGGGGCGTTTGTCTCTGACAGGCAAGGAGCCACATCAGAGCCTGTAATAGCTGGTTTCCCTTACTGGGGACCAGGGATCCGTAGTCCTTCTCTCACTTGGAGCACTTGGGGGTTTCCCTTGCTGGGGACCCTTAGATACTGTTCACCATTTAATCTCTTATTCCCACAAATATACAGTCTTACTTTCCTGGAGGAGAGTTCTGATTTCAACTGCAGGGGATATCATTATCAATTTCAATAATAATCATAATAAATTAAAAAAAAAAATTGACATTCAGAGGCAAGACAATCCATCATACAAAATGGAATGTGACAATGCTTTCCGCTCCAAGCCAAGTAAGCCCCGTGACAAGCTTGTGTGTCCCAAAAAGGCCTCTAAGGCAGCAGATAAAGATGCCCATAGAAGGCACCTAGCATTGGAAAGACAATTGCAAAAACAAGCCAGGGAGGCAGGCAAGATGGCCATGACTAGGCTAGTTCATTTGGGGGCAGTGATAGATACTGTGGAGGACAAGGTTTTCCTCTCTCAGGACAGGTTAAACAGTATTCAGTCTTTGGCCAAGGAGATCAGGGCCTTAAAGAGGGTTTCCCTGGTATTGCTGTCTAAATTGTTAGGGAAACTGATTTCTTGTATTTCCATTGTGCCTTGGGCTCGATTCCATTCTAGAGAGCTGCAATGGTTCCTGCTACCTTTTCAGCGATCCGGAAGAGCCACCTCCAAGGTCCGGATAAAGGTACCGCACAACATTCTCCGATCGCTCTGTTGGTGGTCGGAAAAAAATGATAAACAGGGGATGCCCTTTCAAGGAACCTCACAGGGTAACAATCACAACCAATGCCAGCCTGGTAGGATGGGGAGCTCACTTCCAATCCCACACTGCACAAGGTCTATTTCCGAACAATCACAAAGCATCAACCTGTTGGAACTGCGAGCAGTTCACCTGGCCTTACGCAGTTTTCTACCCCTTTTCCATTCATGTCACATTCTGGTCTTGACAGACAATACCACAACCAAGGCCCACGTAAACAGACAGAAGGGTACTCATTCCAAACTTTTGATGCTGGAGACAACCAAGTTGTTCAAATGGGCTGAGGCCAATCTGTCTTCGATCAAGGCAGAACACATAGCAGGGGCATTAATCACACAAGTGGACTAGCTCAGCAGGGCCACAAGCAGAGCGGCGCATTTACCCGTCTGTCTTCCAGGAAGTAGTGCGGAGGTTTGAACACCTGGTAGTCAATCTATTTGCCTCTTCTCTCAACACCCAATTGCCCCGCTTTTTCTCAAGGTACCCGACTCAGGGGGCAGAGGTTGTCAATGCCCTGCAATGTCAGTGACCTCCTGGGCTTCTATATGTGTTTCCTCACTCCCGGTAATACCCAGGCTGATCCGGAAGTTGTTGCAGGAACGAGCGGAATTGATATTGGTCGCTCCTTACTGGCCCAGGCGAATGTGGTTCGCAGATTTACAGGACCTATCGAGAAAAAATTGAAGGTTTTCCCTCTCCCAAGGGCCGATACTACACCCGAACGTACAATGGCTCAATCTAGCCATATGGAGGTTAAGCGTAACCATTTAAGGGCACAACAAATTTCAGAGGATGCTATTTCCACTATTCAAGCATCCAGACGGGCATCAACAAAGCATATATACGAGGCCACGTGGTCAGCCCTTTGTCGCTGGTGCCAGGGGTCTAGGATCCATCAATAGGACAATTATTGGGCTTTTTACAGGAGGGTTGACCAAGGGCCTAGCTCCAAATACGTTACGTAGACAGGTGGCGGCTTTAGCCTCGGTGATAACCTGGGGTGACCTCCATTCCATAGCACACCATCCACATGTCTGCAGTTTGCTCAAGGGTGCCTCAAACTTACCACCTCCTGTAATTCATCGCTATCCTACCTGGGATCTCAACAAGGTGTTAGCCGCACTTATAACTGGTCAGTTCGAGCCTCTTAGAATCTCTAGGCTTAAATTCCTGACATATAAGGTGGCCTTCCTAATTGCAATCACATCAACTAGAAGAATTTCTGAATTGGCGGCATTGTCAATGCGTAAGGACCTGTGCGTGTTTCATGTAGACAGAGTGATTCTCCGTTTGGATCCATTGTTCACTCCTAAAGTAAATTCAACCTTCCACAGAGTGCAGGAGTTGGTCCTTCCAAATTTCTGTCCGAAACCATCTCATAGGCTGGAACATCAATGGCATAGACTTGACGTGAGAAGGGCCTCACACATCTATCTAGACCACACAGCAGCATTTCAAAAATCTGAGGCTCTATTTCTATCCTTCCACCCATCCACTTTAGGACAAAAGGTGTCGTCCATGACCATTGGTAGATGGTTGAGAGCCACTATAGCTAAAAGTTACGAATGCCAGTCCATCTCAGTTCCTAAGGGCTTTACAGCCCACTCAACAAGGAGTGCGGCAACATCAGCAGCATGGGTCACACAGGCCTTCATAGATGAAATTTGCAGAGCGGCAACTTGGGCTTCACCATCTCCCTTTGTCAGAAATTATAAAATTGATGCCTATGCCTCAGCGGATGCTTCATTTGTCAGAAGAGTCCTGCAGAGGGTTCACAGAATATAGGAGTGGATTTTGTTCCAGACGGAGTCCCTCCCGAAGGACAGGGCAAGCTTTGGTATGTCCCATCTCTGGATGCTCTGAATAGCTCATGGGAGAAAGGGCGTAGGTATTTACCTGATACGCCCATTCTCTGTGAGCTGTGAAGAGCATCCAGCCCCATCCATTTCTTTTCATCTGGTGGGGTTCCGTTCCAGTCAGGGATCTAGATTAGGTGATGAGTTCTGGACTTTGGCACTCAGTCTTCACAAAACTGGGGAACTCTGAGGAGGAGTTCCATGGAGGAGGAGGAGCGTCCCGGAGTTTTAAGCCCAGCCTTTCCAGAAGAGACTGAAGCACCTCCCATCTCTGGATGCTCTTCACAGCTCACAGAGAATGGGCGTATCAGGTAAGTACCAACGCCCTTTCTCAAAATTAATATAAGGCTGTATTGTTGAAGCTCTAATATTTTCATTGTCCAAAAGAGTCAGTATGAAAAAAAATCCACAGGAGTTTATTGCTTATTTGTTGCTCTATTTCATCTTTATTGAAAGGTTCACCATTATTAGAAAAAATATTTCAGTCTATAAAAATGATCTGCTTTCAAAGATTTCGTTTTAGCCAAACTGTAGTAATTATCCTGATTGAAATAGGTTATTAAAGGAGTTAAAGGAGACATATCCTTTATCAAAATTTTGTATTCTTTCAAATTTGAAACATAGTTTTAGTAAAACATTTTGGATTAAAAAAACTGATTTATAAGCTTATTTGACTCTACATATTTTCAATTTGAATCCATTGTTTAGAAGAGTCTGCTTAATAAATGGAATCATATGCCCTAACTATGCTGCTTCATAATATATTTATAAATTGGGCATGTTTCTGAGGTTTATATAGAATCTTTTTATTTACTGTAAAAGATTTTCATCAAAGCATCAGCTTTTCCTCCTCTCTCTCTCTCTCTCTCTCTCTCTCTCTCTCTCTCTCTCTCTCTCTCTCTTTCCCAATGTCTTAAAGTTTGTTCTGGAATTATCACTGGGATGCATTGCAATGAAAAATTAAGCTGCACAAGAATTTTCATCTTTTCTGCTGCAATTTGCTGTAATTCAGTGAAATGTTTTGAAGCCCAATTTTTCATGTCCTTATTTAATGTCTTTCATATTGGAATATAGTTTTGCTAATATTTTAGTAATAATACCTAAATATCTTCACTGGAAGCAGCAAAAGGGGAAGTAAAGAAAAAGAAGACCTAAATATTTTAAAGATTTATATGCTATCGGAATCCCTAAAATAATAGACATGTCCTTTGGAATTTTGAAGGGAGAATGAAAAAAATATCAGATATGATTTGCAGAAAACTAATACTGCAAATTTCTCTAACTCCTTAATATAGCTAAATGAATAAGAAACTTTTGAGAAAATTAAAAACATAATTTGCCTCACACAAACTTTATTATTGGATATAACTGTTGAGGTATTCCTCATTAGGAAAATGCGTGCACGCAGGGAAACGTAATGAGAATGATGAGGAATAACCACAACCAGCATACAGATATACTGAATTGAAAATGTAGGTTTTACTTCCTGTAAATGGTAAACAACCCAACTGTTAGGTGACTATCATTCCTAACAGTAACTGTTATTGTCGACATCTCTATGGATGGGTTGAAAAGATAAAAGACAATTCTGTTTGGTTAAAATCCTAAAGGGATTTGAATCCTGTACCTGGGTTTTAGCTGGTCCACAAATATATTGAGTCATCTACAAAAACCATCCCCAAATTTAAATATTTACTGAAAACCAACAAGATTTATATTTGAAGAAAAAATGGCTAAGGAAAATTAATTTCACTAAATTATATCATATTTAATAATGTCCTGATAGGGATAGATATATTTCAATATGGAATAAATCCATATTGATAGATATGAATCATTTTGCCTATTATCACTTATAGTCAACTAATTAACAGTTGAATATGCAGTTTAAAGTCCATGTTAAGGCTGTGTATCTTAAGACGACCAAGCCAGGAAGTTCATACCTCAAGAATTCCAGGGACTGTACTGATGTAGGGCAGTGTTTTTCAATCCCGGCAGCTTTAAAATGAGTGGACTTAAAAACTCTGAACATTAAACATATATTAAAATGGCTGAAGTTGAAGAAACACTGCTGTAGGGTATAATAACAGCATGTAAAAATTGGAAGCCTATAAAATTTTTGTCTTGCCTCTTCTTATATCAGAGAGAATGAAGGCAGGGTTATTTTGAGTCTCTTTCTCTTGTTTCTGCCTTTCCAGGGATTATGTTGTGATTTGTATTCTTCCCTGTTGTGTCTTAATGTTTCTGCTGATGCTTCTTGCATTCTTTTTCAACTTTATCTCTGCATTCCACTACACTGAGGCAAGATGTACTCATGGCATAGAGTTGTTCTTTAGGGAATTGTGAGCCACATGAATCACAATTGCTGAGTTTAAGTCACTTAAACCAAAACCACATATGTCACAACAGAGAACTTGTTAGTTTAAGTGGGAAGGCAACATATACACAGCTTGTTTACGTAGCTGCTGCCCAACACTTCCTTGTTGCTAGCCATCTTTGTAGAGCTGGCCTGGTGGATTCTTTATGCTGCCCTGACTGATGAGATCATTAACTTATGCGAGCTACTTGAATTTCTCCGTGATGCAGACTGTCAGTACTTGCATTGGATATTAGGACAGTGCCTTACCTGACTATCAGTCTATGGTGCAGAGGGTTAAAGGCAAAAAACATTGCAATTTATCACGATACATCATGTGATGCAATAGAGTTTGACACCCATGTTCTAAGAGCAAACTGGTTTAGTTCCTCAATAATGCTGGAAAGCTATAGTTTTAGCACGGGTTCCCAGACGGTGACAGTGTTAGCTCAGATTACAAGTCTTGGCTGTAAACCCGTGATGGCGAACCTATGGCATGCATGCCGGAAGTGGCATTTCCCCCAGTATGCGAGAGCTCACTTAGAAGAACTGCACTGTGCATGTGTACGCATTGCTGTCTCCCGACAGCTGATTGTTGGGTATTTGGCACGCATATGCGGGGGTGCACGGGAGACACCGGGCACATGTGCAGAGATGTGCAGTGCATGCTGGGAGTCACATGCACATGCACAGATGGATTCTGTGGGAATGATTGTGTGCACATGCGCAGAGATGCATGGCGTGTGGCAGGGGAATTGCATGTGCATGTGCAGGCACGTGAAGCACAGCAAGGGTATGACACATGCATGCCCAGATGCGCAGCATGCTGAAGGGGGATCATACACACATGCGCAGGCGGGGTGGGGGGCAGCACGCATTGCCTTCTGGGTGCTGCCACACAAGCACGCACGCAATTATTGGCATGGGAGCCAAAAATTTTTTGCCAACTACAGAGAAGATGTCTCTCAGAAAATATGGAGAACCTGGGACCTGACTATGAAGTACAGGTAATCCTCAATTTACAACCATTCATTTAGTGACCATTCAAATTTACAACAGCACTGAAAGAAGTGGTAACAAATGGTCCTTATGTTTCAACAACTTGCAGTGAGCCTGTAGCCATGTGATCAAACAACTGGTATGCATTTATGAACTTAGCAACTAGCATGTATTCATGATCAGCTTTCAACAAGCAAAATCAATGGAAGAAGCCAGAGACACTTAATGACCTGCATGATTCAGTTAACAGCCACCCTGTCTAGCAATAGAAATTCTGGTCCCTGTTGTAGTTGTAAGCTGAGGACTACCTGTGTAGTAAATAGTACAGGAGGTACTGAGTCTGAGACTTCTTCGCTGTTTGACATATTCTTCCCCACTTTGGTGTCTTTAATATGTGCCAAGCTTCAATTGGAACTGAGATATCTCAGGACCAACTTCTGCACTTAATCTGCCACTTTCGGGAGCATTTCCTAAGGATTTCCCGCTTTGGCGAGATTCAAAAAATACAGACCCACGCGTGTTATTTCTCTTGATTAAAGATAATATTTATAGCTCAGGATTGAATGGTGAGGTCCTTGGTGGTCTCTAAGCTATTGTATCAAAGGTGTTTTTTCAAGAGGCCACTGGACTTTCTTGTTTTTCTTTGAAGATGTTTCACTTCTCATCCAAGAAGGTCTGTGGAGATTCTGAATCATGTCTACAGAGAGCCTATATAATCTATGGACTATAGTCATGTCCATAGTCTATGGAGAGCCTCAACAATTCTCTAAATCTAAATCAGCTTCTATCCCAGGATTGGGGATAGTGTTGGGGCAGTGTCAGGGGTTTTCAATTCAATGTGTGAAGTGTGAAGGATGTGTGTTTGTGTTTATTTTCATAGTCATGATGTGCACTGAAGGTGGTGTTTGATTTCATTGTAAGAGGTGCAATGACAATAAAGCAAACTAAACTAAACTATAAACTAAACTATAAACTAAACTATAAACTAAACT
>BLBF01000049.1:1819490-1986239 GCA_015471245.1 Laticauda colubrina | reverse complement strand
CTATAAACTAAACTATAAACTAAACTATAAACTAAACTATAAACTAAGCTAAACTATAAACTAATCTATAAACTAAACTAAACTGAACTATAAACTAAACTAAACTATAAACTAAACTAAACTAAACCTAACTTAAACCTAAACTAAAAACAAAACAAAAGGAGAAATGTTTCCCCTTTTGCATTTGAGCATGCAAGAAGGGACAGGAAAGGAGAAAGGGAAAGAGGAAAGAGAGCAAGAAAGGAAAAATATGGAATGGGGAAGGAAGAAGAAAGAATGAAGAAGGAAGGGAGGGAGGGAGGAGATTATAATGAGAGGGAGGGAGGGTCTCTGAAGTCCTGCCTTAGCACTTAGCCACCACAGGTGCCCCCGACACGAGTCCCATGTCACACCCACCATGGCCATACACTCCACCCTGGCCCTCTGAGGTCAAACACAACTCTGATGTGGCCTTCAATGAAATCGCGTTTTGACACCCCTTCCATAGACATTTCAGGCTAGGTCACACTGGCCGATGGATGCAAAACGTATGCAAAAAGGACACAGCAAAATTTCCATCCGTTGTTATCCGCTGTCAAAAGTGCCCCAAATTTGCATAAACAGAGCGGACAACAACGGAAAGGAATGGACGTGGTGAGGATGTAGCGGGGATGTAAAGTGGATGTTCGTAGGAAGCCTAGTGGATGGAAGTGGATGACACCTCCGCAGGGCTTCTGGGGGAGAATAGCGAAGCGGATGCATAGCGGAAGGAGCGGATGCATAGCGGATGAAGCAGATGCATCACAGACACCTATAGGATGCGTAGCGGATGCGTAGCGGATGCAAAGCGTTCACTGCACATGCGGGGAGGATGAATTGCATTAGCTCCGTGGATATAAAAGGATGCAACTCGCAAGCAGAAGAAAGACCTGCTGCCAGAGACATCTTGAGAGAACACCTTGGGGAAGAAGAGGAAGCCTGTGCCTACTCCTGCCAGCCCTGGCAAGAAGGACAGAACCACTATCCCACCCCCTGGCGCTGACTCTGAAGCTGTTGGTGCTCCTGCTGCTGCTGCCGGTGCTCTTGGTGTTGCTGCTAAAGGAACATGGCAAAAAGACCATGGGCACGCCTCAGAGTGACTGAGAAGAGTGCCACAGACTGAGTTGTTACCCTGCTCACTTTATCTTTGCTTAAGACACTTTACTTGGGTCATTTTCCTTTTTAATATAGTCATACAGTTTGTTATTAATAAAGGTTATCTTTGCTTCACACACATGTTTCATTTTTTTTTACTTAATAAAGTGTTGGGGAAAACTTTGAAAAAAGGGTTAAGCCTTTGCATGCTTGTGGGATTGGAAAAGATAGTTGTGGGATGGGTAAGGATAGTTGTGGGATAGATAAACCTCCAGTGCAAGCATAGTGGGACTATATGGTCCACTCTCCCAGCTGCCACACATATGGCCCTTTATTATCAAAAACAATTTAATCATTGATCAACACATTTCAACATAAACAAAACTCTTTATTAATGCCCTGTTCATTGTAGGGCCACTCAACATACATGGCACAATGTCATCAGTGTGATGAGACAGGCTCAAGGAAGCATCCATTCAGCATCTACCATTCTGTCTTGCCACTCCACTGCTCCAGCTGAGGAGTTGCACCAGTATTTCAGGAGGTTGCGCTGCTTCTTCCCTTCACGTGAAGCTCTGTTGGGGCCTTGCACATCCACAGTGTCTATCAGGTTTAGTCCTTGCCTCCATTCACCAGGCTCCATGTCCCCATTGCCTTGTTGATGGTCCACAAGCCTGTTCTGCAACACTGGGTAGCGGTTGCGCATGAGATTGTGCAGGATGCAGCAAGCTTCCACGATGCTCCTCACAGTCTCTGGGCGATGCTGCATGGTGGTGAGAAGTACCTGGAACCTGTTGGCCAGGATGCCAAAGGCGTTCTCCACCATCCGCCTTGCCCTGGACAGCCTGTAGTTGAAGATCCTCTCTTCACGGGTGAGGTATTTGGAGGTGTAGGGCTTCATGAGATAGGTTGTGAGGGAGAAGGCGTAATCCCCCACGATGAAGTAGGGCACATCTTGTGTGTCGTTGGGTAGGAGGTCTGGATCTGGGAAACCTATGATGAGGTTGCGTTTCAGCCCCTCCTTGAGGTCACTGGCGTTGTATATCTGGGCATCTGAAAATGAGCCGTTGCCTGAAGCATCGATGTACATGAACTTGTAGTCAGCATCGACCATGGCGAAGAGGATGATGCTGAAGAAGCCCTTGTAGTTGTGATAAGAGGACCCTGAATTGGCTGGCGCTTTGCAGGCCATGTGCTTGCCATCGATGGCTCCAATGGTGTGGGGAAAGTTCCACCTCTGATACCACTGCTCTGCAACTTTCCTCCAGCCTTCTTCAGTGGTGGGACATGGTTCTCCATGTATTCTTTGATGATGGCCTGCACCACTTCTCTGACCACAATGCTGATGCTGTTGTGTGGCACCCTCCAGGCATACTGCATGTTTCTGTATGTGGTTCCAGAGGCCAGGTGGCGCAGAGTCAGTGCCACCTTGAGTCCAGGGTCCAGGCTGGGACGGAAGTTGGTGCTCGGCTTGGTCAACCTGGGTCTCAGACGCTCCACAACTTTGTTAAACATGGCTGGTGGCATCCTCATGAAGTGCTGGAATGCACGAGGGTCTTCATTCCTCAGCTCCACCATCAGCTTGTCATAGAGTCCAAACTCCACTCTTCTCCCGATCCATCTTTGGACCCAGACAGCTCTTGGATATCTCCTTCTCCTTGCGTAGAAAAGGTGAAACAGTCTGAAGAGGGCTTGGTTCTGGTGTTGAATGATGGCGGCTACCAAAAGGAGTGTGTGATGATCCATGGTGGACATCAATGGATGATGTTGAAGAGCAAGAGTAAGGCTGAAGAGGTCTGCATACCAGGGCTGCTGGACTGATAGTGAGATCGAGGTGATTTCCTCCCCCTTTTTAGAGGAAATGTCCGTTTTCTGCTAGGTGTCCTTCCACATACTCTAGACATCCTCCAGACATCCTAAATATCCGAGATACGTCCCATATGTGTACGTTTTGTTTGTTTTAATGCTTTATATCTGAGCTGCATCCGCTTTCATCCTTTCTATGTCTGTGCTACTAACGCTATGTGGACTTTCCGCGTACCTTTTGCTTCCTCTTTCCGCTTTCCACTGGAGCGGATGTGAGTTGCGCGAATGCCCAGAGGATGCCGAGAGGATACATCGGACGTGCAACGGATGACAACGGACGTAGAACGTTTGTTGCCCGTAGGTGTCGCGGATGTAGATCGTATGCAGCGGAAAGTTCATCCGCTCAAAAAGTTTTGTGCAGCTCAAAACTTTTTGAGTGGGTGAAATAGCAGTAGACGGATGTTTCACTGATAGAGCATATGAAAGACGTACGCAGTGAGTACTCAACGGATGCATTGCGTTTTCCAACGGATGGCAAGCTTTTTTGTCCTTTTTACATCCTCTTTGCATCCGTTGGTGCAGTGTGACATGGGCTTTCACTATGCTCTCTGAGCTGTTATTTCTCCATTGTGGTGCTGATGCTCTTCTCCCTCAAATCTGCGCAGATTTCCTCTAATTTAGCATTAGGAAATTATTAAAAATTGAACTACTCAAGAGGACTTTTGAATTGTGTACATGCTGTTCACCTATTTACTGTTATTTTTCCCCCCGTGTTTTGATTGTGTATTTATTGAGATATTTTGTGGTTACTGTTTTTATGTCATTACTTTTTTTGTTACTGCACCCTGGTGTGTTATTGCTAATTTTTGATTGTTATCAAATCATCTGCTGTGATTTGATCGATTGCATCAGATTAAACTTAAATGTTATATTAAAAAAGTTAATGAATAAATATTTATCCAAATCTCATGTTTTTATATTAAGCAAAACTGTATGAGTTGCAACAAATATATTCTTTATTATAAGGTGTTCCTGAATTCCTAATCTTTTTATGATAATAGACCTGGTAGGGGAAAATGCCACACTCACTGCTTACATAATAGATAAAATACACTCTTGCTCTTCTCAGGGATAGAAGGAATTAATAAAGTATATGTTATATACGAGTTGAGAAGAGAAAGAATCCGAGAACCTGTGCCATTTTCTGTGCAGCACCCTAATTTAATAGGAATGGTGCAGTGGCCTAGAGATGCAGCTCTCTCATCATAATCAGGAGGCTGTGAGTTCGAACCTAGGTGGAGGCAGATATTTTTCTCTCTGGGCACAATGAGAATATATCTGCTGAAAAAAACTCCGCATTGTTGACAGGAAGGGCATCTGGCCATTAAAACGCCCTGATTGCTCCACTCAGTTGCCCAGACTCCACCCCACAGGGGATTATGGGGTCGTTGAAAGAAGATGACCCTAATTCAATGGGAAATCTATGGCTTTTCTATAAGGAGTCCTTGTGGAAATTTTCACAAATAAAGATTTTTCAGCAGTTCTTATTTCAATTGGTGTGTGGGAAAAGCAGTAGTTTCTACTTTAGTTGAATGGTTAATTTGCATTCTAATGCAAACTTGAACAATTATCCAGCATTCCCATAAATAGTGAAAAAGGAAGAATGCATTTAAGCCAGTGAGATGTAAAGACTTAAGGTCACCTTGTTTGGGTATTTTTGTTTTAAATTTTAAACACTTTGTGTGAGCATCCCTAACAATAAAACTTACATTTTAAAATTCAAATGTTAGGTTGTGGCTAGCTTGTTTATGTTTTGTTCAGAAAACACACGAGGTAGACCGGGTTCCAACAACAAATACTTTATTCTTTAACTAGTCAGAAAATAGGAAAACTTGGCTGAAGCCGAGGCCAGCCTTTTATACAGGCTGGCTTGCCTGCTTGTAGCCAATGGCAGTTGCTTAAATTTGCCGCCTTTCAGCAGCTCTTTGGATTGGTTCCTAGTGAACCAATCCAATGCTTAGTTTATTTGACCAATCAGGTTTGCAGATTTGAAGTCACCCACTTTACATATAGAACACCCCTCCCCTCTTAGTTCAGTCCTACGTGGTGACGTAGTCTCGCAGGTAGGTGGGGCTTTTCCGGACTCGACTTCACTTGCGCGGTTCATTCTTAGTGAAGACTTCGACCGGTTCGGATGGGGCTGCTGTGTCGTCCGTTCTTCTCCCTGGAACCGTCTGGAAGGGTGAGTCGGCCATTTTACCGCCGCCTGAGTTTCTTAGGCTGGTGGTTTTGCCGCTCCCTCCCGTTTCCTCCGGGCAGGTCGAGCTGGCCTGGCTGGCCCCTTCCGATGGGCTCTTCACGCAAGTCTCTCCAAACAGTGAGTCTTTTATTTGCTCTTTTTGTTCATATGTTTCATTGGTTTTATTTTTTAACGGTTCTTTATTTAATTCTTGTGATTCCCCCCCCACCTTAGTTGGCAATTCGTCGGTTTTTTCGACGAATGGTTGTATGTCTGTGGTTCTTTCTATAATTCGGGATCGAAGCTGGTCTATGTGCCGCTTCCATTCCCTGCCATCATCTACTGTTAACTGGTAGGATTTGGGGCCTATTATTTGGGTAATTTGTCCTGGTAGCCATGCTGGGTCCCCAGTGAAGTTTTTGGCGTAGACTAAATCACCAATTCCAAACTTTCTAAACCATGTAGAGGAGTCGGGGGGGTTTTCTGGGGTGAATTCTGGGTGCAATCTATCAAGGTGTGACCTTAGTTTTCTCCCCATGAGTAGCTCTGCTGGGGACTTGTTGGTTGTGGTACTGGGTGTTATGTGCTGGAGTGTGAGCAATCGGTTAATGTTTTGCTTTACATCTCCAGTGTCCATTTTTTCTAACCCTTCCTTTGTAAATCGGACCATTCTCTCTGCCCTACCGTTTGCAGCCGGATGGGCCGGCGCGGTTAGGGCATGTCTAATACCTAGGGAGGCTAGGTATTGTTCAAAGTGTAGGCTGGTTAGTTGTAGTCCATTATCGGACATGAGGACGTCCGGAATGCCATGGGTGGCAAAAAGGCTGTCCAGTTGTTTTATTACTAATTTAGTTGTTGTTGATGGCATAATTTTTACTTCTAACCAGTTAGAATAGGCGTCCACAACAATCAGAAAGGTATGTCCTTTAGTTGGACGAGCGAAATCGATGTGGATTCGTGACAAGGGTCCCCGTGAGATTTCCCAATCTCTAATGGGTGCTTTGGGTGGGGATGGTCTAATTGTTTGACATTTGTTACACGAGGTTACCCAGTATTCTATGTCCCTATCAATACCCGGCCACCAGACAAAACTTCTAGGAAGGCTTTTCATTTTTACAATCCCCGGGTGACCTTCGTGTAGCATACTAAGTACCCTAGGTTGTAGTTTGTTAGGAATAACCACCCGATCACCCCACAGGAAACAACCTTTTTGAATAGAAAGTTCGGTTTGTCTGGTCCGGAAAGGTTTAAAGTTTTCAGTTTTTTTATTTTCCGGCCAGCCTTTACCTACCCAGTTAAGAACACGGGCAGTCAAAGAGTCTTTTGCGGTGGCTCTGGCGACATCATATGCTGATATGGGTAGATCGGGGCAAGTCTCTATTTGTAGTGCTGTCATCGCCGGTGCCGGGTCTTCTTCAGTCGCTGGCAAGGGTGCTCTGCTTAAAGCGTCCGCATGTGAAATCTGTTTCCCCGGTTGGTGTGTCAGAGTGTATGAGTAGGCTGCTAGGAACTTTGACCATCTCGTCATTCTTGGTGTAGGTTTGTTTCCTGCCAAAGTTCCTATTAGCGGTTTGTGGTCTGTTATAATTTGAAAAGTCCGCCCGTATAGGTACTCATGGAAATGTTTCACTCCTGCGACAATTGCTAGTGCCTCTCTGTCCAATTGGCTGTAATTCCGCTCGGTTTTAGATAAAGTCCTCGAATAATATGCGACGGGCGCTTCTCTGCCATCAGGTAGTTGGTGGCTTAGGATGGCACCTACTCCGAATGGGCAGGCGTCGCAGGTCACTCTTAAGGGCAGTGTGTTGCTAAATTGAATGAGAACATTTGAGAATGTTAGCAAGCTTTTAATTTTTTGGAAGGCTTGCTTTTCTCTGTAACCCCAAGTCCAAATTCCTTTTTTGTCTAAAAGACGGTGCAATGGTTCTGCTATAGTGGCCTTACTTGGCAGGAATACATTATAGAAGTTAATTAGTCCTAAAAAGGCTTGCAATTCGGTCTTGTTTTTTGGTTCTGGTGCGTTTTTAATCGCTTTAATCTTTTTGTCTGTAGGGTGTATACCCTCTCCGTCTATTAAATAGCCCAGGAATTCGACGCTATTCTTAATTAGGCAACACTTTTCTCTTTTTACTTTGAGGCCAGATTCTCTGAACTTAGTACTTCTTTGAGTCTGTTTTTTAATTGGGTTTCATCTTTGGCTGAGATCAGGACGTCGTCGAAATATGGTACGACTCCTTGTATGCCATTTAGGAGGCGTTCCTTTAGACTCTGGAAGATGCCTGGGGCCACACTCACTCCAAATTGGAGTCGGTGACATTTGAATGCGCACTTATGTGTGACTATAGTCTGTGCTTCAGCAGTTTCTGGGTCCACTGGGAGCTGTTGATAGGCTTGTGCTAAGTCAAGTTTAGCAAAAACTTTTCCTTTTCCCAGGGAGTGAAGCAAATGCTGGACTACAGGCACCGGGTATGCGCTTGGTTGTAATGCGTGGTTCAGGGTGGCCTTATAGTCACCACAGATTCTAACGGACCCGTCGGGTTTGACCGGTGTAACTATAGGTGTATCCCACTTGGCATGGTCCACAGGTTCTAACACCTCTTGGGCTATTAATTTGTCCAGCTGTTCCTCTATTTTTGCCTTTAGTGCAAAAGGAACTCGCCTGGCTTTTATTCTTCGTGGGGCTATTTGGGGGTTTAGACTGAAAGAAATGGGATTTCCCCGATACTTGCCAAGTGAGCCGTCAAAAACGTCTTGGAATTCTCGGATGAGGTCGTCTTTCTAGCTGGTTGTAGTCACTCGATCGATCCCGGTCATCCCGATGCCCAATGGCGCGAACCATTCGATGCCCAGGAGGCTTGGTCTGTTTAGGTTGACTATGGTCAGCGGTAGCACCTTGACGTGTTGTTTGTAGGCGACTCGGAAATGTCCCATGCCGACTACAGGGATTTGGTTTCCCTGGTAGTCCTTGAGAGTTAGGTGCTGCTTCTGTAATTCTTTGGGTTTGATACCTGGGACTAGCTGTTTTATTGTGTCCCATGATACCATGGAGAGGAAGGACCCCGAGTCCACTTCCATCTTGCAGTGTTTTCCTTCGATTTTTACAATGACTTTAACTTTCTTCCCGCTTCCCGTCTGAGCACTCTTTATAGTGACAGTTTGGTGTGTATTGGCTCGCTTCTCTTGTTGCCACTTTCTCTCAGCTTGTTTAGGCTCAGCTCGTGTTGGGGAATTTCTGCGTCTCGTTGGGCTGTAGCTTTTTTTGTTCCTGCAGACTTTCTTGATGTGCCCTCGTTTCTTGCAATGCCTGCAGATGGCATAGAGAAATCTGCATTCGGCTCGGGAATGGTTTCCTTTGCAGCCAGCGCACTCCCGCCAATTCCTTCTTTCACGCTCTTTTCTGTTCGTGAGCAAACGGTGGATCTCGTCGTCTTCTTCGCTCGATTAGAAAGTTTCGCCAGACTCTTCATAGTGGGTTGCGGTGGCAGGCTGCTTTCTGTCTTTGGTTGGGTTTGTTTCTTCGCTGTGTGTGTTCATCTTTTTCATTGCGACGGCCGATTTTTTCGCGGCTTCAGCGGCTGTGGCTTCCGCGATGGCTTCAGTCACGGTGATGTTGGGCTTGTTGAGTAATTTACTCTGTGCGGTCGAGTCTCTCAGACCCAACACCACGCGATCCCTCATCGCTTCGTCAATGTTCAGGAATTCACACTCACCCCCTAGTTGTCTAAGGGCAGCAATGAAATCGGCGACGGTCTCTCCCTCTCTCTGGTTTCTGCGGTAAAATTCGTGTCGCTTTATTAAGTTTGACACCATTGGAGCGTAGTGTGCTTTGAGGATTCTTTGCAATTCTGGCCACGTTAGTTGTTTAACATCTCGGGGCTTCGCAAGGGCCTTTGCCATCTTGAAAACCGTTGGCCCGCAGTGAGTCAGGAACACAGCTCTCTTGCGTTGCTCTGAAATGTCTTCCATTTCATTGCTCTCCAAATACATTTGGAAGCGATCTGCATAGGAATCCCAATCCTCTTTGTTGGGATTGAAGGGTGCAGGCGGTGTGTTGTTTCCAGGCATCTTGGTTGTCATCTGGACTTCTTATCACCGCGTGCATGTTTTTTCATTTAGGACAATCCCACCTTCGTCGCCAGTGTTTTGTTCAGAAAACACACGAGGTAGACCGGGTTCCAACAACAAATACTTTATTCTTTAACTAGTCAGTAAATAGGAACACTTGGCTGAAGCCGAGGCCAGCCTTTTATACAGGCTGGCTTGCCTGCTTATAGCCAATGGCAGTTGCTTAAATTTGCCACCTTTCAGCAGCTCTTTGGATTGGTTCCTAGTGAACCAATCCAATGCTTAGTTTATTTGACCAATCAGGTTTGCAGATTTGGAGTCACCCACTTTACATATAGAACAGTTTAAACTGAACCTGAACTGAAGCACTCTCAGACAGAAGACCGAGGGATGAAATCAGGGGTGGGATTCTGCCAGTTTGGACCAGTTCAGGTGAACCCTTAGCTCCAATGATCAGCTGGCTTTGAACCGGTTTGCTCCGACGATTATGTGGGCCCGCCCGCCTACCCCTGCGCTGTACTCACCTATTCTGCTTCGCTGATTTGTGTGGCAAAGTGGATTGCTGTGCCTCAGCTGCTGTTTTATTTCTCTGAAGTAACACTGAAGGGAAGCAGAACCGGTTGTTATACCGGCAGCATCCCACCACTGGATGAAATCTTATTGTTTTTAATACTAGAAAGGCTGTCGCATGAATAAAATCTCTCGTCTATTCTCTTTTGACATAGTAATGGTTTTAAGTTAGAGGAAGCCTGGTTCCAGGTGCATGCTGGGAAAAACCTTCTCATAAGAGCAGCTTAATAGTGGAGCCAACAAGAAGTGTCATTTTGAAGTGGAGACTAGACAAGATCTGGTGGCAAAATTTTAATGTGGATTCCTGCGTAACCTAAATTGGTTGGTTTTGGTTCAGAGTGTAATGGTTCATGTACTGATTGCCATTTACCATTGGGATTGCAATTCATCAATGCTAGGGGTGCTGCACTGCTTGCCAGTGTGGACTTCGAAGAGCCATTTAAGTATGGGTACTGTTTTATAACTAGGGGACATAGTGGCTGAGACACTGGGTTTGTTGATCAGAAAGGTTGGCAGTTTGGCAATTTGAATCCCTAGCACTGGGTAATGGAGTGAGCTCCCGTTACTTGTCCTAGCTTCTGCCAACCTAGTAGTCCCAAAATATGTAAAAATGCAAGTAGAAAAATTGGGACCACTTTGGTGGGAAGGTAACAGTGTTCTGTGTGCCTTTGGCATTTAGTCATGCCAGCCACATGACTACGGAGTTGTCTTCGGATAACACTGGCTCTTCAGCTTTGTAACAGAGATGAGCACCACCTCCTAGAGCCAGAAACAACTGGCACATATGTACAAGAGGAACCTTTACCTTTACTGATTTATAAAGCCCTACCTGCTTGCCACCTAGTTATCATGTGAATAATGGCTGCAGGAATTGGGTATGTCTCCTTTAATTAAAAGAAGGACTAGGGTGTGTCATGGTAGCAGAGTTCCAATATCTCGGGCTGCCACTCCAAAGCACCTAACAGCAGGACAGGAAGTAATGGAGGGAAACTCAGCAAGGAGAGAAGCAAGGAGAAATTTCCTAACTGTGAAAACAATCAGTGGAACGGAGGTTTTAAAGAAGAGATTGGACAACCATTTGTCTGAAATGATATAAGGTCTCTTGCTCAAGGGAGCAGGTTGGACTAGAAGATCTCTAAGGTCCCTTCCAACTCTGTTATTCTGTTATCTGAAAGACTATCACATTGTCCCAGCCAATGTGATCTACCTGGGAGAAACAGTTACTGGTGTCCCACTTTAGGGAGGAGATGGGCTTCCGGGCTCAGTGTCAATACTTTTCAGTGATACCATTTCTTTGTAACAACATCTCAGTAGACATTTGGTTGGCTCCTTCCCTGCCTGCATTCTGCAAGTGCTCAAAATGAACCAGGCAGGCTCAACAAAAGGTCACTTGTTGAAATGGGCGGCTATAGAACTGAAATAAATGAAATTGGTCCTTGATTGTAGATTGTTTCATATGTATAAGTATCATATCTATAAATTGCTGAGAGTCCTTAAGGATTTGGCAGTCTGTGTTAACAACTTTAACTCCTTTGAATTCTGAGATCCTAAAATATTCTAGATGTTCCATGAATTATTATGAGATCTTATCTTGCTTGGATAGCTTAGACTTTTTGTCTTTGAGTGTTTTCCCAAAGTTGTTCATAATGTTTAATTATATGATGTCTAGAGATACCGTTCCTTTTAGCAGTGGTTCATAATTTGTCTTGAATAATGTTATTTCTCTTACAAAAAAAATGAGAGTATTTTGTTTCACATAAGTATCTCAGAAGAGCAATTCTGTCTAAGTTGGCTTACAAACAAGCAATTACACCAATTGCTCCTTACCCCCAGGATATGCCCAAGTTAATATCTATTTAAGAAGCACTGGCTTACAAGTTAGCATCTTGTATATTTGAAATGGAGGTAGTGACAAATATTATTTTCCTGGGCTCCAAGATCACCGCAGATGGGGACTGCAGCCAAGAAATTAAAAGATGCTTGCTCATGGGGAGAAAAGCAATGGCAAATCAAGACAGCATACTAAAAAGCAGAGACATCACGCTGGCAACAAAAATGCATACAGTCGAGGCTATGATTTTCCCAGTTGCAAGGTATGTCTGTGAAAGTTGGACTATAAGAAAAGCTGAGCACCAAAGAATTGAGGCCTTTGAACTATGGTGCTGGGGAAAACTCCTGCGAGTCCCTTGGACTGCAAGGTGATCAAACCAGTCAGTCCTAGAGGAGATCAACCCTGATTGCTCTTTAGAAGGCCAGATCCTGAAGATGAAACTCTGACTTTGGTCACCTAATGCAGTGGTCCCCAGCCTTTTTTGTACCAGGGACCGGTTTCACGATTATTCATTCTTCCACGGACTGGTACCTGAGTAACGTGAGACTCCACCGCCATCGGGACGGCTCTTCGTTCGAAGCTGCCCCCCCTTCGACGAAACTAAGGCACGAGGATTCCTTCAGCACTCAAACGCCACTTTCCAACTGAAAACCCGGAAGCACTTTCCAGCCGAAAACCCGGAAGCGCCGTTGAAACAAGATGGTGGCGCCCAAGCTTTGCGGCCCGGTACAAAATGATCCACGGACCGGTACCGGTCCTGGGACCAGTGGTTGGGGACCCCTGACCTAATGAGAAGGAAGGACTCATAGGAGAAGAGCCTAATGCTGGGAACAAGTGAGGGCAAAAGAAAAAGGGGACAACAGAGAATGAGGTGGCTGGATGGAGTTATTGAAGCAGCAGGCATGAGCTTAAATGCATTCCAGAAGATGATAGAGGACAGGAAGGCCTGGAGGAACATTGCCCACAGGGTCACGATGGATCAGACATGACTTTGCAACTAACAACAAAATATTCTTTGATAGGAAGAAAGTAAGATCAGTAGAGTGAATCACTTGATGTGCATGCTAAGATCTCAGTTTCAATTTTGGGACTTTTTAAGCAGGGATGAGAAAAACGTTTTGATTAAATTCTGGATAATTTCTTCCAAATAGTAAGAGATAATACGAAGATACCTGGACCAAGATCTGATTTGTTAAACGGTAGGAATCTGTGTGTTCTACATAGAATCTAGAATAGAATAGAACCAGAAGGGACCTTGCAGGTCTTCTAGTCCAGCCCCCTGCTTAAGCAGAACCTATACCATTTCAGAAAAGTGACTGTCCAGTCTCTTCTTAAAAACATCCAGCTTCAATTTCTGCAGGCAAAGCAGTTCCACTGGTTAATTGTCCTCACTGTTCGGAAGTTTCTCCTCAATTCCAGGTTGGAATACATAGCCTGGAATATCAAGTCATAGAAAATGATTCATTTATAATTTGTGTCGGGGCAAGTAAACTTGGGGTTAATAAGGCTGCCTGTAGAAAGAACAACCATCCAAATTCCTACACTTCCAAGGTGGTCCTTGACTTACAATGATTCATTTAACGACTGTTCAAAGTTACAACAACACTGCAAAAATATACAGTATTTTGACTGGTCCTTTCACTTCCGGCTGTCATAGCATCTCTGTGGTCACATGATCAACTTTGGGTGCTTTGCAACCAGCATGTATTTAAAGATGGCTGCAGCATCCTGAGATCACGAGATCACCATTTACAATCTTCCCAGGGGTCTTCCAACAAGGAAAGTCAATGAAGGAAGCTGGATTCACTTAATGACTGCATGATTCACTTAACAAACACAGTGATTCACTTAACAGTCATGAGAAAAATAGTAGTAAAATTGGACACAACTCACTTAACCACTGCTGTGCTTAGCAATGGAAATTCTAGTCCCATTGTGGTCATAAGATGATGATTACCTGTATTTCTAGGAAAATTTATAGTTCAGAAATTGAGTGACTCAGCCTGTTTATTAGTAGAGAGTTCTTACTTTGGATGTGTGATATAGGTGCTGTGATGGGGTGAAATGATAGCAATGTTCCAATATCTAAGAGGTTGCCACAAAGAATAGGGGGGTCAAACTATACTCCAAAGCACCTGAGGGCAGGACAAGAAGCAATGTGTGGAAACTAATCAAGGGGAGAAGTGACCTAGAATTAAGGAGAAATTTCCTGACAGAACAATTAATCAGTGGAATGGCTTGCCTTCAGAAATTGTGAATGCTGGAAATTTTTGGAACACTGGAAATTTTAAAGAATGGTGTCGAGTTTCCTGCTTGAGCTGGGGGTTGGACTAGAAGACCTCCAAGGTCCCTTCCAGTTCAGTTCTGTTCTATTCTGGCTTATTTTAGAATTATCTCATAGGCCTGGACAATCACCTGTCTACCTTAGAAGATAAGAAGGATCAGTGACCTAATGACATACTAAGCAGCTTTCTATGTGCTCATGATATGTTGGTGGGCAGTGCTGATGTGGTTTTCAGAACATTTTTTCCTTAATATAAACATATTTTTCAATTACTGAATGACATCCTCATTCCATCAAAAACAGGCCACTTGGAAAAATCAATGCAAAATCTAAATGAGAGGGTACATTTGTGATGAGGAAGTCCTAAACTTCGGTATAATTTCAGGGCACACAGCTTCTGTGATTAGATTACGTTCAAGGCAGGTTGAAGTTTAATTGAAATGTCTGTCAGTAACATTTGAGGGAGCTGGAATGCATCAAGAATGGCCACTGCTGGCAGGCAAAACTGTAGGATGAAATTTCAGACTATCTAGAAACCTCACCTTAATAAACAGTTTGTCCCAGATCCTGCCTCTTGAAACAAATTCAGTTCTGTGCCTTGATTGAATAAGTGTTTTTCCTTGTAGCCCGCTGTTGAGTCAAAGTGAAACATGTCCCTCTCTCATTTATTTTGGTTTATGTCACTGGTGCTGTGGCATGTTTCACTTTAATGGCTTTCTAAACCTAGCAATTTCCTTGGTCACCTTTAAGGGGCCTTGCGCATAGCGCACTTTCTGAACGGAAAAACTTTTTTGCTGTTCCTTGCTGAGTTAATAGTAAGCATGAGAAAGTCTTAAAAGTGATTTGAAGAATTTAAAAAGCACGCAAACTCCTACAGAGGGTCTTTCAGATTGATGCTACTTAACTGGTAGTCTTCACTTACCAATTGCCTTATTTAGTGGCTCTTCAAAATTACAACATTGTAAAAAAAAAAAAAAAACCACAACCCATAGTTTGGTGACCAGCTTTTGCATTTATGGCTGTTTGAACAGAACAGAATAACAGAGTTGGAAGGGATCTTGGAGATCTTCTAGTCCAGGGGTGTCAAACTCAAGGCCCGTGGGTCAGATCTGGCCCATGGGGTGCTTAAATCCAGCCCACAGGGCTGGCCTGGAAATATCAAGGGTGGTGCCTCTGGCAGCTAAAAGGGGCTGTGTGTGCCCCCCGTGCCTCGTTTTTACCCTCCATGGCCTCTTGCAGCACTCTGCCAGCCGATAACAGCCCAAATAACTGCCCTAAAATGGGCCGAAAATGGCTTGAAAACAGGCCCAAAAATGGCTTGAAAACAGGCCCGAAAATGGCTTAAAACAGGCCTGAAAAGGCCAAATAACCCCAAAACCACGGGTCGGAAAATGGCTGGCAGAGTGGTGCAGAAGGCCACGGAGGGTGAAAATGAGGCACGGGGACACACATGCAGACCCTCATGCCCCATTTTGGCCGGCAGGGTGCTTCAGGAGGCATCCATCCTGGCCCCCTGCCGCTGCCCTCACCGCCTCCCCTCCCACCGGCCTGTGGAGAACTACAATGCTGATCCAGCCCTCGAAGAAATCCAGTTTGACACTGCTGTTTTAGTCCAATGCCCTGCTCAAGCAGTAGTCCCTTTACCATTCCAGACAAGTGGCTGTCCATTTCTTCTTAAAAGCCTTTTTAAAAGGCTCCAATGATGGAGCACCCTCAGCTAACCATTCCACTGGTTAATATAGCTGGGTCCTGTCAATGCCAACCAGGTGCTGCGTAATCAGCACACTCCTTCTTAGCATTTGCAACCATCACAGTATCCTGTGATTCATTGAACACTGTTTGTATGCTTCCCAACAAGCTTGTGATGAGCAGAATTAATTGATAACATGGAAACAAAAGTGGTGCAGAGGTGGTGCTCTTGCCTCACATCAGAAGGCTTTGATCCTAGATAGAGGCAGATATTTCTCTTTCTGGGCATAATGAGAATATATCTACTAAATAAAACTCCACATTGGTGACAGGAAGGGCATCTGGCCATTAAAAAACTCTGCTTGCTCCATCCAGTTGCCCAGACTCCACCCTGCAAGGGATTATAGGGTTCTTAAAAGAGGGTGATGATGGAAATAAAATCACAAATCAAAGTCAGATGATTTTCCCTTTAGTGACTGTTGCAGGTCCCAGTTGCAGTTACTAAGCAAGGACTTTAATTAGGTTCAAGCAATACACAATGCTGAACCACTTTTATGCCACAGCATGTTATGTGAAATAATCTGAATAAGAATTTCAAATTTAAGAAATGAAAGCTTTCAGATTTTATTAAATGTATGTGTGCATATGGAGATAATCACTTCCATTCTCCTTTAGAACATGGGAGCTAAAACAAGTTAAAACATCCTTAAATTTCAATCTTCTTTATTCAAACTTGTGCTCCTTCGTTTGCCCTCATGATGTAGTGATTAAAGAGACCCAAAATGTACCTCAGTGTGTGAGTTGGAATCAATCATTGTTTTTCAACCCAATATGTCTCCCAGGATTGTTATTGCAGGAAGAAAAAGTGAAGGAGGGAATATGCTGTGTACATGGATTTGAACGCCTGGAAGAAAGGCAGGATAGACAGGAAATCTAACAAGCAGATATGGGCTTCTCATTGTTAAATTAGCTGAACTTTAGTTGATCAAAATCTGGAATAATGAAAAACTGATTTAATCTCCAGTTTGCTTGTTGGTTTTTTGTTTTTGTTTTTCATTTTGAACTTGTTGGGAACATTGTTTGCAATTTTACTGAGGCTGGACTTAAAATGTTTAAGGTAACTGAAGGATAAATTTCCTGACAGAACAATTAATCAGTGGAATGAATTGCACAGAGGTTGTGGGTGCTCCAACACGGGAGGACTTTCAGATTTTGTGTGAAAAATGGTATAGGGTTTCCTGCCTGAGCAGAAGGTTGGACTACAAGACTTTCAAAGTCCCTTCCAACTCTTTATTTTCTTTATTGAACTCTGTGATCAGTCCCATTTAGTATAGTTGATCTGTTCAAGCCTATCATAGTCCCAATGTTTTGTGAGATTTGGGTTTTGTTGTTTTCAGCAAAGGTAGTGAAAAAACAGTTCTCTGTCTATACTGTATTATTGCAATTATCTGTGTTATTTATTTATTAGATTTTTTTATGCTGCCTTTATAGGTAACTTTATAGGTAACTCAGGTGACAAACATACATAATACATCTTCATCCTCTTATTCTCTCTACAACAACTCTGTGGGGTTGGGTGGGCTGAGAGAGAGAGAAACTGGCCCTGTCACCCACCTGGCATTTGTGCCTAAATTGGGTCTAGAACTTCCAGTTTCCTGATGACTGGCTTAAAATCACCTAACCAGTATCAAAGGGAGCAGAGCTAGAGGTGGTATTCAGCAGGTTCTGACCAGTTCTGGAGAACCGATAGTGGAAATTTGAGTAGTTCAGAGAACCGGCAAATACCTCTGACTATTCTCTGCCTCACAAGTCCCAGATGATTGGCTGGGTCTTCTTTTGTTGCTCTGCACAGGAGAACAAAGCTGGAAAGCAGGTTAGTGGGGTGGAAATGGAAATTTTGCAGTATTCTTCCCCCGAGAGTGGGGTGTTCTGACCAAGGCTTCCTGAGACATTATTAAACACACATTAGTCCAAAAAATTATTTATTTTAGTGGCTATGAAGTATAGTCATTCACAGCCGGTAATGAGTCTCAAACAATTTCTAAATAGTCCCACAGAAGTCTGCCAAAGTCCTTCGGGATATGTCTGATAAGCACGCATCTTTATCTTTCTTGAAATGCTGCCAACAACTAAATTGCCAATTAGTTGTACAAGGCCAAATGGAGCACAAATTTAACATGGAGCTTCATGTTTCAAACCGACCAGTACGAACAAAGTTGCTTCCTGCAAAGGTTTATGTCTCTTTGCTCCTCCTTTATGTCTTATGGGAGAGCCAATCACCTCCAAGTCTTCCTCCTGAGTTACCCCTAATATCTTAACTGTTCTTGCCTTCTGGCAGCTCTGCACATGCGCACACTGGGAACAGGCACCCCCTGTTCCTCTGCCTTGCTGCTGTCGGTTTCTGGAGGCTCTGAAATCAGCACATAACTCTCAGAGAGCCCTGGCCCCATCTCTCTATTGGACACAGAATCCTCGTCCAAGTCCTCCCTAGACTCCTGGACTGGCCCATGTTCCTCTCCACTGTCCAACTTTGTTGTCAGCTCTGCAGACTGCTGGCAGACCACAACATGGGGAGGGAATGGAGATTTCATAGTATCTTTCCCCTGCCACGCCAACCAAGCCATGCACAGAGAACCAGTAATAAAACTTTTTTAATTCCACCACTAAGCAGAGCATCCCTCATCAATGATCTCCCACAAACTAAAAACACTTTAAGAGGTTCTTTCTGCCATCCCTTTCATCAAGAGCAGTGTTTCTTAAACATTTTCCTCTTCAGATTCTTTCCCATTTTTAAAAATGATGGAGGATCCTAAAAGAGCTTTAGTTTATATAGTTTCATTTATTATATTAAAAATTAAAATGGACACATAATGCTGCTGCTTACTGTATCTCGTGATCATTGGATGAGATTTTAATATTGCATTATTTTTTCAACATAGCTTGGTGTTTGATTTTGATTTTTTGGATCTCTGAGAGAGTCTTTGAAAAACCTGAGGAGTCTTAGGAGCCATGGTGGCACAGTAGTTAGAATGCAGTATTGCAGGCTAACTCTGCCCACAGTCTGGAGTTCGATCCTGACTGGCTCAAGGTTGACTCAGCCTTCCATCCTTCCTAGGTCAGTAAAATGAGGGCCCAGATTGTTGGGGGCAATATGCTGACTCTGTAAACTTCTTAGAGAGGGCTGTAAAGCACTATGAAGAGCTATGTAAGTCTTAAGTGCTACTGCTATTGCTAAACACTGCTCTAATATAGCCCAACAAAAATGCTTGCAAACCTTAAGAGGCTCAATCCGGATCAATTCCCCTACTAGCAGAATTGGGATAGCCTTCCCTGCATCCACCCTTTCCTAGCATGCTTAGCCTCTCCCTCGGACTGTGTTGGGAGTAGCTTAAAACAAAGTAAAAAGAAAAACTAGAGTTCTTAGAATGACCTAGTTTTTGTGAGGTTCTTCTCGAGTCATGTTTTTCAATTTAGTAAATTTAAGATGTGTGTACCTCAAATCCCAGAATACCTCAGAATTCTGGGAGTTGAAGTCCACATAGCTTAAAGTTGTCAAACTTAAGAAACACTGTTCTAGGGTTTCATCTCTATGCTGATAGTGGGAAGATAAGCTTAACCTTTGGTGCTAACTCAACATGGAAATTAGCTTAATCCAAACAATCCTGGGGCTATTTGGGGCTAAAACAAATTTGCTCTAATCCCACAATGAGTGGATTTAGCAGTTTGCATGACAAGCTCCTTTCCTGACCCAGCTAAGGATGTCCCATGAACAGCCTTATTCCTAATGAACGTTTTAAATCGGGGTTCATTTTCTGACTCATACTCCCAAGTCAGATTCTCTTGCAATTTTTCTCTGAGATTTGGCAGAGGGAATGTGTATGATATTCCTTTTCTTATTCAGAGAGCATCTTGCCTTTTGTAATTCTATCCTTCTGGAACAGTTTCTTTCTGCCCTATTAGAAAAAACCCCCATCATTATTTCAGGATTGTAGCCCTTGAATATTTATCAGTTTCCATCTCATGTGCTAGTCAGACAGTTCATACCGAGTTGTTTTTGGTTTAGCTAATATGAGGAACATTGTCTGCCATCCAAAGAATCTTTTTCCAATCTGCCTTACTTTTTGCTGTTAGTTTTCTGTCAGTCGGATGAAACTTCTCATTTACACTTACTATTCTGTGGTAGCTGTTTCTTTTACTTTACTTATTTACACACAGAGAACATTTTTTTGGAAATCTGATTAATATTTGCACTCTTCAAAATGCTACAGAGAAAGAAGGGAAAAAGTGTGTATACATCCTTATAATCGAAAGACCACAACCACCACTAATATTGACTTCTATTGCTGCATATGCCAGGATGACATATTTAATTCCAGAATAAGCAGCGTAGTCTCCCTTTGATGCTATCTGTTCTGCAAGGGAAGGGAAGTCTGGGAACATCATTTAGTGGAAAGGTTAGTTAACCGCTTTGGTTTCAGATGCCACATTGGAAATCATTTCTGGTAAGTTGGCCTCCCTTCAGTTGGCAATGCCGAGGTATGTTTGAGTTCTTGCTTCCTATTGGCGATTTCCCAGGTCTACAGATTCGAAAGGCATCATGGTCTGATTTCACCAGGCTCCATGAGACCGAGGGGCAATAGATGCTACTACTCTGTGCTTTCCAGCAAGACCATCATGCTAAGGGGAGCCCAGCTGCATTGGCCCCAATTGCAGCAATTAGGTAACATTATCAGTTCTAGAAGAGAGTGGGGTTTGCTTTCTATTTATGTAAAGTGGCTTACCCTGTGAATGTTGTGACAGTGTACTTGATGGTCCCTTAATTAGACTGTTTACTGTTTGATTGTTCGCCTGAGTTGGTAGCTCCTTGATGGGGTATTGTTTAATGCCTGATCATTGATCTAATAAACCTTAGAGTTAATCTCTGAGTAATTATTGCTGTCCAGGAAATGTTGCGGTCTTTTAGCTTTTAGATTGTCTCTTTTGAACAGTATGTAGATGTGCTTGTTGGTGGCTAATTTGTCTGAGTGCCAGGCTTCTCAGAATCTAGCATTTCTGGACTTTATCTAAGATGCTCACAACTTTTCAGTTGAAGCTATATAAAGTCTGTCCATGTGTTGTGCAAGTAAGGAGTTTTCATTATTTCTTGTGACTGCTAGTTTGTGTACATGAAGGCATTTTACCAGCCTTCTGCCTGTTTGTTCTAAATAGTGGCTATTACAGTCTTTATTTCCCTCTCGGTGTAGATGAAACCCATAATTGTTATGCACAGCTTTGTTTTCATCTGTGTGTCAGAGATGTAGAACCATCAGTTGCTGGTAAAGGAACAAGGCAAGCAGGAGAAGAACATCCTAGAGTGGTATAGAAATAGTGATATATTGCTCTATTTCTCCCCCCTGGCCTTGGAGAACACCTCCCCATTCATTATCCATTCATTGTGAGTTTTGCATTTAGATGGTAAACCTAAGAGTTTGATCTGTCTGTCTATCTCTTAGCTTTGGGAAACAGCCATTTGGAAAAAAAAGGGGGGGTTAAAATGCAGGAAGTAAATAAATGATCTGAATTTCTACCTGGCCTTTGATCTGCAGACTATCAATATCTCTGATCGGAGAGCTATTTTTACACAACATAGGATTGCAATGGTATGTGGGATTGATCTTGGGAAATAGGAGGAAATGCTGTGGATCAGATATCTGTCATGCGAAGACTTGCAAGGTTCTGTTAATGTTTTTTAAAATAAAGATAGATCTACTATTCTTTGTTTCATTCCTTTAAGGACTTCAAAGGGTTAGTCATAAAATTTCTTTGCTTTTAGTGCATACCAAAGTTCATGTCTCTTTGCAGCAACATGATTACTCTTCAGTTAATGTTGTAATATATAAGAAAAGAACAGTCACCCAACATGTTCATATGTACTTATGAGAAGGACATAGAATTCCATGAACTGTATCCTTCACCCTTGGGCTGCTGGTGTTGCATGAGAATACACTTCACATGTTTGGTTAAATGCAGGTGCAATCTTCTCTAATCTTGTCATTTTTATCTTGTTGGAAGACATTTAGTGTCTCTTGATAGTGAGATGGGTGTTGTAGAAATTTAATAAATCGATATATATCAAAGCGAAATACCACTCACGCATCATCACAAAATCTCCAGAACCGTAAAGCCTACAAACTTGAAATTTGGCATTATGTTCCTCTTGGCTTCTAGGTGCTCACTAAAAAAGGATTTTTCAAAATGACCACCAGAGCATTAGTATTTTGTATATTATTATTAACACACTCTGATGCTAAGGAGTTCTACTCCCCCTCCCCACCTGAAAACAAATCTGTTCCAAATGCAAAAGACAAGCAGAGGAGAGGAGTTTCAGTTTTAGTTTCACAGCAGCAAGGAGCTTTAGTACAGAACAGTTGAGCTAAGCCACACCAAGGTCCTTCTTGTGCACACAGCAAATACTGTTTCAGTTTCCAAACAACCCTCAACTCTGTCACACACTGACAGGACACTAGCCAGATGAATACCTATGGATGCTGGTAGGCAGAGGCAGAATTTCCACCCCCCTTATTTTCCTTCCCAAAAACTAAGCCCGATCACATAGTTTCGTAGTGAAACATGGGTATCTAGCTAGTAATAAATCAAACTCAGAATGGAAGGGTGCAGTATTACCACATTCAGACAGAAAGACTAGAATTGGTAGGGGTAGATTAAGTTCCTTGCACAATTAGCTGTTTTATAAAAATGGAAGGATAATTTTTTCTTTAACTATTTTAAGAGCTGCTGCTCTTATCCAAATTTAACAGCAAGATGATCAATGCAATATTCTCATATGATGTGGGCCTCCTTCACTCCATTTGTTTATAAGCCTGTAATCCCTTAATTTGGGGTAGAATTGGATGGAGCTGAGCATTTAAGGCTAGGTCACACTGGCCAACGGATGCAAAATGTATGCAAAAAGGACACAGCGGACGAGAAAATTTTCGGGGGTGGCTCCATCCGTTGTCATCCACTCCAAAAAGTGGCAAAAATTTGTATAAACAGAACGGAAAAGAAAGGAAAATAATGGACGTGGGTAGTATGTAGCAGGGATGTTAAAGGGATGTTCATAGGAAGCCCAGAGGATGTATATAGGATGCAAACTGTTCACTGCTCATCCTTTCTATTTCTGTGCTACTAACGCTGTGTAGACATTCCGTGTACTTTTTGTTTCCTCTCTCTTTCCGTTTTCAGCTGCAGCGGATGTGAGTTGAGGGGATGCCCAGAGAATGCAGAGAGGATACAGCAGACATTTAACGGATGATAAACAGACATAGAACGTTTGTTGCTCATATGTCACAGATTTACATCGTACACAGCAGAAAGTTCATCCGCTCAAAAAGTTTTGTGCAGCTCAAAATTTCTTGAGTGGATGAAATCTCAGTGGACGGATGCTCAAAGGATAGAGCGTATGAAACACGTATGCAGTGAGTACACAACGGATGCATAGCGTTTTCCAACGGATGGCAAGCATTTTTTTAACATTTTACAACCTCTTTGCATCCATTAGTGCAATGTGACATGGACTTTACTAGCTGGATGCCCTTCCTGGTGCCACGACCTAGGATTGAACTCTCAACCTTCCAAGTGGGAGACAAGAGTCTTCATGTCTGCACCACCATGCTGCTCATGGTCCTCCTCTTTAAATACATCCTTAGGACACCCAATTAACACTTATCTTGTTGGTGTCTTCTTAAATAGTTTAGGAGATGACTAGGTGGAGCCTGAAGGTGGAGTCAAATATGTCATCAGTTTGGAGTCACTACGCTCCCACAAGAGACATAACTTCAGACCCCTGTGAATGTTATATAGCACTGTGGATTCAAATTTTTTTCACTACCAGTTCTGTGGGTGTGGCTTGTTTGGTAAGCGTGGCTTGATGGTCATGTGACTGAGTGGGCATGGCCAACTTGGCAAGGTGGTGCGGCACCTTGCTGCGAGTGACATCAAGTTGGCCATGCCCACTCAGTCATATGACTAATGCTGCAGAGACAGGGTGATTTCCTACGTATCTTCCCCCTCTCCTCTGCCCTTGGGCTGGCAAAAAAAAAAAAAAGCCCAACTAAAGATTGTGACTGCCTGCTATGTCTGCCTGCCGAATGGATTTTGTTTTGGGGTGGTTTTTGTTTTGTTTTTTGCGAGAAGCCCCTTGGAGATAAATTTGCACCGCCAATTCTTATTGTACCACATTGTTGCAGTGTGCGCTGCTGTGTGTCTAGCTGCCCAAATAAAGAACCTCACCGGCTCAGGGTGACTGTCAGGAGCAAGAGGGGAAGCCAAGGCGCTCGCCCCATCGCAGCCAACTTCACTCTCTCTCGCTCCAATTAGGCGCTCAAGGAACATGAAGGGAGCATGCACAAGGAGCATGAAGGGAGGGTGCCCGCTCTCCTGGAGCATGCTTTCTTCTTTCTCCTGGTGGATGCAACTCTTCCAACCTGGCCTGGCATGATCAGCCAGCAGATGGCCACATGTCCCAGGGATTCTCCAGCCCCTTGTCATGAGATGCCTGCAGCTGCTGCATGCTTTTTTCGGTGTGGCTGGAGTCCAGCAGCCACACTGAAAAAAGCACACTCTCTTCTATGTGCCAGACCGGCAAGTCTGAGCAGCCGGCGCATAGAACAGGACAGTGCCGGAACATTGGAGAAGCAAAGCGGAGCAGGAGATCACTAATTTCACTGCAAGAAGCCTGTGACTGCCACATGTTCTCCAGCCCCACTGAAAAAAGCACAACATGTGCCGGCTCATTGGAGAAGCAGAGCAGCAGCTACAGGGTTCTCGCACCAAAAAAAGGGGTAGCTGGAGGAGACTCTTTTTCTGTCTCCAGCCACCTCTTGCAGCGCAAGAAGTCTTCCCTAACCAGCTGGCTGCTCTCTTCTTCCTCAGCCATACAGAACAAACAGGCAGAGAAGGAGGAAAGCAGCCGGCTGATTCTTGTGCTGTGAAAGAGGCGGCTGGAGACCAAAAAAGAGTCGGCTCCAGCCACTCCTTTTTTTCAGTGCAAGAAGCCTGTAGTTGCCACTCTACTTCTCCAATGAGCCGGCGCATGTTGTGCTTTTTTCGGTGGGGCTGGAGAACATGCAGCAGTTGCAGGCTTCTTGCAGCAAAATTGCTGATCTCCGGCTCTGCTCCACTTCTCCAACGTTTCGGCGCCATACTGTTCTATGCGCCGGCTGCTCGGACTTGCCGGGCCTGGCACATAGAACACAGTGTGCTTTTTTGGTGCAGCTGCTGGACTCCAGCTGCACTGAAAAAAACACACAGCAGCTGCAGGCCTCTCACAACAAGGGGGGGGAGGCAAGAAGCTCTGGGACATCCATCCACCCACCTGTTGGCTGGCTGGGCCAGGATGGAAGAGGTGTGTCCACTGGGAGAAGGAAGAAAGCATGCTCCTGGAGGGCGGGCAGGTGGGTGGATGTCCTGGGGCTGCTGCACATGCACACTGCATGTGTAGCAGCTGCACACACAGTACGCGTGTGCAGCAGCCATCGGACATCTGCCCGAGTTGCACCACAGCCGCCACGTGGTAGGGAAAGGTAGGAGAGCAACCGAGGCAAGTGAACAACTGGGCGACCAGGTCGGGGGCGTGGCCAGGCATGGGTCGCCACCGGTTCGGTGACCCAAACCAAATCATTGCTACTGGATCGCTTGAACTGGTGTGAACTGGTTGAATACCACCTCTGTACAGCACCAATTTTCCTTGAACTTCAGTAGATCAGGTTTTTGTATATAGGTAGCATGTAAGAAAGTTGAAGTGCTTTGAACTAAACTCCTGTTCCTGGTTACTTGCACCTGACAAGTAGATCCAATACATAAATGCAGTGGGCTTTTTCTTTTCATCCAGAGATCCGGCTTTCACCACATTTTCCCACTGAGGAACAATTATCCCAGGCATTCTGCGGTATGGGAACAGGGAAAAGCATGAAATCTTCAGCCAAATAAATAAATCTAGTCAGAGTCTTTGCACATGACTACTTTTCATATATCGCGGTGGTACTCCAGTTGGTACAGTTAATGAGTTGTGGGTCAGTAATTTGTAGCATATAAATGTACACAAAAACTCTGATTGCTGATGGCTATGTTTATACTTCTGGAGAAGCAATTTAGGGATAGAGAAGTTAGAGTGAAGAGTGTATTGTCTAATCTCTTTGCCTGCCTGAGGCTTCTCCATTTCAAAATCAGTCTCTCCAAGGAGCCCAAATTGTTTTAGTGTTAAAGACTATTTCTTAGTAGAATTATGTATGCAATATTTTCCAGTCACAACACTATAAAGCCCCACCATGGTATGTATATTTGATTTTTTTTAACCCTTTGTAAACACAGGCACCAAAAAAGACATCAAAAGCTAGCATAATTTACACATGATTGAAATCAATTAAACATTTGATAAAACATAGATTTTTAATGACCTGCTTTAAGAAATTACCATGTCACTATTGGGGGAAAGCTTGATAGTTAGGTTGCAGCTACCAAATAGGCCCAGATCAGTGGTGGGATTAAAAAAATTTACTACTGGTTCCGTGGGCACGGCAGGGGAAGGATACTGTAAAATCTCCAGTCAGAGGTGTGATTTGCCGGTTCTCCAAACTACTCAAAATTTCCGCTACCGGTTCTCCAGAATTGGTCAGAACCTGCTGAATACCACCTCTTGCCCAGATGTTATAAAATCTTATATTGTCAGGCCCGAGCCAAAAACAACATAGAACAGGGGTATCAAACTGTATTTCTTTGACGGCTGAATCAGCATTGTAGTTCTCCTCTAAAGGCCGCCTGGGGGGGGGGGAGATGCGACAGACCCCTCCTGCAGCAACCTGGTGGCCAGGCTGAAAACGGGGCACCTCAGACCAGTCCCTTGCTGTTTCCAGGCTGGCCACATGGGCCAGTATTAAGCACCCCAACAGAGAAACTTGAGTTTGACACCCCTGATCATTTCAGCCAAAGTTCAGTTATTAAATCTATGCAACTCTAATGGATATACACTGGAAAATCCAGAGAATGGCTATCCTAAATTTTTTCCTCTTTCTCAAACCCATTTCTGGACTGGATTGTTTGTTTTATTGTTTCATCCTCTGCCTTAGAATGTGCTTCCTCCTGTTTGGAAAACTAGCTCTTCATTGTAATCCATCATACCACCACTGTCTCAATAGATACAATCCATCAAATTGATGGGAGAAAGTGATTTTTGATATAGCACACTATCAAATTATTTATAAATAATGATCTGATGTTTTAATGGGCAGCATATATTAAAAGTAAACCCTTAGAGTTTGACCAGGATCAATATAATAAGATTTAAAAAGCAAGCAACTCAAAAGTATTCTGATCTCCAGCTGTGCCAGCTGTTGTTTCCAAATATTATTTAAAAGAAGCTCTCAGAGAAAGAATTGCATGATGTCAGTTAAGCATATATAAAATTGAATTATTTCCAGGGTGTTGTGCTAATGGCCTGATTTGTAGTTTTCGCTATATACTTTTAACAATAATTGATAGTAGATAGATGATATTTATGACATGTATATTCTTTTTTCACTATTCCTCATAATTCTTTTTTTTCCATTTTCTTTTTATCCTCCTGTACTCCAGAGTGAAGCCCATTTATAATGTCTTCCAATTCTGAATTTTTTATATTAGTATCAAAGTGTTATTAAATAGCTTAATTCTTCATTTGAAATCCAATTTCATAAACTGAGGTTTTGCTCCATGGCTTTTCTAAAGCAACACATTTTATTGAAATCTTATGGACTAGACTCCTGATTTCCCCATATTCTATTTGTTTCTCTTCTGAGCACTTACAAATGCTACAGTTAGAGGTAGAACTGAATGTTGTTTCCAACAAAGAGAGCAAGTAAGAGTTGAGGTTGAGTCTTATCATTCAAATAACTATAAATTTTGGAGGCATTGTTAGGAAGTGGTCTTATTACAGCTGCTTTTATTTCTCACTATTCTCCAGTTTAATGTTCAGGTTAATTTTTATCCTGATAAAAATTCTGTGTTACTCATTTTCAGTGTTATTTTGGAGGTGCCCTCGTGTGGTGGAAAAAGGAAATCTGTGTAAGTTTCTAGCTATAATTTCAATAGAAGAGTGGTTTTTGTTTTCTCTCTTAGAACCCCTTCCTGCTTTTAAAAATTATGGCAGATCTCAAAGGAACTCTTGTGTTGTAACTATGTATCATTCATGTGTTTGCAACTGTGTATCAATGCAACTATATATCATTCAGACATTTGCAACATTGTATCATTCACGTGTAATCATTTAGCTTCTGTCTTCTCAGTGACCTTTTACAGGGCACGTACAGAGACAAGGAGTCAAACATTTGCAGAAATGGTTTATTCACTTGGGATTACATTGTCTGGCATGCAGCTTTGTGAAGAAGAAATATCCTGATCAAATATAAATCTTGCCATCCTGTCTGTCCTGGTATCTTGCTTTTGTTTGAGCCATTGTTAATTCTGTATATTCCGTCTGACCTAGGCTTGACCTAGGCTCTGAATAAACAATCACCCCCTTTTGAATGAGCATAATAAAAGAGCGTGTACCCGGACATTCGGGGCGCACTCATCGCGAGGAACTTCGTCTCCTGTCGTTTCTCTCTCCTTCGCTCCCTATCATGAGACGCCCATCTGATGCGGGATAGCAGATACCGCATTCTGGTGACCCCGACGTGATTCCCTAAGGGGGATACGCCGCGACGCGCTCATATCTTACTCGCTCGATGGGAGCTGTGCTTCGCCAGGCCTGAAGCGAATTGCACATCATCGGATCTGAAACACGGTCTCGACTTTCGTAAGTATAGGCGGAAACTTTTCTCAACAACAGACAGAGCATCTGAAGGAATTGAGGGAGTTAATCGCCTCTTCTTCTAAATATTCTGCTAATTTAAAGGGCTCGCCTGTAAAAATTAAACCTATTGCTACATTATTGACTTATGTGTGGCAACATTGTCCCACTTATCCAGAGAAAGGGTCCTTAAAAATCTCCATTTGGCAAAAAATTGGTGACTATCTCCATAGTCCTCCTCGTGCACCTATTGGCATTTTGGTCACTTGGAGGAAAATTATGGAGGCTTTAAAAGTCCATTATAAAATAGAAGCAGAAAGTGTATTTGAATCTCCTCCACCAAGTTATGATAACTTTTCTGTCTTTCAACCCTCCGATCCCAATGATCGTCATTACGAGAGCCTCCCTCCATCGAATCCACTTCTTTAAAAGGAGAGCTCTCGTGTCCTCCACCACCACCCCGAAAGTGGGGGGTGTTGTGTTGTAAAAGCCATTCAACAAGCCTTTTCTGAAGGAGAAATGGATGAGGACAATTTTTGGTCTGGGAGTCAGAATTAGAAACGGGGCAGGCAGCCAGCCCCACAACAAAGGCTGCTGAAACTTGCAACTTTTCTTCTTTTGCTTACGATCTTGTTGCTAATGAAACTGTTACTTATCTTCCTGGTGTCACTGACTTTCTCTTTGTATTATACTTGTTCCATGTGGGTACGTCATGAAAATGCTACCCATAGCTTTCACTCTGTCACTTCTGTTTTGTTTACAGAACACTCTATCACTCACTCTTTTGTTCCTTCTTTACTCTTCCTATGGAAAAGAACCCTAAAATCTTTTCCTCTATTCAAGCTAGATATAGGGGGACCTAAATGTCCTTCTCTTGTACTATGGGTTCCTCCAACCCAATTAACATCCTTGATGAATGACCAAATTAATCTTCATTGTCATTATTGTAATTATTATCCTTTTTCTACTAATTGCATTCCCTTTTCATCTCTTAAATGTTCTACAACTAACTTGTCCATAGTCCTCTCTCCTACTTGTAATGCTTTTATATACCCAAACTCTGATCCTGTCAACAAACAACGCTTCAAAAGAACTGTCCATGACGATCTGCAGAAGCCTCACAGAAAATATAATATTACTTGGACTATAAAAGACTTTCAAAGCATTCATTTAAGCTCTACAACCAATTCTTCTCGCATAGAAGACTTCTACCCACCACTTCAATTTGATTTGGCAGAAATGCTTGTAGGCTCCACCGCCTACAACTCGCCTTCTCACCCAACTGAGCCTAGTCATAGAGTGGTAAATAAATATAGGTTTTATGTATGCCCCGGATAGCCCGTTTCCAACACTCAGACCCCTGCCCAACGGCTTCTCGACTGCGGGGGGTCATCGGATTACTTTTGCAAAGCCTGGTCATGTGTTTCAACTGGACATATTTATTGGGATCCGGGCACTAAGGGTGATCTCATTACTGTCACTCGCACCACATGGGACATTCCATGCAGTGATAAAAAATTGCCCAAATGCAACCCAGTAACCATAAGGTTCACGGACCAAGGCAAGAAAAGTACTCTATGGGACACTGGCTTGAAATGGGGTGCCCGCCTAAAAGGAGTCTGGCCAGAAAAGCATTATGGAAATATTTTTTACATTCAACGTCACATTGAACTCCCTCGCTCTAACCCGGTGGGACCACATGAAAAGGTTATTAAATCCCCATTCTTGCAACCCATAACACAGGGAGTTAAACCATTGATTCCAATGATAAAAGCTTCCTACGCCTTGCTGAACTCTTCAAAATCATCAATTGCCTCCACATGTTGGCTTTGTATTTCTGCCTCTCCACCTTTTTACGAAGCCATCGCTTCCCAAGAATCCATTGCTAATTCCACATCAGACGAACGTTGCCGTTGGAGGAACTCCACTATTACTGTTTCTTCCATCACTGGGGTTGGTTGTTGCTTAGGAAATATTCCATCCAATTACTCACAATATTGTCATAATGTTTCTAATGGCTATCATTGTAATGTATATCTTCCTAAGAACCGCCTTGGCCGCTCCCACACCATCGGAGGATACTCTGCAGTCTACACCACTTCAGGAGGAAATTTAACATCACGTCTGAAAGGAATGTATTTTATCCCTGGCAATAACTCTGTCTGGGCTTGTTCCACCGGTCTCACAGCATGTGTCTACGGGGATGAACTTATTAAATCCAAATCATTTTGCATTCAAGTATGGCTTGTACCAAAAATTAACGTGTATAACTCTGATGATTTTATATCCCTACAGGCACCCATGGAATACCCCCTCAGAGCAAAGCGGGAAATTATTAGTACTCTCACTCTAGGTTTACTGCTTGCTCTGGGCACCACGGGCGCAGCCACGGGCATTGCAGGACTAGCTGTCTCTGACCAAAAAATTACAGCTCTGGGTTCAGCCATTGATGATGATTTATTACGAATTGAGAAATCAATTACAGCTTTGCAAAACTCCTTGACGTCCCTCTCGGAAGTGGTATTGCAGAATCGTAGAGGCTTAGATTTGTTATTTTTAAAACAAGGGGGATTGTGTGCTGCGCTTAAAGAAGAATGTTGTTTTTATGCTGATAACAGGGGGATTGTGTTGGATTCTATGAAAGAATTAGAAAAACACTTAAAAGATCGAGAAAACGAAAGATTAAACATGTATAATTGGTATCAAGGCTTGTTTTCTATTTCACCATGGCTTAGAACCCTTATAACTGCATTGGCAGGACCATTAATAATCATTATATTGATATGTATTGTAGGACCTTGTTGTTTTAATAGAATATTGCAATTTTTGAAAAATCAATTATCCTCCATAACTGCTAATGTTAATGTGTTATTGCAAGCTCATGTTAAGTCCTTAACACCGGACGAAAAAATGTCATTGCTGAGTTACCGCTCCTTGGACAACCCTGACGCTGACGGGTCGCACTCCTGCCTAGATGACTGGGACGGTGAACATTTCAGAAAAAAGGTTCCTGTCTTCTTGGACAAGGAAGAAGACTCGTCATAAAAAATAAAAACAGAGGAGATGTTGTAACTATGTATCATTCATGTGTTTGCAACTGTGTATCAATGCAACTATTTGCAACATTGTATCATTCACATGTAATCATTAAGCTTCTGTCTTCTCAGTGACCTTTTACAGGGCACGTACAGAGACAAGGAGTCAAACATTTGCAGAAATGGTTTATTCACTTGGGATTACATTGTCTGGCATGCAGCTTTGTGAAGAAGAAATATCCTGATCAAATATAAATCTTGCCATCCTGTCTGTCCTGGTATCTTGCTTTTGTTTGAGCCATTGTTAATTCTGTATATTCCGTCTGACCTAGGCTTAACCTAGGTTCTGAATAAACAATCACCCCCTTTTGAATGAGCATAATAAAAGAGCGTGTACCCGGACATTCGGGGCGCACTCATCGCGAGGAACTTCGTTTCCTGTCGTTTCTCTCTCCTTCGCTCCCTATCATGAGACGCCCATCTGATGCGGGATAGCAGATACCGCACTCTTGTTTGTATGGTTTAAATTTATCAATATTTACTGTATTGAAAATGTTTGATGGGATTTTATTATTGCATTATTTTTCATCACAGGTTGGCAAATAATTTGATTTTGCGGATCCCTGAAAGGATCTTGGGGCAGCCCTAAGATTCCTAGGATGTAATGGGCCAACTCACCATAGGCCAACTTACTGTGGCACAATTCAACAGTTCAATTTAATTATTTAAAATAATTTAAAAAATATTTTAATTTTTGTCATTCATATTTCATTTTGCTCCTCCTTTTGCATCCTTTTTAAAAATGATTCTATTCCACCATTTCTGTGATATTAATGTAAATCTTGTCCTGAGTTGTCAACTTGACCATGGCTAGCTAGCTGTGGTAAATTGGCTGTGGCAAGTTGTCCTAGACCAGAGATGTCAAACTCAATTTCATTGAGGGGCACATCAGGGTTGTGTTTGATCTTGGGGGGGGGGAGTGGGCATGGCCAGGGTATGCATGGCCAGCTTGATGTCACTCATGTTGGGAGCAACTTTGAAGGCCTGAGTGCTCTGCCAACGAAAATGGAGATTGGGAGGGCTGTGCACAGCCCTCCTGAGCTCAACTTTTCTGGCAGAGGCATGGTGGGCTGCTCCTTCACTGTTTCCAGGGTGGCCCCTTGGGCCAGATCTAAGCACCTCGCAGGCTGGATCTAGCCTATGGATTTTGAGTTTGACACTCCTGTCCTAGAGATCCTCGGACCCCACTTTAAGAAACACTGCAGTGGAGTATTTAGAAGGGCTACACATCAAACTATATTCTTTTCCCAGTGCAAATCTTTGAACAAAGGTTTGTGCAGAAGATTTGACTTTTTCTACATGTTCAATAAAGGCAGGATTTCTTCAACTGTCTTTTTCTCAAGTTCTCGCAAAATGAAAGTAGCTAGGGAATCTCAGCCTGTATTCTGCATCCATTACAGAATAAAAAAGACTTGGGAATCAAGATGAAAGAGAAGTCTTAAAAATTTATGTTGGCAGAGGTGCTGCAGCTTAGAAATGTCTACAGCTTCAGCAGCTGTTATTTTTATACCATCTATTAAAATTGGGGAAGGAAAATAGGAGTGAAAGGGATAATGAAACCTCCTGGCGTGGTCCTGCAACATTATATAAATAGTACTCGATTTTTGGCCACAATTTCTGCTGCTTATTGAGACGTAAGATGAGTTTTGCCCTATATTGCAACTTCGTGTGAAAAGTGGTTGTTCGATCACTTTTTTCAATGCTGTTGTAACTTTGAATGGTCACTGAATGACTGGTTGTAAGTTGAGGACAGTTTGTAAACCAAGTTGTGGTTTTGAATTGGTGTGAGCTTGGAGCTGAGGAGCAGAACAGGTTTTGAACGCAGAGAGATTCATTCCAACCTTCCCATTTCCAAAATTCTTCTCCATTCTTTTTCCCTACCCCGGTGTGAAATCTAGATCAAAAAATGAAGTTAGAGGGAAAACCATGATAAACATTATCTTTCTCCTATGAGGAGCCAGGCAGCCAGTCTACAAGAGTCAATATTTAATCTAGCTCAGTGACTTTAAACTGTTGCCAGAGCTCAACCTATTCAAAACCGAAGCCCTCCAGATATGTCAGGAACATGTTTTCCAGAATTCCTAGGCAACGGAATAAAGGCTGGGAACCACATTAGAAAAGCTTTCCACATCTTAGATTGTTTCCTCCTGTGTTTGTTAACTCCTCTTTTTTTTCAATTACAATCCCTTATTTTTTTTAATCTCTTCCTTGCTCCTCTTAGCATCTTTTGTGAAGTTACTTTGGCTTTAAACTCTCCCCTTTTTAACTTCCCCTGTCTTCTTTGTAGTCCCTCAAGACTAGTCCTACCACTCAAGGCCACCTGAAGTTTTAGTCCCTGATGTTTTAGACATTGCTTTTTTTTCCAGGGGTGGGATTCTACCAATTTGGACCTATTCATTCGCTAGAACGGGTTGTTAACATTCTAAGCAGTTCAGAGAATCGGTTGTTAGAAGAAATTACTGGCCTCATCCTGTAAGGAAGGCAGGAAGGAAACATTCTGGTGTTGCTTACAGAAACTGCCTTTCCGTTAACCCTTATTATGTTTCTTGGCAGGACTAGACTTCCTGTCTCAGGAACATCTCTGGAGTTTTTTTCCCCTCCTTTGCTGGTACTTTGCTTGTGTGGAGTGACCATTCAAAGTTACAATGGCACTGAAAAAAGTGACTTATGACCATTTTTCACACTTACGACTGTTGCAATATCCCCACAGTCATGAGAGGCCAGGCGAGGAGATGTGTGCCTCAATGTGAGTGATATTGAGTTGGCCACGCCCAGCCAATAACATAACCACCAAGCCATGGCCACCCAGTCACATGACCACCAAGACATGCCCACCAACTAAGCCACGCCCACAGAACAGGTTGTTAAAAAAATTTGAATCCCACCCCTGCTTTTTTCCTTTCCTAAAGAAATTGGACTGCATATATTTTCAGAGCTTTGTTCTAATAATTGAGATGTTTATGAACACCAAGTGGTTTGTCGTTATAGAGATGGCTAGTACATATAAAAATAAAAAGTTGTGACTGTATTTTATTGTCTAATTCTACTGAGTTATAAAAAGTTGAAAGTCAGTGTTTTTCTTTCATTTTCTCCTTTTACCCTGTCTTACCCTTTCATTTTTCTTCTTCCCTTTTTTCTTCCCTACTTTCCTATTATTTTAGTTTTTCTTTATGTTTCATATTTTGATAAATGAATTTAAAAAGTGGAACTGGGAATGTTCATGAACATCCTTTCCTACCTCGGCCCATCAGTGCTGCTTATTTCACTCTCAAAGCCCATTACACAGACATTAAAGCATCTTAATGGCAGTGCTTTTCTCTTTTTCCTTCTCTCTAAATTCAGAAAGAAAGGCTTAAAAAAAGAATGTGTTAAGACTCCCTGATAGTCTTTTCAAAGCATCTGGGATATAAAACAATGTTGGCTGGATGCATTTGCCAAGGAATCATAATAAGTGCAATAGCACATACCAGTTGAAATTTGTCATTGTGTGTATAGTTGGGTCATAAACCATCAATAGACAGCTAAAATACCCACATTAATTTTGATCAGCATTTACTGATGTAAATAGTGGTTCATCAATGATTTCATCAATACATCAATGTATTATAGTTCATTTCATTAATACTTCATTTTCAGATGTTTTACTAAGATGATGAGGCTTTCCTCTACAATTCTTAAGAATTTGTGATTACATCAATGGCTATTCTGAACAGGATTTTTCTGGGAGTTGTTATCCCGAAATATCTGCAGAGAACTTGGTTGTAGAATCCTGTCTTAGATCTATAGCAGATGTCCCCAAACTTGGCAACTTGTGGACTTCAACTCCCACAATTCTCCAGCCAGCTATGGGAGTTGAAGTCCATAAGTCTTAAAGTTGTCAAGTTTGGGGACCCCTGATCTACAGGATCTTCAGGAATGGGATCACACTCAGCAACTTTGAATAGCTTTGAACAGCTGCTGGACAACTCACTTCTAGAGGGGCCCTGAAGCTCTTGGGCCACGCAATGGAAGAATGAAGGTTGGCTGGCTCTGTTTTGTGTAATTGTGCTTTGTTTTTGTCTTTTTCCTATTACCTGCTGCCTGACTCAAGAATGCATTTTGTCTTGGAACAAATAGCCAGAGAATTGAGAGGAGACAAAGATGAACAAATCTCTTAGTTGTTGCTTCATTTCACTTCATTTGTTGATCAGTTCACAAAAGATGTAGACTTTCTATTCTGATTTGCTTAAAGGGAATTATTCTTACTAAAGTGCTGATACAGGTAAAATCAAATTGCCAGTCCATTGATCAGTTGATTGGTCAGTCAGTAGCTTGAAGAAAGGAAATAATAAAATGGTAACGCCTGTCCATCTGCAACTTGCAATGGCACTGTTTTGTTAAGACCCATAATATTTATTTGGCATTTGTAGCACGGCTTCTTGTGAAGCAGACAAGAAGCCAAGATTCTCTCTGCAATTTCCTTTCAACTCTCCAGATGAAATTATTGATTCCATCGTTTCAGCCAATTTGAGACCAGACATAAAAGTATGAAATCTCACTTGATTTACTTTCATTTCAGCTGCATTGCAGTCGAAACTGCTCTAAAACTAAGGTGGTTTTTCCTTGAGATGCTCTGGCAACTTTCCTGAGGGAATTGTTGCTTCACCTCATCCTTTTGACTCCTGAAATTCAAGCCTTTGAAAGGAAATATGAATTTGAAGGCTTTGCAGCTCCCCTCAGTAGCGCACAATGTTCCTTTCTATTCGTATCCATTTAATGTATTAAAAATCATGTTTATACTTGTACCTGTAGTCTAGTATATGCTCAACAAAACAAACAAACAAACAAGAATTTTGCCAATTTCCTTCAGCACTTCATGAACGTGGAATGCTGAAAGTCCAACGCTATTTGCTTTCCTTGTTTTCATTTTGAGTAGTGTGAAAGTGAAAGACTTTTAATTTGTTGACCTGCAGGAACTTATTACCAGACAATGATTTCCATTCTTTGTCCATGGTATTTCACATCAGTAAGATAGGAAGACGATCACAGATTACCTTCCAGCAACAGGTAGTCCTTGATTTATGACCATTTGTTTAGTGTCCATTTGAAATTACAGTGGGGCTGGAAAAAGTGACTGATGAGGTGTCCTCGCACTTATGACTGTTGCAGCATCCCCATGGGAAGGTGATTAAAATTTGGCCATTTGGCAATAGCATGTCTGTATGACAGTTGCAGCATCCCAGGTTCATGGGATCGCCATTTGTGACTTTCTGAGCAAAGTCCGACATGCAAACTTAGTGAGAAAAGCTGGATTCACTTAGCAATCAAGTAATTCACTTAATAACTGCCATTAATAACTGGCAGAAAAAGGCTGTGAATCAATCCAACAACCATCTTGCTCACCCATAGAAATTGTAGTCCCAGTTGTATAACTCAAAGACTATCTGTACTTTTGAAAGTTATTGGGATTGAAAGTGGCGGCAGGGTAAATCGCCCATATGCACTTCTAGCCTTGAAATCTGTAATTCTCCTCTAGTTTTGCAACTGAATCTGGACATCCTTTTTGTTCTTAGATAAATCAGGGGTTAAATTTATCTCCTAGACCAGGGGTGTCCAACCTTGGCAAGTTTAAGAGGTGTGGACTTCAACTCCACAATATGCTGGCTGAGGAATTCTGGGAGTTGAAGTCCACAAGTCTTAAACTTTCTCATTCTTTCCTAGCATTATTGAGGAGGAAATGGTTAACCCCATTTTTAGTTTCAGGTTCCTTGGTTTTTTTTTCTTCTTTTCTTTGAACCATTTTGTCTCTTGCTGGTGGAGAGTAGTCTATTGACCTCAGATGTTCAGAAAACAATTTTTACTCTCCAGAAAGGACCCTATCAATTCCAAATCTTGATTCCATATGTACTGTGGTTTGTGTTGCCAGAATTTTTAAAAACATCGTAGGAGCTATGTATAAATTACCAGAATTGACAACAATTGCAGATGATCAAATAAGAATTACAGTATATTTGGGAGCTGTTACACAAACTGTTGAGCAGAACACAATACTGTAGCCTCTCTTGAACTTATTTTAGCTTCTTTTAGCTCTATTTTTATTTGAGAAGTGCATTTGTCCTGCTTAAATTTCCAGCTAAAAGCTTGGGGAGTAGATTGTGCCGAAACACTATTCCCAAAATTATTCATAACTATTCTGGAATTTGAACTACATTATGTTTGCTTTTTTCGGGAACTGCTAATTATAATCAGTGATGCTCTTTTCCTTTCATCTCTAACTCTTAATTCTTTTTTGGAAAATGTGTCCAAGTTTTCGTGGACTTCCGTGGAAATCTTTGCACTGCCTTTTATCAGAGATGTAAAAGAGAATCTATAGAGCAAGATATTTACTAAGATGAATTCTATGAACCTTAGTAGCAAGTATTGTGTTATCTTCCCTGCTGAAAGATCAGTTGTGCAACTTGGGCGGGGCAGGAGAGGGGCTGTCTTAGATTTCATAGACCTCCTAGAAGGTCAAGAGATGCTATTGTCCAGAAGTGCCGTTTTTCAGCTGTACCTGATGTATTGGATACTATTAATGTTCGAGAAAAAGAAAACATCTAGCTACACTGATTTGTCCTTAATCATTTTTCATCCTAATAACAGGAACACGCACAACTCTATACAGAGCATTTTTATAAATGTACTGAAACTCCAGTTCAGTCAAATGTGGCAGCTGTATTTCATCATTGACATGTTCTCCTGATTATATTATTTCTCAGTTGTTTCTAGACTTATCTCAAGTTACTGGCTTTGTTAACCAAAGTCCTAAAAGATATCAGAATCACAGAGTTGGAAGGGACCTTGGAAGTCTTCTAGTCCAGGGGATCGCCAATCTTTTGGACCTCAGGGACCACCAAACTCATAATTTTAAATCCCAGGGATCACTAACCGGGTCTGTGGGTGTGGCCCAATTTGTGGGTGTGGCTTGGTGGACATGTGACTGGCTGGGCATGTAAATATTATAAATATTAATATAAATATTGATTCTTTTAAATAAAAAAAAAACTTTTACCCAAAATCAGGCAAAGCACACAGGCAGATTGAATTACTCACAGAATCACAGTGTCAGCTTTAAAATTCAGCTGCCACATTTCATGAAAGCGGGGTGGAGGAGTTGAAAAGTTCAAGGTTATTCTGTATGTCGTATTAAGAAATTTCAGTTGCAATTAATTGGTTCTCGTGATTTATGAAGTGTAGAAGTGAGAGGAGAGAAGGGAGAAGGTGGATTCTGTGTAACGTGGGAAAATATTTCACTTTGGAAAATTGCCTGAGACATACCAGATCTGTTTTTAAATTTATCAATAGGAGAGAAAATGTTTGGGAGTGTTTGATATCATGGATACTTTCTGGATGCCTTTCTGGATGCCTTATCATTCAGATATCTATCTACCTGCCATCGGCTAGCTTAGTCTGTCATATAAAATTTTCTTGCAAGCAAACTCATAAAATTAACTCATAACACACCAAGTATGTAAATATTGATTTTTTTACATAAAAAGAGCAACTTTTACCCAAAATCAGGCAAAGCAGCAGACAGACTGAGTTGCTCACAGAATCACTCAGTGATCTATCTATATGCCATCAGCTAGCTCAGTCTGTCACATAAAATTTGCTTGCCGTGAGTCTGCATTAAATAATAGAAGCTTCAGTCCTAAGGGAGGTTTGGCTGTGCTTAAAAGCAGAGCCGAAGATCTAAAGACTAGCCAGAAAGCAAGAAATCCATCAATTTCCTGCTTCCTAGCTAATCTAAATCTCTCACAGCAGAACAGCTGATGGTTGAAAAAATAGCAATTTAGCAGGCAAGTTTGCCGGGTAAGAAGTGAGTGGGTGGGGAGAATTCCTATGGGCCGTGTGAGTGGTGCAGCCTTGTGTTTCTGCGCAGCCTGGATTAATTGCTTTGGGGGGGAGTGCTCTGGGGGTGAGATTTCTCTTCGGCCCACCAAAATTTTCTCAGGGCTCACCAGTGGGTTGTGGCCCACCAGTTGGCAACCGTGTTCTAGTCCAACCCCATGCTCAAATAGGATTATAAATTATATAATAAATTATCAAATTTATTTGCTACCTATCTTGGGGTTTAAGGTGACTCATAAGCATTCCTTCCCTATGAGACTTCCCACAAGTTACCATATTCACTTGGATTTTTTAAATTTCTCACTCTTTGGTTAAGCCAATTTGGTAAAGGTTATTGACAGGGCCTTTTCAGGGGCAGCTCCTCCCTTATGAAAATTGCTCCTAAGGCTGATGGTGGTGTCATTCATTCTGCCAACTGTTCAGCAGAAACATGTATCCCCTAAATTTCCTAAGTAGGGAAACTAATGTTTGAAGTGAAAGTGGTGCAGTGGGCCTAAGCTATGGATATTTTTTTTCTAATCCTTAATTCTTTATTTTTCTTTGAACTGTGGCCTAATTCTGATAATTTCACCTGCCCCTTCCATTGTTTTTTCCTTACTCTGTTTCATCCTGGGAACTTCAAAAGAAAAGAGGAAGGTTTTTCTGGGATGAATCAAGTCAATCAGTCCTTCCCACTCACCCCACAACTTTTATTTGGCATTGGGATCAACACTGCAGTCCTTTGAGCCGGGTCTTTAGTGATAATATAGGGTGGAGACATATTACAATATAAGGTGATTTCCATAATTCACTCATTAATATTTGCTGTGATGTATGGGAATAACAAATTAACAAAGTTGGTAGGGACATTGAAGGTTTTCCAGTCCAACTCCAGCTCAAGTGGGAGACCTTATAGCACTCTGGACAAATGGCTGCCGACTGCCAACAGTTCAATTCTGACCGGCTCAAGGTTGACTCAGACTTCCATTCTTCTGATCCAAATTGTTGGGGGGCAATACACTGACGCTTAAAGAGGGCTGTAAAGCACTGCAAAGTGGTATATAAATCTAAGTGCTATTGCTATTTCTATGTTCCTCATTGTAAATAGAACACAGTAGTTGGAAATGGATGTCAGCAGACTTAATTTTGGGCCTCTCTGGTAGACCACCAGAGATAAAATAACTATTAAAAAATGAGAGATTGATTGCAGCTTTGCAGACGGTACTTGGTTTGTATCTTTTTTTTCACTTTCCATTTGATAGTCCTTCAGCAAGAATTGGTTTACATATGAGGCTTACTAAAAATACAAATCAAACATAATGCTCAAGATCTCATTATTCAATTTCATTTTGTTTCATTTCACTTCACTTACCACTTCCATCCAAATAGATGTTGGAGTGTTCACAGATAATTAGTATTGCAAAACCATGATAATAAATGATGCAGCATTTTATTTTTTTAAAAAATCCTTCCTTTATTATTTTTATAAATAACTCAAGGTGGTGAGCATACCTAACATTTCTTCTTCCTCCTATCTTTCCCACAACAACAGCCCTGTGAGGTCAATTGGGCTGAGGCTGCTAAACAATTAAATCTTCACCAAGTAATACAGTCACATTACATATGACTAATACTGGTAGCATTAGCTTAAAAGCAAAAATAAAACAATGAAAGATAATAAAAGTTTGCTTTGTTTTTTTATAATGTATGCTTATATATGTATGTCAGAAGAGACTGAATCCTGTTGGCACGCTGGAACTATTATTATTAAATTGTGGTATTTTAAAAGTTATTCCTATTGCTATTTCAGTTCTCTAACAGACAAGCCTTAATTTTACTTTCTCTTCATAATAATAAAATGGACATCACAGTGACCTTCTATGTAATTGCAGAGGAAAAGTGATATCTTGGAAACCTTCGTGTTAACAAATCCTGTCATTTCTTTTTATGAACTGAAACATTGTTTCCTGAGAGTTCTCTGTCTCTGTATCCTAAAAAAAAATCTAATGTTTCTTTCAAGCTCTTGCAACTGGAAAGAAAATATGGGATGTTCCCAGAGCACACATCAGCCAGCTAGGCTCAGAAAAAGTACAGTGGGAGCCTCAGTGCCAGTTCCAATTGCGGCACCTTCAGGACGGTGCGAGAATTTCAGCTGTTCTACCGCCACAGTTAGAAGGTCATTGGATCTCAACAGGGTATGTATGAACATTGTCTCAAAATGCTAGCAGGATAACGTGTTATGTCTGTGTAACACATTCAGTGCATTTGATTGTCAAGGTGAGCTTTTGTTAAAATGTGGAAAGTATTTCTTATCAGTGTGTGTGTGTGTGTGTGTATGTGTGTGTGAACATGTTCCTCTCTTGCAGTAGCATCTTTTATGGCATTTTAAAGACCAATATATAGTTGTAATAATCAGACACTGTAGTAATCAGTGTGTTTAAAGTCCTCCAGTTGGGTAGGTAAGAAAAAAAAATATAAAACTGCAAATTGCTTTTTTGACATTATCCAAGTTTTTTAAAATATCAGCTCAAGATGTATAATGTCTGCAGATTGTTAAATTACAAAAAAGTTCTGAAGTTCTAAAAGTTTCTTGGACACCTCTTGGATTCATTTACAGATACCTTTGTGTGGACCTTCTTGTCTTAGTACAGAATTGTTAATACTTCTCATGAAAAATAAGACAGAATAATTTTCCTAAGTGCACAGCCCCAATATATAGTATTTCAGTGCTATTGATAATGTCGGGTTCTTCAGATTTGAGCTCTCAAATTGCAATAGCTTGTGACTCTCAGAATGTCCAGTCTGGTCTGACATCATCATCAATTGCAGTTTTTAGCATTTTCTTAAAGATACAGTTTTAAAATGTTTATCCTGGTTTATATATTTCTAACCCAAATACCTGTTAGGCAACTCATATTCCTAACAGCAGAGGCTGATGCTTTGCATAAAGCTGCTTTCTGTTAATATTTGAAATTAAAATAACCTTTAAAAAAGAAATGAGATGCAACTCTGGGAACCCATCATCCCCGTCATTCTTGGAAATGAAGAGATTTTTCTAAGTTCTACTCAAGTCTCAAAATTTATCCTCTTAACAATTTTTTTATGTTGTCCAACAGCTTAGCTACTTATACCATCTTTGAATCTAACATGTTTACTGATACAGTGTTGGTCCATACCTACTTTTGGCAACTAACAAAATAATAGAGTTGGAAGGGACCTTGGAGGCCTTCTAGTCCAACCCCTTGCTCAACCAAGGAACCCTATAGCATTTCAGACAAATGTCCAATCTGTTCTTAAAAACCTCCAGTGTTGGAGCATTTGCAACTTCTGGAGGCAAGTTGTGATTAATTTTTCTGATTAATTGTTCTGTCAGGAAATTCCTCCTTAGTTCTAGGCTGGTTTTCCTCTTGATTCGTTTCCATCCATTGCTTCTTGTCCTGCCCTCAGGTGCTTTGGAAAACAGGTTGAGCCCCTCTTCATTGTGACAGCCCCTAACAGGAATTTCCTCCCCTTGTCTTCAGGTGTGAAGTGCGCCCAGGACCTGAATTCCTGACTCGGTCATATATGTTCTTTGCCAACCGCCTCTTCAAAGCCTATCAGTTTTACTACCGTGACCCTTCATGTAGAGAGCCCGCCTACTCTCTGGTCATCAAAGGGAAAATCAGGCTCCGGCAAGCATCCTGGATCACCCTAGGGGCTACAGAAGCAGATTATCATCTTCATAAGGTTGGCATTGTCTTCTACAGCCAGAGGGCCATGCAAGAAACAGTTGCCCACCTTAACCAAACAGGAGTGCGTTGCAGTGGATTTTTGCCAGCTGGACGGACTTGGGCTCCGGGTGCCCTTTATGAGCTTCTGAGTGCTAAAGGGGAAGAGGACTGCACCCCTGGCCTTGGCTTTGCCATGCATGAGCTTAGCCTGGTACGAGTGGAGAAGTATCACCAGCCCTTGCTCCTCCAGCACAACCAGGGGAGCAGTCAGGTGGAGGAGCTGTATCTTGGAGACATTCACACTGAATGGTCAGAGAGGCTTCAGTATCGGCCTACAGGATATCAGCGCCCACTGCAGAATGCCATGGTAAGACCGATGCTTTCAGGGACGGTCCATTACAGTATTATTAACTCGGGCTTTTATTGTTCGGTCCCACCAAAAGTCCATAGAAAGAATAACAGAGTTGGAAGGGCCCTTGGAGGTCTTCTAGTCCAATCCCCCCTTCAAGCAGGAAACTCTAAACCAGGCCTGTCAAAGTGGCCGGAAACATCACATGCAGGCCATGCCTTTCCTGGCTCTGCAAACATTAAAAAAATGTCATGATAGGCCATGATCCAGCAAGTGACACGATCGGGTTTCAACACCCGTGCTCTAAACCATTTCAGACCAATGGTTGTCCAATCCCTTCTTAAAAGCCTGCAGTGTTGGAGCACCCACAACTTCTCGAGGCTAGTCGTTCCATTGCTTAATTTTTCTGTCAGGAAATTTCTCCTTAGTTCTAGGTTGGTTGTTTCCTTCGTTAGTTTCCATCCATTGCCTTCAGGTGGTTTGGAGAATAGATTGACCCTCTCTTCTTCTAGAATGAGGCTAGGATAGAAGGAGTAGCAAGGAAAATGTAAAAGTTCTCCCACACATGCGTGCTAGTTGTTTCTGGCTCGAGAGGGTGGTGCTCATCTTCGTTTCAAACCTGAAGAGCCAGTGCTGTCTGAAGATGTCTCTGTGGTCATGTGGCCAGCGTGACTAAAAACCGAAGTTTCGTTTCGTTTGCGTTATTGTCATTGTACCTCATGCAATGAAATAAAACTTCATCTTCAGTGTACCATGAAACAAACCATGAAAATAAACACAAGCACACCTCCTTCACACTCCACACATTGAATTGAAAGCCCCCAACACTGCACCTATACAGCAGAATTCAAAAGAGCTACTGCCCTGGGATAGAAGCTGCTTTTCAGCCTATTTGTTATTGTTTTTATTATTCTGTACCGTCTGCCAGATGTAATAGTTCAAAAAAAGGATGGATCTTTGAGAATGTTTTGAACTTTCTTAAGGCAGCGGGAGCTATAAAGCTCTTCCAAAGAGGGGAGAAGGCAATCAATGATCTTCTGACGTTAACTTTCTGGAGTGCTTTCCTACTGCCATTGTGCAGTTGGCAAACCATACAGAGGTGCAGTGAGTTAAGTTAAGATGCATGGAGCACTGTTACCTTCCCACCAAAGTGGTCCCTATTTTTCTACTTGCATTTTTTATGTGCTTTCGAACTGCTAGGTTGGCAGAAACTGGGATAAGTAACGGGAGCTCACTCCATTATGCAGTGCTAGTGATTCGAACCACCAAACTGTCGACCTTTCTGATCAACATGCTCACAGTCTTAGCCTCTGAGTCACCTTTAAGGAAAATATAGTACACTATTATTCCTTATGAAAATGTTATTACTAGAGGAAATAAGCCTGAATGTAATTAACAGCAGGCCTGGAAACCCAACTCTTAATGCAGCTGAAATGTGATTCCTTTTTTTGCTTTGTTTTTGCTCAGAAGCTTGGTTTCCTTCCCAGAATGTGTATTTTTATCAAAATCATAACTAATCAATTTAGAAAGATGATTGATCTTTAAGATAAGTTGGTTGTATTTTAGCAGAAAAATCCTCTTGAGGATTACCAGATGGGAACAGAAGGAAAGTGTAGGGAAAGAAGGAAGGAAAAAAAATTGATTTTCCACCCATTTAATCTTGCAACAACTGGGGTGATAGAATAACATCAACAAGCCACCCTCCTAGACACATGTTCAGACTGGCATAAAAGTAGAGGTATCCTGGGCCAAAACCATGGAGGCATGAGTTAAACCAGATGGTAAACAGGAATACTTTGTAACATTGATTTAAAACTGTCTGAGGTGTGGTGAAATGCAAGGACTTCATTGCAGTCCTTTAGATAATCAGCTAACAGTTCTACATTTCATACTTTCCATCCACAATATTGACCAAAGAGGGTTAAATGTTATCTATTAAAATCCAAAGAGCTTTGTTTAAGTGAAAGTGAGACATTTTTGACTTTAAGCAAGGCTCTGCAAGTTCCATCTGTTTTGAAGTGATAGGTATCCCTAACCTTAGGATAGCAAAACTCCTGTTAAAGCTTGGAAATACTCTAAACCAGTGTTTCTTATTTTGCTCTTTGAACCCTTTCCCAAAAGCCCCCCCAAAGAGCTTTTGTATGTGTGGGTGACATCTATCAATATTTACCAGCTTAAAAATTAAAATGGACTAATTCTTAGAATATTTATTATTGATTCTTGTAAAAAATATAAAAATTAAACATTAGACATTAATATAAATAAAACATTTTTCATGGAAAAAGCCTTGTAATTTTTCAACAAAGAAAAAATAATATGTGTATATGGTTTTAAATATTTGCAGATATCTTCAATACCTGGCAAATAATTTATATTTTGTGGATCCCCAGAAGGTCCTTGAAACCATTCCTTCTGAAGCTGCATGCATAGGCAACTCAAGGAGAGAACTTGAGGCAGTTCTGGACATGGCCAAAAGCACAACTGTTGAAAAAAAGGAGGCAGATCTGTTCTAAAAGAAAGGATCTATGATATATACCATACTCTATGCTCTTTTGTTCTAAGTAGAGTTTCCTTTTTCTGGTTACAGATATATAGTTGAGCAGTAAAGCACATGGTGACTGTACTCTCTGGTTGCTCTGTGTAGTGCTTTATATAAACAGAATTTCTAACAGGTTCATACTTATTGTGCAAAATATCTCAGCTTCTCTTCTCAGAAATTCTCTTCTACAGGCACCTGTAGTTTTCAGTAGCATTAGACAGCAGCCCTGGGAAAAACATAATTTTAGGGAACCTCACATACTCTTAGATGGCATAAGACTTTTGAGGAGAACCTTGAAAAGACCTTCTGAACAAAACAAATACTGGTAGTCCTCGACTTACAATGGTTCATTTAGTGACTGTTTGAAGTCACAATGGCACTGAAAAAAGTGACTTGCAGTGATTTTTTACACTTACGACCGTTGCAGTATCCTCATGGTCACAGGATCAACATTGGGATGCTAGACAGCTGGCATGTATTTTAAGATGGTTGCAGTGTCCTGGGGTCCTGTGACATCCCTCTTTTGTGACCTTCTGACACGCAAAGTCAAAGGGGAAGCCAGATTCACTTAATAGCCATGTTTCTAACTTAACCACTGCAATGATTCCCTTAACAATTTTGGCAATAAAGGTCATAAAATTGGGCAAAACTCACTTAACAACTGTCTCACTTGGCAACAAAATTGTTGGACTCAGTTGTGGTCATAAGTCAACGACTACCTGTATTCCAAGCATACAAATGCCTGGGTTGGATACTCCCTGGTTGCGAAGCTATCTTATATTTGATGTAGATGTGTTTTAGAATGTTGGGTGCACTTGCTATTTAGCGTTAGAATTATTTATTTGTTTTTATTTATATTCCGCATTTATTATTTTTATAAACTCAAGATGGTGAACATATCCAAGAACTTCCTCCTATCTCCTATTTCTATATTTTGGAGTACTCATATTGAATGACCTATGTGTCAGAGCTCACTGCAACAGTATTGCCAAAAAGGCTTTAAGAGTTGTAAATCTAATCTTACGAAGCTTCTCCTCTGGTAATACTGATTTGCAAACTAGGGCATACAAAACCTTTGCTAGACCAGTACTTGAATACAGCTCACTGTCTGGAATCTGCACTGTATATCAGATTTTAACACAATTGAGCGAGTCCAGAAATATTTTACAAGAAGAGTACTGCAGTCCTCTGTTCGCAACAGAATACCCTACACCACCAGGCTTGAGATTCTAGGCTTAGACAACCTTGAACTATGCTATGATAGGACTTAAGCATAGTACATAAAATTATCTGTTACAATGTCTTACCAGTTAATGATTATTTCAGTTTTAACCACAACACAAGAGCACACAACAGATACAAACTTAATGTAAACCACTCCAAACTTGATTGCAGGAAGTATGATTTCAGCAACAGAGTGGTCAATGTCTGGAATTCACTACCTGACTCTTGTCACATGCTCAAACCCCCATTACCCTCAAACTAACCTCTATTGACTTCATCCCATTCCTGAGAGGTCTGTAAGTGGCATTCATAAGTGCACAATCGTGCCTACCATCCCTGTCCTATTGTCCCCAATTATTCATACCTATTTCATGTATTTATACTTATGTTTATTCTTATATCTATTATATTGTAAGTGATTGACAAATCAAATAAATAAAATAAAATAAAAAATATATATTTCCCCCCACAAAAGGAATCCTATGAAGGAAGTTGGGCTGAGGAGAATGACTGGCCCCAAACCACTCAGCTGGCTTAGTGTTTTAATATGAAGCGTGAATCTGTTATGGTCTTCTCAGTAGCTGGTTATTTCTACTGAGATATTCATAAGAGTCTAATGCTCCTTCATATAGATATTCATAAGAGTCTAATGCTAGTCTAATGCTAAGAGTCTTATGCTAATTTTGTTTTCCTCAAACTTTGTTGAAATGGGGTATTCCTACTACCTGGAGGAAAATCAGTTGTCTTCACCATACTAGTTGTTAGCAGAAACTTATCCAGGACTGTTATTCCATCCATCCATCCACCTACCCATCTATCCATCTCCACACTAACACAGATAGACAAACAGTCCCAGCCCCAAATTGCTTCTATTCAAAATAGCTTTGTTTTTTCCCAAATCTGTGCCTGGTTTAACAAAAAAAACCTCTCCTATTTTTGGAAAATTATCTTATTAAAGAATTTCCTGTTTTAAAAGATGCTTTACATATTTCAATAACTACTGGGCTATTTAGCTATTACAGACTGTGTAGCATCAATGCTCCTTGGAGTGACAGTTGCAATAACATGGTTTAAAATGTTTCAATTACTGCAGACTTCAGTCAACATGTCAAATTGCCCTGGTGCTGAGCTAAGTACGGTGTTATTTAAATTTCTTTCCCATACAAACAAGGCTGGTGTCTCTCAAAATCAACCATATAGAACAGCTCATAGCTTATAAAAACAGATATCATTCACCCTAAATCCTTTGGTGCCTACTATGATAATTAGAAGAGGAGTTAACTTCTAATGCTGACCAGAAAACGATTTGAGGGACTACACAACATAGTTATCTATAATTCCCCAGACCATCAAAGTTAGAAAAACACCCTTCCTTGTTGTGAATTAAAACAAACAAGAACATTTTTATAAGATGACTTCTAAATCAGCCTTCCCAGCTGGTGCTTTGTAGATGTGTTTCACTACTACTATCATTTATTTGGCCTGGTTTGGAAATAGTAGAGTTGTAATTCAGCACCCAAAAGGAAACATTTCAATATGCAGGCATCATATTACTTTGTCCATTAAGATAGTCTTGAAGTGGTTGAGATTCAGATGTTCTAATTTCTACTGTATTAAGACTAATGTCGTGGCTTCCGGTTGGGCACTGTGTTGGTGCGGAGCTGAGGAGCGGATCGCTACTCTGAAAGATTCTGATTTTTGCTAGTTGGTGGCTTTTTGGAGCGTGTCAGACCTCGGAGCGGTAGGCAAAAGAAAGGGGAAGACACGGAGGTCTTGAGGAGGTGCCGCAATCCCAGAGACTGGAAGAAGAACCTTCTGAAAACCAACGGCAGAAGAGGGAGATTGTGACAACTGTGATGATCAGAACCAAAGACGCAGCAGCCCAGCTGATTAAAAGAAGCTAAAAGTGGGAAACAGCAGGCTGAGCACTGGAAAGCCGTATTTAAAGAAGATTTTCAGAATATTGGTGTATATTGTAAAGGGAGCTCCGAATTGGGTGGTGTGGTGAAGCGGTGGAGTTATCGACAGGAGCAATGACTGAAACAACGGCAGAGATTTATGCTGACTAATGGATCGTGAAACCTGAGGTGACAAAGGGTGATATAATAACATTTGCTTTGCGAGTGGAGGAATGAACTATAGAACCTTATTGTCTGTTTATCTGAGAAGTGGGGAAAGAAAGAAAAAGAAGTGAAAGTGATTAAGTGGTATAGGAAAACAAAAGGACAATTAAGAGTGTAAAACTTGGAAATGAACTTTTGACGCATTGAAAGATCGGAAGAAAGGACTGAGGAAAAGAAACTTTAATTTGATAAATATTAATAGACAATCCTGACAACACAATAAGAAAGATTTATTTAAGGTTCATAAGTGAAACTGTGACTGTGTGGGAATAAAAGAACAAAAGAGTAACAAGAAAATACACAAACGGAGAAAGTGACTGTGCAACTTGGAACGAGGACATTTTGAATTAAGAGTTGTTGTAAGACAATTAACAACAACAAAAATCTCTGGATCTGATTTAATAGATATTGGTAAGATACAAAGCTATTTAAGTGACATTGGTAGAAAACTAATTTGATAGAGGTAAATATATTAGAAATTTGTGTACAGAATATTGCTTAATATTGATTGAACTTTTTGGATTAATTGAATAATTGTTGGAAAGTGATTCTATAAGAATATGAATTAGATGGTCAAAGAATAATTATATAGTATTATTATTTTCATCTTATTGTTCTACTGATAAATTATACCAATTTTTGTTTGAAAGAACTATATAAGAAATCTAAGGAGAAAAAAAAGTAATTAGACTTATTTACTTTGATTAAATATACACCCTTAAGGAAATAGATAAATTCATATACTTAAATATATTAATGAGCTGGGTGCTTTAACTGCAGTATTTACATTAAGTACATGATTATATAGGTTTGGTGTTTTCTAGTTAAGCATACTGGTATCTATTTACTTGTATTTATAGTGGATTAACTAAATATATATTGGATTAATATTTAATGCTCTAAACCTTAGAATATTTGACCAGTTAAGAAATAGAAATAAGATCTGTCTGGGACTATCTATAATAGAAAACTCTTATTTAACAATATATGTATAAATACGTATACTGTATTTAAAAGAGAAGACAGTATAACTCTACTAGGATAATTGATGGTGAATAGGAGAGAGCTTCTACAAATAGTTAAAATGGCAACAATAACTACAAATGTAAAATCAGGGAAGAAATCTACAACAGTGTCATCTTCACCTCTGGGACAGAGATCGATTGACACAATGTTACTGGCGGAAAAGACAAGTTCTGTCCAAAGTTTGCAGGCAGTACAGTCAACATTTGCCATGATGCAGGAAATGATGGTAAAAACCCGTGAACTGATAGCGAGGAATCACTAAGATATGAAATTAGAAATGAGAATGGAAATAGGAGGAGTGAAGAACGAGATACAAAATTTGGATACCAAAATAGGAAAGATGCAGGAGACAATGAGAAAAAAATGAATAAAAATTAAGCACAGTAGAGGCAAGAACTGAGGTGGTGGAAAAGAGATTAGAGGAATCGGAACAAAATTGGAAAGTCTTATATTGTGAACTTTGAGATTCTGTGGTGCATGTAGAATGAGAAAAAGCATCATTTTATATGTGATTTCAGAATGTTGTTGAAGATAAAAAGGAAGATTTACATGAAATAATGGCGAATTTGATAACAACAGCCCTATAGAAAGACAAACAGGAAATTGAGAATGACATCAATGAGGTCTACAGAGTATATACCCATTATACCCAGACACAGACTACCCCGAGAAATCCACATCAGATTCGTGAGAAAGATGATATGAGACATGTCATACGGCAAGTCCAGAGATGAGCCACTGATATATAAAGATCATGAAGTGGTAACGTTGAAATACCTAGGAGAGTTAGGGAGCAAAGAAGGGACTACCAGTTTTGTCATCTCAGTTAATTAAGAATGGTATATTGTTCAGTTGGCTCACCCCAGAAGGGCTTCTAGTAGCATGGCAGGATAAAAAATATAAAATTGATACAACGGAAAAAGCGCATCAATTTTGTGAACAATATCTGGGACCCAAGGAAGAACGTGAAAGTGGAAAAGATTTAAATACAAGAAGTCAGGAAGAACAACTCTCTGAAGAGAAAGAACTTGCACCACAGTTAGAATCTCAGAAATTTAGAGAAGATGAGGACAACAGACCAAGTACAAGAGAACCCAGAACAAGGAAAGAAACAAAAAATGCTCGACACAGATAGTAACACAAACAGAGAAATCACCTTATTTTCAGTTAATATCAATGGTTTAAACTCAACATTAAAAAGAAAACAGTCATTTGAAAAACTTAAAAAACAAAATGCAGATATAGCTTGTATACAAGAAGTACACATCATAGATAAACAGGCAGACCTCCTAACGAATACTAATTTGGGAAAAATATATTGGGCTTTTTCAAATAAAAGAAAAAGGGGTATCGTATATATAAAAGATTGGCTGCAACACGAACAAGTATATAAGGATGATGGTGGGAGAATGCTATTTATAGAAATAATATTAAACCAGAAAAAGACTTTGTTAGTTACAGTATATGCCCCGAATGTAAATCAAAAAGAATTTTATAATAAACTCCATCACAAGATAGTAGAAACTGAACATACAAATGTATGTATTGTAGGAGATTTTAAATGCTGTTTCAGACAAGGACAAAGACTATAAAAGTTCCTGAATGAATGAATGAATGAAGACTATTCCCATCTTCTTTTAATAACATGGTGAAGGAATTAAATTTGAAGGATGTGTGGAGAGAACTATATCCAACTAAAAAGCAGTATACTTTCTTTTCCAATCCTCATCACTCTTGGTCTAGAATAGATCAGATTTGGATGGACCCAGGCTTAATGGAAAACATTGAAAATATAGTGATTTTGCCAAATATGTGGGCTGATCATAACCCTATTCAAATTAAGTGGAAAGGAAAGAGAATGATTGGAAGATGGACATTTAATAATTGTATATTAAAAGATAATGAATATATTGAAATGGTGAGAAAAGAATTGAAAATATTTCTTGAAATAAATAAGAAAGAGCATACGTCCCTTCAAAATCTCTGGGATACAACAAAAGCTTACTTGAGAGGTTTAACTATTGGCTATAGTATTAAAAAGAATAAAGAAAAAAAGCAACAACAAAATGTGTGGAGAGAGAAACTTAAAGATTTAGAAGTAAGTAGACAAATTGATCCGAATAATCAAAACACTAGTAAAGAAATAGATTTGGTAAAACATAACATAAATTTAAGTATGCAGGAAGACCTAGCCCGAAAACTTAAATTAATAAAACAAAATTATTTTGAAAATGCAAATAAGCCAGGGAGATGGTTAGCCCATAAAGTAAAAAAGAACAAGGAAAAAGAATGATTATAGCTCTCCAAGACCAAGAAGGGAAAGCATATACTCAGGCTAAGGAAAAAAAAGATATTGCCAAGGAGGTTTTTTTACAAATTATACAATCAAGAAGCACCAGAAGAACTTATTAATCAATATTTGAAGGAAAAAAAATTACCGGAAATAATGGATGAAGAGAAATGTATTTTAAATAATAAAATATCCACAGAAGAAATTAGAAAGGCAATTGGAGCCCAAAAACTAAATAAAACTCTGGGCCCAGATGGAATTCTGTCTGAATTCTACAAGGAGTTTCAAGAGTTATTGGAGAAATTAATGACAGACCTATATAATGAAGCCTTGGATAGTGCAAATATACTAGAATCATGGACCGAAGCATATATAACCCTTATTCACAAAGAGCAATCAGACCCACCAAAAATTCAAAATTATAGGCCAATATCACTTTTAAATGTAGATTTACAAGTTGGACACAATATTGTAGGACACAATATTGTAGGCCACAATATTGGCGGAAAGATTAAAGAAAATATTAAGTAGGATTATTCATACTGACCAGAATGGGTTTCTGCCATATAGACAAATAATTATAGACAAAGAATAATGATGGATGTTTTAGAATTCTATGAAGTACACACAACTAAAACAATGGCACTGATGTTTTTAGACACTCAGAAGGCGTTTGATAATTTGAATTGGAATTTTCTTATTAAAAACTGACAGGCATGAAATTTGGCAAAAAAAATTTAGGATTCATTAAAACAATATACTGTATAATACCCAAACTGCAAAAATATTAATAAATGGGGAAAACACAGATAATATAAGGATAAATAAGGGTGTAAAACAAGGATGCCCCTTGGCTCTCCTACTTTATATATAAGCAGAAGAGACACTATTGGTACAAATCCGACAAAATCAAGAGATCAACGGGTTAAAAGTTAAAAAAGAGGAGTACAAACTTCAAGCATTTGCTGACGATATGGCCTTTATCGTGGAAGATCCCCTGGAAACAACACTTATTTTGATGAAAGAAATAGAACAATATGGAAAGGTGGCAGGGTTAAAAATTAACAAAGAAAAAACAAAAGTGATAACAAAAACTGTACAAATGAACAAAAGGAAGAACTAACAAAGAGGTTAGGGCTATAGGTAGTAAATAAAGTAAAATATCTTCGGGATATGTCTGACAGCTAGGTGCTCATCAATTAAAAAAGATAATTACGATAAATTAACAATTCAAATATTTAAAGACTTAGATAATTGGGCTAAATTACAAATATCTCTATTAGGCCATATTGCAATAGTAAAAATGAATATTTTGCCAAAATTATTGTTCTTATTTCAGACGGTGCCAATCAAGTTGGAAAAAAGCTTTTTTCAAGAACTAAATAAACATATATCCAAATTTATATGGCAAGGGAAAAACCCAGAATAAAATATAAATTATTACAGGATGATAGAAAGAAAGGAGGCTTTGGTCTTCCAGATTTTGAAACATACTACTATGCTGTGATAGCAACCTGGCTTAAAGATTGGGTTAATTTGATAAATAAAAGGATCTTAACATTAGAGGGCTTTGATCTCCAACTTGGATGGCATGCATTTATGTGGGATGGAAAGAGTAAACACCACTTGTACTTTCAAAGGCATTATATGAGGAGTGTGTTATTAAATATTTGGGAAAAGATAAAAAAGTACATTACTGTATGGTCCCGCTGTGGTTATCTACAATGGAAGCAGTTATACATCCAAACGTTTTAGATTTTGATAATATTGTAAGATATAAAGATCAATTATATCAAACCAGAGAGTTAAAGGGTAGGAATCCAATACAAATTCAAGGAAAAGAGATAGCATGGTGGCCCTATGCACAGATACAATAGCATTACAAAAAAGTTAAAGAACAATTTGGTTTTAACATGACCTAACAAGAATTAGATAAAATTTGGCATGGAGAGGAAAGAAAATTGATTAGTAAAATATATAAATATCTATTGGATTATAAATTAAAAGAAGAAACAGTCAAGGAGTGTATGATAATTTGGGCAAAAAATGTGGGTCACAGTATTGAATTCAATAAGTGGGAACATATTTGGGAAATAAATTATAAACTAACTATGTCAGCCTTGTACAAAGAGAATCTCTATAAAATGGTGTATCGTTGGCACTTGCCACCCATGAGACTGGCTAAGAAGTTCCCGAACCTCCCCCCAAACTGCTGAAAGTGTAACTGCACCCAGGGAACTTACTTCCATATGTGGTGGACATGTCCATATATTCAGAAGTTTGGGAAAAATATCAAAAATTGGATTCTAAATATAACTAAACAGGAAGTAAAACTTGAACCCGAATTTGAAGTTTCAGGAACTTGAAAACTTGCTGGGTATGATAGACTCAAAGATAGAAAAAAAAATATCAATATTTAATCTTGCACATTATAATGGCAGCCAGAATAAGTTATGTTCAAAATTGGAAACTGTCTATTGTCCCTTCAGAGGAGATGGTCATTAAAAAAATTCACGAGTGTGCAGAGATGGACAGCCTAACCAAATTACTAAAAAACAACAAAGATAGTGAATACTACAAAGTTTGGAACTGTTGGTACGAATGGCTAAAGAAAAAGCAACATTTGATAACTGAATAAGTTATGAAATTAGGAAGGACGTGCGTTTAATTATAAAGTATTCTGTGAAATTAAAACATTAAAAGAACGAGGAAGGTATTGGAACAAGGTAGATTACGTCAATGTTATGGGGTAAAAGAAAAAAAATAAAAGAAAAATGTAACCAATGATCAATATCTGCTGCAAAATGTATATATGTATATATATTTGTTTATATGTTTGTATCTTTTAAAATGTTTTAAATATATGAAACTTAAATGAACTTTATTTCAAAAAAAAAAAAAAGACCAATGTCAATTTCTTATTTTTATTAGCTTAACAAATTTATCTATTTATTTAGCTTAACAAATATAAAAATTCAGCACATGTCTGTGTTACGAACTTCTACAAAGTTCAGGCAATTTAGTGTTTTTGGCTTCAGAACAGTCAAGAAATGTTTTATTTTGATAGTAGTCAGAATAAGTAGTGCTAAATATCTGCCAGTTATCTGCTGGAATTAGGGAAGTGAAGAGTGTTTTGGCCTATCCGGGGAAGTTTCATTACCTATAGTTCAAACCAAGCTCTGTTAATATTTCATACTTTAGTGGGGTATTTTGGCGTTCAACTGTGTTAAATGAAATCTCCCAACATTCCTCACCATTGGACCGTCGTGGAAAAGGCTGTTGTGAATTACAGTTTAGCACATGGGTGCCTGCAGGTTGGTGATGGGATTCATTTCTTTTTGCTACCGGTGTCTTGGTGGGTGTAGTGTGGCTTAGTGGGCATGGTGTGGCTGGGTGGGCATGGCTTGGTGGGCATGGCAGGGAAAGGATACTGTAAAATCTCAATTCCCTCCCCACTCCAGGGGACGGTTACTGCAAAATCCCATTCCCTCCCTGCCCCACTAACCTGTTTTCTAGCTCTGTTCTCCTGTACAGGGCAACCAAAGAAGGCCCAGCCGATCATCTGGGACTTGGGAGGCAAAGAATAGATGGGGGTGGGGCCAGTCAGAGGGGGTATTTGCCGGTTCTCCAAACTATTCAAAATTTCCACATCTGCGCATCACAAACAAAACCCAAATAGCATTTCAATTGCATGTCACTAATTCATCAACAATTAAAAAGCCCTCTGTTGCTTTAGATTTGTCTTTCAAACAGAAGCTCATCTTTGCTCCTGAAATAGGTTCTCTCCATGATAGGATTACATTAACAATGCAATTAAAATGTTGCTTTCATTTCCTTCTGCAGCACCACATTCATCCTTGCCCTGCTTGTGGGATGATATACAGAGCTGACGAACATAACCCGCCAGTATTACCAGCCAGACCTGAGCTTCCGATGCTGTTGAGCGGCCACTGGGTCAGCTCTCGATGCGAAGTCCGCCCAGCTGTGCTTTTTCTTACCAGATACTTTATCTTCCATGCCAACAACCGCAGCTGGGAAGGTTATTATCACCACTACTCTGACCCTCTCTGCAAGCAACCAACTTTCACCGTCTACGCCTTGGGTCATTACAACGAGGGAGCCCCTTCCCGCATCGTGAGAGGAGGCACTGAGCTGGTCTTCAAGGTGACACATGCTCGGGTGACACCTATGGATCAGGTCACTGTGTCCATGCTGAACTCCTCTGATTTTGGGAGCTGTGGAGAGGCTGGATCTTGGCACATGGGACAGGAGCTAGATGTGACCCACACCAATGGATGCGCAGCCCTAGGAATTAAGCTCCCCCATGCCGAGTATGAACTCTTTCGCCTTGAACGAGATGGAAAAGACCGGAGCCTGCTGTTTATTGGTGAGAGACCAACTGATGGCTCAAGTCCTAACACTCTCGATAAGCGGCCCACGTCTTACCAGTCTCCTCTTCTCCAGTGTGGTGGGCCCTCGGGAACTTTGGCAAGATATAGCATGCCACACAATCCAAAAAGATTAAGTGCCCAAGCAAATCATGGAGCACCAAAGACTTCCTTATCTCTGCTGGTGTTTCTAGCTCCATTGCTAGCCAACTGGGATTAAAAGCTTGCTGATGGAGCAGCAGAAAATGCAGATAACCTTAGCCTTCAGGCTTTGTGTAGTCCTACCAAAAAATAAGCACAGCAGCATTTTTTTTCCACAGGTTGCAAAAAATTATGTTTCCTTGCCTATGTTTTCCGTTGCCGTGCTCGCTTACATACAGACCTGTAATTTGGTTTTCTTGATCTTTGAAGTGGAAAATCATTCACTTTTCATCAGGTGACTCAATGCACACACAACTGCCTGTTTCTGAAGCAGTGTCTCTCAATCTCAGAAATTTTAAGATACAAGGACTTCAATTCCCACAATTCAATTCAGCTGAGTGGAGAACTCTGAGAGTTGAAGTCCGCACATCTTCAGGTCCCTAAGTTGAGAAACACTGTTCTGAAAGGCCCAAAAAGATAGAAAAAGGTTTTTTTCCCCACCCTCCTTCAAAGACATCTCATTGTTTAAACTTCTGTTGTTTAAACTTCTGGTGGTCACACTGCTCAAAATTTTCTTCCGACCTATTACTTTCACTAAATTTTCTTCTTGACATTGCTTCGTATTAATTTTACTGATATGCAACCAACACTTTTTACAATGCAAAAGGTTATCCTTGTTCAAATAATAAAGGATGAGAAAAATTGAATTTTAGGTGCTATAAGAACGAACCGTGTGACATAATGCTCACCTAAATTAAGAGCCTTAGTGAGAAGGTTGTTTGCCAGGGTGGATGGTCCATTTTAGCAAGGGGACAACACCTTTCTTGGTAGACCAAATACATAAGGATGATGATGTCCCATAATTGTTCTGTTGACCAATGGTTAAGGAGCTTTAAATTATCTTTGAAATAAAAAATGTATGGTTTTCAGTCCTCAGGGAGAATAAGCTAAAAATAAGAAAAAAGAAAGATTTGTCAGCAAGGTCACAATTTGTGGATGCCAACTTATTTAAAAAGTTTTGTATTGTACTGAGCATATTGCTTACGGTAAGGCTAAGCATAGTGCTTATGGAAGGGGGGATGAAACCCTCACCTCGGATCCTGTCAACCATGACGCGTGTGCATGGTATCTGCAGAGGTTGAAAAAATACCAAGATGGTGGTCATGATCAAACCTGTCCATTTTCCATGGGTGGTCAGCATTGCAGGCACATACAGGTAATCCTCAACTTACAACAGTTCACTTAGTGACCAAAGTTACAAGGAGACTGAAAAAAGTTGACTTGCAATCATTTTTCACACTTATGACTTGCAGCATCCCCATGGTCATGTGATCAAAATTCAGGTGCTTGGCAACTGACTCATAGTTATGATGATTGTAGAGTCCTGCAGTCATCTTTTGTACCCTTCTGAAAAGCAAAGTCAGTGGGAAGCCTGATTCACTTAACAGCCATGTTACTAACTTAGCAAACTGCAGTAATTCGCTTAACAACGGTGGCAAGAAAGGTCATAAAAATGGGGCAAGATTTGCTCAACAAATATCTCGCTTAATAACAGAAAATTTGGGACTGAATTGTGGTCCTAAGATAAGGATTACCTGTACACAGAATCAGGGTTTGGGCTTCATTGAGAACCATCAGGTCCTGCTCACATGTGTTACAAACAGCACTTTCAAAACACAATTACTAGTGGGGCCAGTGGGACTTTCCTAAGCATTTGGGTTGCGTAAAGGATTTGGTCCTGTGTTCTTCAGTAGTAATAATGTTTAAGAAGGGATTTATTTTGGTAAACAAAAGAGAATGTTCAGGCAACTTTGTCTCCAATTTACTCATATTAGTAGATTTCAGACATGACTGCAGTAACCATAATTCCCAGTCAATGTGGCATAAAATGAGAGGCACTGGACCAGGGATGGGATTCAAATTTTTTAAGAACTGATTCTGTGGACATGGCCAGGTGGGTGTGGCCATGTGACTCGGTGAGCATGGCTTTTTTGCAGCAATCCCCCCCCCCCATTTTTGGACATCCTGGGCCTTAGGGAAGCCTCCTGGGGGGGCATTTTTGCTCCCAGAAGGCTTCCCTGGGGCCCAGGAAGGCAAAAAACAATGCAGGGGGAGTGCACAGCACCTTCCCACCCCCACATGTGCCCCCTTTTTGCCTCTGGGCCTCAGGGAAGCCTCCTGGGTGAAGCAGTAAGACAGTGAGGGGGATCCTGGCACAGCTGATCATTGGAACAGCTGGTCGTTGGGAGGGAAAATACCTTAAGGAATGACTGGGCAGGGGAGAACGCAGTCAGTGATGTTGGGCATGTGTGATAAGGACTGACTGGGTGGGGAGGGACAGGTGGAGAGGGGCAGGGCCAGCCAGGGGCACGATTTGTCCATTCTCCGAACTGCGCAGAATCATAACCGGTTCTATAGAACCGGTCCAAACCAGTAGAATCCCTTCCCTGTACTGGACTTGCATACTTCGGTAAGGCTTCTTTGGTGTCTTCTAGTGATTTTCCTATCCATCCTAAAAAAAAATAATTGGCTCATTTTAGCTTTCTTGGTTATCAACATTGATTTAAGATGTATCTTCTGACAAAGCAGACAACAGTGGTTGTCACACTGCTCAAAATTTTCTTCCGACCTGTGGAAACGCAGTCTGAGTTAGCCGCTATTTCATTTTAAAAAATTATTTTCTTCTTGTTTTTTTGTAGTAAGAATAGGCAGGTGCCCCAAAGCTTAGGAAAGAACAAGTGATTCTATACAACCTAAATTAACTCAGGATGATGCATATGGGATCATACAATAAAAAGTTGCTGTAATTTTGTTTTTAGCTTTGTCTATTAATAAGCTTTTTTTTTTGCAAACTGATATATTTTTTGATGAAAAGAACAATTATGTAATGATTGCAAATGATATAGTGTGCTAACAGGATTATGACTAATATGTAAAATGTTAATGAGATTTTATAGAAACATCAGGGCCAAATTCATTTACTGCAGACAAAATGTAATGCTTTTCTTAATGTCTAATTGTTACAATAAATTGTATTTCAGCAGATTTTTTTAAAAAAACCCTCAAAGGAATGTATTTAGATGTTCTGTACATAAAAAACAACTGTTCATCTTCTAAAAAAATGAGTCTTTTGTTCCTGGAACTGCCTGTTCTTTCCTTTTACTGATCAACAACAGGACTAAGTATTAAAATTTTGCAATTTCTGATGCTTACTGTTTGAGACTCCTAATTTTGTATGGGCCATTACAAAATTTCGAATTTAAATCATAAGAGTGGCTTCTCTGTAAAAAAAAAAGATAACATTCTGCCCATGAAGCTTTTACTTTTGATCTATTAAAAGGAGTTCCAGATATCAAGTTCCAGATATGAGGGGATAAAATAGGCAGTACTTAGATTGAATGGTCTTATAATTCACAAGAAATGAACCTTTTAAATTCAGGCTACATTTAGCTCTTGAGGAAGATCCCAGGGTTTGTATTCCAGTAAGCAGATGGAAACAACAGTGTCATTCAGGAAAACAAATTATAGAATGCAGCTAAAATGTTAAACATGATTAATGTATGCCATTCTCTTTGTAAAAATAAATTTTAATACATTAAAATTTCCATTTGGTAGTAATTGGGTGGGGCAGGGGGGAATAGTCTGAAGGCCACATGTAGCCTAGGGGAGGGTCTTCCAATTGCTGTCCCACTTTTTAATAAATCTCAGCATTTCACTAATTTAAAAAAAAGTTGCTGTTTTTTTCTCTCTCCAAATAGCGTATGCTTGAAGAACTATTAACTCCAAATGGTCTCCAGACTTTTTCAATAATTTAAGTACAATATAGGTGTGGCTTATTTGATATGGATACTAGAAGTTAAGATAGGGCTAGTTTAAATTACTTTGGATTTGGAATTAAAATTAGACCTTTGTCTTTGTGAACTTCTCGCACCGGCACAGCCTCTTGGAGCAGGATGCCTTGCAGGGTCCCAAAGACTCATTTCTGGTGGAGTTTGCGGGAGAGAAAGAAAGACTTTTGCTGCTTTCCTTGCATGCAGCCAAAAGCAGAAGCAGAAAGAAGCAGCCCAGTGGCCAGGCAAGTTCCTTCCCTTCCCCCCTTCCCTCCCGCTTCCCTCCCCACCTCATGTTTGTTCGCAGTGCAAGTGATACAAGCCTTGTGTTCCCGCGCAGCCTGGATTAATTGCTTTGGGGGGGACATTTCTCTGCGGGCCACCAAAATTTTCTCATGGAACAGCAGTGGTCCCTGGCCCACTGGTTGGTGACCCTGGTTCTAGTCCAAACCCTTGCTCAGGCAGGAAACTCTATACCATTTCAGAATGCCTGACTCAAAGCCATCCAGGTTTTTCAGCTCAAGTACCGGGGCAGTTAATCCTTAGGCTTAAGAGATGAATTCAGAATTTTTGTAATCATGCACCTCAATTTACAAAGTAAATCAAGTTTTACTGATAAATTCTGCACAAGTTATCAACAGCAAAAATACTACAGCTCTCCCCCCCCCACCTAGCTAACTTTAGTTGAACAATCCATACTGAAAACATGTTCTCTTCCTTAAATACCGTAAACATAATTCTAATTGTAAGAATGTGTCTACTGAAAAACTCTGCCCTACCCACAACTAAAGCCCATGTCACAGTGGCCAACGGATGCAAAAAGGACACAGCAGACGAGCAAAATGTTCCATCCGTTGTTATCCGCTCTCGAAAGGGGCAAAAATTTGCATAACCGGAGCGGATAACACGGACGCGGGGAGGACGCAGGGCAGATGGAAAGCGGATGTGGAACGGAAGCCTAGCGGATGGGAGCGGATGGCACATCCGCAGGGCTTCCAGGGGGTCTCAGCAAAGTGGACGCGGAATGGATACAGCGGATGCGGAGCGGACGCCGAGAGGATGAAGCAGATGCACAGCGGATGCACAGCGGATGCAAAGCAGAAGCCTAATGGATGCCTGGCGTTAATTGCGCATGCGGGGAGGATGCATTGCGTCAGCCCCGTGGATATAACGGAAGCAGCTCGGAAGCAGGTCGCCATTCAGAGGAAAGACCTGCTGCCGGACGGATTGGCTGCCTTGCCTGCCCTGCCTGCATGTCTGCCTGCAAGCCTTGCTGCCAGCCTTGGTGCCAGCCTCCCTGCCAGCCTTCCTGCCAGCCTTGGTTCCTGCCAGCCTCCCTGCCAGCCAGCAACCTCACAACCATGCGGAAGCACAGCAAGCCTCAGCCATCTGCTGCCAGCCCTTGCAAGAGGGACAGGGCTACCATCCCGGCCTCTGGTCCTCACTCTGGTTCTCCTGGGACTTCTGCAGCATGGGCTCACTCTTCTGGGGCTGGCGCTTCTGCTGCTTCTACTTCTGGAGGAGCTGATGACAAGCACTCCAGGACCAGCCACCTCCACAGCACCTGCACCCTTCACCCCTGAGACTGAGCGACCAAGAGGAGTGCCAGAGACTCATTTTTGTCTTATAGCTTGTTGTTAATAAAGTCTATTTATGATTCACACACTTGTTTCATTTCTTTTTTTTGTAAAGTCTTGGTGGAAACTTTTAGAAATGGTTTAAGCCTTTGCTTGCTTGTGGGATGGGTAAGGATAGCTTTGGGATGGATGGGTTAGGATACCTGTGGGATGGGTAATAGCTGTGGGATGGGTTAGGATAGCAGTGGGATAGATAAACCTCCAGTGCAAGCATAGTGGGACTGTATGGTCCACCCTCCCAGCTGCCACATATATGGCCCTTTATTATCAATAACGATATAATCAATCATCCACACATGTCAACATAAACACAACTCTTTATTAACGTCCTGTTCATTGTAGCCCAACCAAACATACATGGCCCAATCTCATCCGTGTGATGAGACAGGCTGAAGGAAGCATCCATTAAGCCTTTACCATCCTGTCTTGCCACTCCACTGCTCCAGCTGGGGAGTTGCACCAGTGTTTCAGGAGGTTGCGCTGCTTCTTCGCCTCACGTGAGGCTCTGTTGGGGCCTTGCACATCCTGAGTGTTGATCAGGTTTTGCCCTTGCCTCCATTCCCCAGGCTCCATGTCCCCATTGCCTTGTTGACGGTCCACGAGCCTGTTCTGCAAGACTGGGTAGCGGGTGCGCATGAGATTGTGCAGGATGCAGCAAGCTTCCATGATCCTCCTCACGGTTTCTGGGCGATGCTGCATGGTGGTGAGAAATACCTGGAACCTGTTGGCCAGGATGCCAAAGGCGTTCTCCACCACCCGTCTTGCCCTGAACAGCCTGTGGTTGAAGATCCTCTCTTCACGGGTGAGGTATTTGGAGGTGTAGAGCTTCATGTGGTAGGTTGTGAGGGAGAAGGCGTCATCCCCCACGATGAAGTAGGGCACATCTTGTGTGTCATTGGGCAGCGGGCCTGGATCTGGGAAGCCCACGATGAGGTTGCGTTCCAGCCCCTCCTTGAGGTGACTGGCGTTGTATACCTGGGCATCTGAAGATGAGCCGTTGCCTGAAACATCGATGTACATGAACTTGTAGTCAGCATCGACCATGGCGAAGAGGATGATGCTGAAGAAGCCCTTGTAGTTGTGATAAGTGGACCCTGACTTGGCTGGCGCTTTGCAGGCCATGTGCTTGCCATATATGGCTCCAATGGTATGGGGGAAGTTCCACTTCTGATACCACTGCTCTGCAACTTTCTTCCAGCCTTCTTCAGAGGGGCACTGGAGGAGCTCCTCCATGTATTCTTCAATGATGGCCTGCACCACTTCTCTGACCACAAAGCTGATGGTGCTGGGTGGCACCCTCCAGCTGTACTGCATGCTCCTGTAGGTGGTCCTTGAGGCCAGGTGGCGCAGAGTGAGTGCCACCTTGAGCCCAGGTTCCAGGCTGGGCGGGAAGTTGGTGTTTGTCTTGCTCAACCTGGGTGTCAGGCGCTGCACAACTTTGTCAAACATGGCTGGAGGCATCCTCATGAAGTTCTGGAACGCCCGAGTGTCTTCGCTCCTGAGCAGAGTCCGTCCTCTGCTCTTCTGGCGAACCATCTTTGGACCCAGACTTTTTTTGGCTGCCTCCTTTTCTTCCCGTAGTAGAGTTCACAGAGCCTGTAGATGGTTTCGCACTGTTGCAGAAGGATGGTGGCTGCCGAAAGGACTTTGTCACAATCCATGGCGGACATGACTGGATGCTGTGGAAGAGGAAGAGCCAGATGAAGGCTGCAGAGGTCTGCACCGCTGGGCTGCTGTTCTGAAAGTGAGATGCAGGCGAGTTGCTCCCCCTTTTTATAGGCAGTATAGGTTTTCCGCTAGGCATCCTCTAGGCATCCTCTAGGCATCCTGTAGACATCCTTAATATCCAAGATAGGTCCCCTCTGCGAACGTTTTTTCCGTTTTAAACGCTTTGTTTCCGTTCTGCATCCATTCCGCTTCCTCCCTGCGTCCAGGCGGATGCGAGTTGCGCGGATGTGCAGCGGACGCCAAGCGGATATAGCGGATGCGTAACGGATGCGTAGCGGATGCAGAACGGATGAACTGGATACATTTTCCGCGGAAAAGTTTTAGGCAGCCCAAAACTTTCACAGTGGATGAAACGTCCATAAATGGATAGAGAGGAAGCCAAACGGAGGCAGTGAGTACATCGCGTTTTCGAACGGATGGCAAGGTTTTTTGTCCGTTTTACATCCTCTTTGCATCCGTTGGTTCAGTGTGACATGGGCTTAAGTTTTTAACATTGCAAGTGGGAGCGTGCAATGTGCAAATAAGTTTTATAGTCACTTGGAAATATCAAGTTCTGATAGAAAACAAATTAGGAGAGTGAAAAGTGGTTGTAAAAACATACCAAAATAACTTAAGCAAATGTCCTAATTGCACATTCTTGTTTTAAATGAATTCAGTGATCAAATTTTGGTATTAATCTGCCCACTCAAGTTCTTCAAAGATTTGAATGCTTAAGCAAGTGACTATTTGCAACAACACAACCAGTTGTGATGGAAATGTGAAGGACGTTCATCTACCTTGTCACGTAACTCACAAATGGAGGCTTTCTTATGTAAGATTTGCATGGCCTTGTTTTGTCAGAAACATGACATAAATAGAAAAAAGTGTCATCTGATAAATTGGTGATTGAAAAAAAAAGGAGGCATTAAGATTATGGATACAAAACTCTTGCCTATCCTGGGACAAAGTACTGTAATCTGCTTGGAGACAAGTATGAGCATGGCTTCCCTTTTTAAATATATTTATACACCATAGCCTGTTTGTTGTGATAGTTCAGGAAGGTTGCCTGTCAACATTAGCCATAAACAGAGCGTGAATCATGAATAGCCTTATTTAGAACCATGATTGCACACACCTTTTCTGTAATCCTGCCCAAGATCTCGACATCATGAATGATTTGGTGCCTTGTCTGTAAAATTGAGAACACTGTAATCTCATGTATCTTTGTTCTATCCAAAACCATAAATTATGTGATACATAGTACTTAGTGCTGGTTAAATAATTTACTGTGGGGTCCATGCTCATACAATTCTGAAAACCACATTCACTAATTATAATCCACATGGGACTTCTTCCTTTGGTGCAGAATGGGACTGGATTATTTTTATTTTAACTATGTTAAAATTCAAGTCCAAATCAAGTCCAAAATAGGGGCGGAAAATCATTTAAAGCGATCATAAAACAAATATGCCAAGCTATTTCTACTTCATATTAAAGGCTATATTGATCACAAAAAGGCTACCTGTATCGACATGGTTTTCCTTTAAAGCAGATCTTCCTACTTCCACAGCCTGGTGATGTGGGCTTCAACTCTTAAGTTTCCCATACAGGGGAAATATTGCTGACAATTCTGGGAGTGAAATCCAAATCTTTGAATGATGCTCAGTGTGCTTTTAAGGATAACACACTTTAGAATGGATTTATTTTTCTTCTTGTTTGTTGCATGACCTCATTACTAGTGTGATGGGATAAAGCCATAGATATCTTAAAGAAGAACATATGGGTTTGGCTTAATGTGTTGAGCCAGTCAATTATGGGTTTCTTCAGGAAAGTATGATTATGACACATGGTTTAGCTATAAATCTTATTGCCATTCCATGTGATGATGGCTGCAAATGTAGACAATTTGAAAAGGAGACTAGACACATTTTCAGAAGAAAATATGTCATGGAATCGATTCACTAACCCCTGAATCTTATCAGAATTAGTTTGGTGTAGTGGCTAAGATAGAATCCGGGAGATCAGATTCTAGTCCTGCTTTCGGCACAAAGCTGGGTGATCCTGGGACGGTTCTCTCAGTCCTACAAAGGAGGCAATGGCAAACTTCTGAAGATCTTGTGAAGAAAACTTTAAGGACTTATATCCATCCAATCATCAAGTGTCACAACTGACTCAAAGGCAACCCCCCTCCCCAAATCACAAATGGCCTGATTTAAGTACCAGTTACTGGGGAGCAATAATGAAAGATGACCATCATGCTCTAAGTTCTGCTTGAAAACTTACTAAAGGTGCCAGGTTGGACATTCTACAAACACAATGCAGGCTCTTTTTAAATTATTCATGATTTACTATAATGTGTGAGGACTCTGCATCTGCAATTTTTAAGTTGCCATTGAGCAGCTCCCATGCTAAACTCCCAGGAGATGAAGATCCAAGAGTGCAGATTTCAAACATCAACCTTGTAATAAAAAAGTTGCAAATGTCCCTGTGAACAAATCAATGGCTAAGGGAATAAATATTCTTTGAGACCTTCAGCCATTAATTCATTCTATAGAATGAGATGGAAGGAGTCCAGTCTTAAAAGATGAAACATACTTTAAGTAAAACCTTTTAAGTTGTGACTACCTCAACAGAATATAATTTTTCATATTTACTGGACACTACAGATATTTTAAAAAAGAATTGGCTGCCAACTTCATTATGTTAGAAGTTAAAAAAGGATGAAAGACATATCGTTTGGCTTAATATCTGTAAATTTAGAGACCAATACAGGCATGAATATATTTTCAGGATATGTAAATTTTTTTGGATTATATACCAAATATTTGGAATTAACAAACAGTTGTTTGTTTATTAAATCTTTATGTGATAGGCTGATCAATATTATTCTATGTGGTTAAGGTTTAATGGCATGTTTAGAAATAAGCCAAATCGTTTCCTTTTTTTTCTTTTCTCTTTATGCTTTTTTTTCCCTATGCCCCTTTAAAAAAAAATTAAAGAAATAAAAGAAGCTGACTAAAAGTCTTCTTTAATTCTGCAGCACAAGTATTTTAACAATTTAGTGGCAGAACTCCAATTCAGAAACTGAATGCTATTCAGTGAGCCAAATAGCTTCTTGTATTGCCTGGGAGAATTCCAGAAATCTCCCTGAATTTCATATTCATTAAAGTACATTAACTATTCATGATAAATATTAGAAAACAAAATAAATGAAGGAAATTGGAATCAAAACCAGATAGTTAATTACAGCCTCTTTTTTTTTGCAAACTACAAACTGGAAGTAATCAAGACAGGACCAAAATGTATTAATTTGGGGTAGATTTATTTGATTTTTTAAAGATACTACATAGTCAAACAGGATTGGTCTTTTTTTTAACAGCATAGAACTAATTCCTACTATTTTTTTCCCCCTACATACTTATTTTATATACAAAAACAGTTTTTTGACCGCTGTCTTCCCCAATGTTTAGATGATCAAAACTGAGAATTATGTGGTGCCCTAAGTGTAGGGAGGCAGAAGAATTCTTCACCACTACAGCAGTAAAAAGGAAAAATTAGTCCCATTCAACTCTGAACAGGTGCCTTTTTTTTTCTTTTTGTAACCATTTCTAGCAGTAGTCAAATTTCCATGACAATGAAGAAAAACATGAGATGAAATACATTAAATAAGTTAAATATGAATACACATCTGGATATAAGGGTTTTTAACTTGGCTGCATGAACCAACAGCAATGGTAGCATGGTCCCCATTTTAGAAGAACAAGGCATTGTTCCTTATTCTGTGTATAATCTAACACGCAATCAACTGCCCAGCGTTTTCCAACCTCACAGTGATGGGATTGCATCGGCTTCTTCTAAGCCTTTTCATTCCTTAAATTATCTTGGTAAATTCACCAGACAAGACTTACCAATGCTGTGTGTCCAAACATGTCCTTCTACAGACAGGACATCAGAAATCAGGAAGTCTACTGATATGTTTCCCCCAGGCGGTTGTCCCCAGATCCTTGGCTAATTCAGCACCTTCGCACCACTGCCTCTTTCTATGCCACACGAATAAAAATTCATCTACTGAATCAGGTGACAGGCACAAAAAGGATGCGCTATGGTTTCACTTTCTATCTGGGCTGTTGAGAAGACAACAGCAAAAACTAAGTTTATGTTAGTGAAGGGCACACATTCAAACAAGCCTTGTTATCTGCAGAGGATCACCCATTGTTTTGGGGGTTCAGGATGGAGACAGATTTGAAACAGCTTCAAAACAGGGATCAATGAAAACGAATGCCAAATTACATAAAGGGACAGAAGGCTTTGAGTACACCTAACATCGTGTATGGTCAAGGCCCATGAAAATTGGCTATGGCTGCAAACACTGAAGAGGCAAGGATCTCTGGAGGATGGGACAAACAGGATGAAAAAAAAAGAGAGAGAGAGAGAGAGCAAAAGGCAGAAGTATATGGTCCCCATTAACACTCACACCTGGATGAGAAAACAGATAGTCAAAAGGAATTTTATCTAATCAGATTAACTGCAAGAGAGGAGGGGGGGTTCTAACTGCAATAGCAGCATATAATGCTCCCTCTTACTGCAAAGCCAGTCTGAATAAGTGCCACACCCTCAATTCAGCTTGGAGCACTTTAGTGCAATGTATTCTCTGAAGGCGACCAGGTTTTGGGCACCCCACATTTTCAAGCCCACAGTAAGCCATTTTATTTCCTTCACTATTACTCCAAAAGAACTGTAAGCGTGCAATTGAGCCTCTCTATTTCCATTTCTCCCCATTCCCACTCCTAGACATCGTTAAAACATTCCAGAAGCTTTGGTGATGCCCAAGCCATACACAGACTGGCAGGGACCAAGTGCAGCAGTGTTATCAATTCAGAAGGTCCTGATCCCCCTTCCTGGCCTGTGAATCTGTCCCGAGTCCTCCTCTCTTCCTTTTCTTTGTTTTATTCCTCCACAACTGCACAAGATGACATGGGAGCTGGAGAAAGACGGCCATGCTTATATAATTCATAATGGAATCAACACCGGATTAATGAGATACACTGCTGTGATTTGGAGACCAGATACACCCAATGGGCAGAACTGTTAGGTTTATGGAGGAGGCAGGGTGGCTTAGATATATTTTACAGAAAACCATCCACCTTGGCAACTTAAGCCAACTTCTAAAGAACAAAACAAACTCCTCCAAAGGATGGACATTTATTTTTCCAAAGGGGAGAACTCTAGGAATAGATTTCAAAGTCCCAAGAAATGCTTAAGGTACTTTTTTTTGAAACAATGCACTTTTCATAGTGTGAATACATGATTCCTTCCTCTCTTCTCACAATCAAGATAATTCCTTCTCTCTTCTGCTTATTCTGTATACAGTTTTAACGTTCTAGTAGATTATGTTATGCTAATGTTATATTTGTGCAGGGGTAAAAATTTTAAAAGGCAAGACCTGTGAGATGTCATACACTTTTTTTAAAACATTTGTTACGAATAAATTTAATCCAATGATATGGCAAATCCATCAATTTGATTTACAATTCTCTGCATGCTGCCTCTACAAGGCGATTTTTCCTATAATTACGCCAACAATAAAGAACAAAACCACCAGCGCGAGTAATCTTGTGCTGAGACCCTCCTCCTTCACAGCGGTGGCAGAAACATAGCTTGGATGGTTTGACTGGGGTGTCTTCCTCATCCTCAGTCCGTCTTCTTCCTGTTGCAAAGTTAATTTGAAAAGTTTTTTTAAAAATAATAATTATGCTTTGAAGTTCATTCTTATTTAGGTTAAGATACCAATCAATGCCTGCCCAACATCCTATGCAGCTCTTACGACCAAATCTTTTGTGCTTCAGTCTTTTCATACTTTTTTAAAATACCTTATAAAGAGTAAGAAAGCAACTTCCAGTTTGGGGTGTCTGAAATGTGGCCTCACTCATTTGGTCCTTGGATCTGTCCAATGAAGCACTTCCCACCCTCTGCTGGCTGGCCAACTGCCTCACTCACTCCAAAGGAGACTGAATCCCTGATGCACTGAAATATGTGCAAACCAGATTGAGAACAAGAGTTTCTTTTTCAGATAGAAAAAACTGGTGATTTATTTGAAGAAAAAAAAAAAGAAATCTTGTGACTGGAATCATGAGGAAAGGGACTGAAACTGTCAATATAACAACCTTATGAAGATATATGGCGAGTATAATTGAGAGTGCTGTGTACGGTTCCAGTTGCTTTGTTGTAAGAATAATATTATACAAGTAGAAAAGATGCACAAAAGGGCTGGCCAAATGCTTCAAGGGCTATAGTTGCATTCACACAAGGGTAACACTTTAGCTTTTGACATGGGAAGTTAAAGGGGAGATCCACAAACAGCACTTGCAGTCATGCAGTGAAGAGAAAACGTAGACAAGGTAAGGATCTTCTCCCTTTCTTGTAGAACTTGATACTAAACTCAAGGAAGATTTAAGACCAATGGATGGAAAGGACATCAAGAGTGGAAACTGCTACCAGCAGTCCTAAGAATGCCATCCAATATGAATAATTTTATTCAATTTTATTTATAAGCTAGCTGTCAATCAGCTAAGCTAGCTGATGTCTTTCCTATCAATTCAACGTGATGGCAGTTTCCTACCTTTTGAGTTATTGGCAGTACCGGCTGCTAGGAAATTCCAATGGAAAGGAGCTCTTGCCCTATGGCTAGTTTTGTGAGTTTGCCCAATCATCTCCTTGGCCATCAGGCAATACAGAATGCTGGGCTATTTGGGCTTAAGGCTCAATCTCAGCAGGGTTGTTTTATGTCCATAATTTTGAGTGGTCATCAGGGGTTTAATAGGTATGGATTCTGAGCTTATACAATACTTTATTCAGTATGTTGTAGAATACAACCATTTGGGAAGGATGGAGCCCTACACTCCCTGTGCACTGTCGTTCCCTCATGAGGCTTCATCTGATGCCTTTATTATTTAAGCCTGATACAGCAAACTCTTGAATTAGGGAATGACCTCATGAATTTACATATGGTTGGTCCCTCAAGTTTCTTGTTTTCTAAGCAAAGCTTCAACCATACCAGATATAATCAAAGTTGCTAAATCTGCAAGAGAATATTTATAGGGAATAGGATTTTTTTTTTTGAAACATCATCACAAATGTTTAAACTAAAAGATTTTGTTGCTTTTATCTGCATAGCCATAAAAAGTAGAGGGAATACAGTTAAGTATCACTGACTTCATTTACTCAATTTCTCTTCTCTCAAGCAAACTCAAAATCCTACTCATTTGGTTGGCTCAGCACACTTATCCTTAATTAACTCAAGAAAAACAGTAGGTCATTTTCACACAGCATGCTGAACCATAAGCTAACCACGTGGCATTGTTCATTAACCAAAAAGATGACTGGGCAAGGTGTGGCTCAGCATCATGTGAACAAAACCAGCGTAGCTTCTTAATTTCTGAGTTAATATGAAGGTTGTGGTTTATATATATAAAAAGTGGGTGGGGGTTGTTTTGGAGTTCTGTACAAATCAGATCACTATGGATTGTTCTACAAACTCTGAGTAAAAACAGCGAATGAATTGTGAAGAATCAATAATGCCATGTATAGTCCAGCTGTGATTGTGTTATGATTTGAAAAAAATCCCTCACATTGGGGTGTTCCTAAAGCTCTTGACTACGTAGTAACTTTACCTTACAAGTAAATTTACCTTAAATTGTTTATTCTCCTCTCGTAACCTCTGAACTTCTAACTGCAGTCTCTTACATTCTTCCATTACTTTCTTCAATTCACTTTCATCTGAAGAAGAACTTAATGATTTTGACATTACAGATTCTGTCTTTGATGCAACTGGGGATATAATTTTATTTATTTCTACATCATGCTGTTGAGAGAATGGGAGAAAAGAGTAGGAATAGTTATTTAATGACCATTAATAATTTATCTATTGTAGTTTTAGCATGCAGAGGGGGCCCACCATAAAATAATTAAAGAACAGGCCATACAAAATTAATGCTACAACAACAACGTTTAGTATTACAGTTCCAATTAAAGTTATAAAAACTCTTAGCAAAGCCCAAGATAGAAAGCAAGGTAAGGTGAATGGCCCTCTTGAATCAGCCAATGCCACAATTTTGGCATGCCTAATTAGGAAATTGTTCTTTGCATCCTGGAAACTGTCTAAATGCCAGTGGTCTGGTGTGAAGAGTTTCCCCCAATATTACATGCACACAGAGTGCTGTAAGAACAGATGTTTTCTTATGTGCCTTTGGCCTAGCCCATTTAGGATTCTGAAAAAGTAGCCAGGAACATACCAGAAGCCAGTGAAACTATACATTATGTGTCCTGGTAGGGATGTTGGGAGTTATAGTTAAACAACATCAGAGAAAACTTGAATTTTCCCCAACCATACTTAGAAGTTACTGTGAATTTTAAGAATCAAATTTTGAAAACAGTGAAATGAATATAAATGTAGTTTCAACTGTAGTTATGGATAACTCAGGAACCTTTGATCATTGAATGCATTTGTTCAGACCTAGACATCCATTAAAAATAAAGAATTGCACATGCTGTGATTGAATAAAAATATAATACAAAAAAGGAATTACACAAGCTATGGTAGCAACTGGAGGACACTCCTATCCCCCAAACTACCATAAATACTGGGATAATAATCCTTAATGCTAGGAGCAGTAGGCCAAAATTCTAGAGTACCATTGTCTAGCAATGTTTGAGAGGACTAGCAGTTCTGAAAACATTTGCCTTAAAATGTTTGGTAAATTAAAATACTTTTTGCCATTTCTCATTGGTGCCTCAAACTAATAGCTGGGCTTAAGTTATTATCCTATAAACACAAGTCATTCCTTTCATCTTAAAGGTATGGAGAGTTGTTTTTGAATGGGTCATCGCTCACAAAGTGCTGGGAATCACTAGTCTCTACCTGATGGATCTCCAGGAGTGGTGGTTTTTTGGAACAGCAATAGCACTTATGTAACATTTTACTGTGTTTACAGTCCTCTCCAAGTGGTTTACAGTGTCAGCATATTGCCTCCAACAATCTGGTTCCTCATTTTACCGACCTCGGAAGGATGGAAGGCTGAGTCAACCTTGAGTCAGTGAGACTTGAAATGCCAAACTGCTGGCAACCGGCAGTCAGCACAAGTAACCCGCAGTACTGCATTCTCACCACTGCGCCACCAAATTCTAATGTTGACAGATGCCAATACAAATCACTGCTCTGGTGTTTCCCAAGGCACCAAAGGAAGGGCCACTATTCAGACCAATTCAAACAGCTCTGAGCTGATGTTCTTTAGCCACCCATTCACTTCTCCCTAAAATCTCTAGTGTGACTTACAGTACTATTCTTCCTCACTGAAACTAAGTTACATTTTGACATACTGAAACCGATGATGGACAATGAAATATTTCTGTTGCTTGCAGTAAGCCATTAAGCTTATAAAAGTTTCAATTTATGCAAGTCATTGTTTTGTTGTTCAATGTTTAAGAGAGATCAGAAAAAAGAAAGCAATCAATGTCTCTCTTCTCAACTGTCATTGAATTGTAGTTCCAAGCATTTTGAGCCATCTTGGGAATTTTTAGGCCTACTGGCTAGGAGTTTCTGGAGAATTATTTAGAAATCCAATTAAGAAAAGGATACACAGTATATCATAGCTTCCATTTCTGCAGGATTTTGTACTTTTTATATTCTGGATAAAGGAAGCCTGAACATTAATTCAACAAGGTTTTCCAGGTATGCACTATTCTAAAAGTATAAGGCAGAGATTGAAATATATTAAAGACTTCCGTTCAGTTTGGAAAGCTGTGAGTGCATAAATGCTGTGATTTCATCCAAATGGAGAGATTAGAACAGGGGTGTTGACCTCACGTCATTGTTACGTGACGTATCGGGACTCTTGATAAACTGGATGGGGGTGGGGCCAGGATGTGATGCATCTGGCCCCTGGGCTGTGAATTTGACACCCCTGGATTAGAATCTGATACCAGGAGAAAATCAATCTTTTTAAAATTAGTGCAGAAAATTGAGGATCTGTTCCCAATCTCTATGTAAAAAAAGTTTCCACATCCTTCTTTAATCCAAAAGCATTTAAAAACAGCAGACTAAAGGGATATGGTCTTTTTTTTAATGTGATTTTCTCCAACCTTCTATATTTCTGTTGAAGTTCTAATTCCCAGTTAGTCTGCCCAAAGGTAAGTTCTACTCCACCATGTCTGAAGGGTTGCAGGCTGAATTTCTTAAATATATAACTATTATATATAATTATTTATATATAATATAATATATATATATAATATAATTATTATATATAAATATATAAATAAATAACTAGTGGAACTGTACTCTGAAAAGATGCCTTGCTTCTTTTTATTCTTACTACTAGAAATTCTTTATTGCCACTAGTATTAATCCTGTATATTTTAGGAATCAAAATCCAATGAAGGAAAACAAATAAATTGTGATTGTTTTGTTTTCTATTGTTGAGCAAGTATGAATATTGAGGCCATAGAAAGCTAAATCCTAAATCAAGAACTTTTAGTTGCCTTACCATCTCTTTCTTGCCTTTTTAAAAAATCACATAAAAATTAGAGACTCACGGGTTTATCGTTTTCTGCTGGCAGCTCAAACACACATTTAAGTTTAGAATCCATGAGTTCTTCTGGTTTTGCTTCTTTCCACTACAGCACAAACAGAAGTAACAAAGTTAATACATAAAATGTTTGGATTTATATTAAACTATGTATACCGTGGACATTATTGTTAAGACTATAACCTACTGAGTGGCTCTTTGACTGAATCGAGTAAATAAATAAATAAATATATTTGGAAGATTATTTTTTTTTCATACAGATGAATGTTTTTGTTTAAAAGTGAACTTCACCAATGTCCCTCAGTATTCTCCAAATTGAATAGAATATTATTTTTCAGAGATAGCTTGAATATGTGTCATGGTCTACATTCAATATCTTATTTTCCTTCAACCTCAGAAACGGTACTTATTTGCCTGACTCTCTGAGAGAGGGGAAAGGGCCAAATTATACACAGGTAGTCCTCATTTATTCAACTACTCTTCAGTGACTCTCTGAACTTATGATGGTGCTGAATGAGTGCCACTTGTGACCAATAAGTTCTACTTACTTTGGTCACAGTGTCCTGCAGTAGCCATTTGCATCCTTCTTTGCGGGGCTCCTACCAATGTCAATGGGGCAGAAGCTGGCAGAGGATCAAAATTACAACCCTGTAGCATCCCTAGTTAATGACCCATGGTGATTTGCTTAGCAGCAGAAAATGTAAATGGCTGAAATTTCTACTGCTAAGCAGCACAGTCATGGGATGTCACATTTTAGAATTGTGACACTTAACCAATAAAAATTCCAGACAAAATTATCAGTGAGGACTGCTTATATTGGAATCACCATCATCTCCTTTTAACGTCCTCATAATCCCTTGCAGGGTGGAGTCTGGGCAACTGAATGGAGCTGAGAGTTTACTGGCCAGATGCCCTTCCTGTCACCAATGTGGAGTTTTTTATTCAGCAGATATATTCTCAACGTGCTCAGAGAGAGAAATATCTCCTCTACCTAGGATCGAACTCACAGCCTCCTGATTGTGAGGTGAGAGCTCCACACCTAGGCCACTGCACCACTCTATTGCCTATCTTGGAATAAATAGGCATAAAGTCAGGTACCCTCTGAGAATGTGTAAGGTCAGCCAACAAACATTCTGACTGGGGTGGCAGATAGAAAAACATTCTGGCTCCCAACTTTAACGCTGTATAGATGGGAAGGGAACATGTAAGCAACATCAGGGAATCCAACCATTTCATCACCATTTTTCTGAAGAAGAAATGCAACTAAAAATAATAGTAATTGGCTAAAATTTGCAGATCTCAAAATGGGAATAGTTAAACAATGGTATTCCAGCATATTAATGCAGGAGAGTCACCAGATGGATAAAGGCAAATTACAACTATCAGTTGTCTTTAATACTGCTTTATTTAATAAATACTGCTTTATTCCCTGTATGGTGAAGCATGCTTAAAGAGAAGAAATGCAGAAGAACGATTAACAACTTGTTCCACCAATTACACTTAGCTATGGGTTGATGCTCTGATAACAATTCAAAAAGTAGAAAAAGTATGGCTGGTTAATTTAGACTTAGATACTACATGTACAATTGAAACATAGTTCAAATTTTTCACTCTGATCAGTATACTACATCGGGGTAACCAATCTCTGAAATCAGCTGATCTCCTTTCCCAAATACTATTGATTTCCAAAGATATAAAATCTCTGTAGATATTAATTTATCATAAACAGTTCATTGAAGAGACACAACCACATCATTCTTATAATAAACCACACATGTGTTTTAGTGTGGGGGTATCACCATATTATCCATGAGGCCAAAGTCAGATCTCTTATCTCCCTCTACACTCACTTGCTTAACATGCTTCAGAAAATGGCCAATCACAAACCTTTTAAGATAAAAGATATCCATGAACATTGAAAAACTTCTAATACTCACTACTGCCTCCATGTCTGAAGTATCAGGTGGTGCAAACATCGACTGGACCATGAACTTATGTTTACTTTTCTCATTAGGGTCATAATCAAAAGGTTGTAGCATCACTGAAAGAGAAATCATTGCTGTGTCAGGACACCTACAGGGTTGTCATATAGTTATTGTTGCTGGCCCAGCATTCTTATCGTCTTTCCTGGAAAGTTGAGAAAAATCTGGCCTTATGTACCAAAGAGATTTCCCAAATGGATTGCTATATCAATGCTTTGTTTTTCTCCAACTCTGTTAGCTTTGCTAGCATTGTAAGCCAGCCAGAGAATGACGGCAGTGTAACATGGTATACCTACTACTTGCACACTAAAATAGAGGATTCAGCAGATGTGGCACCACTGAGTTATGCAAAGCAATAATGCAGCACAGAACTAGATGTAATGCAATCAGATCTAAGATACTGCATGCCATACCAAACTCGTAGGCATTTCCAAAAAGTACATCCAAAAAGCATCTCAAACTGCTATGGACTTGATCTATGTCTTATACACGATTCTGTGGTAGATTCTTCAACACAAATACATCTAGTAAATGAACAGCATGAAACTTCAGAAGATTTTATACTACATATGTCTAATGGTTTTCTAAATTTAATACATTTCTTAATTTAATATTTATTACATTTTCTCAAAAGATCTCAAGATAACCATTTCTTTGTCCAATCCCTCTGCATACCATCCTTGTGAGGTAGGCTGGGCTGAGAGAAGGAAAAAGAAGCTGTCTGAGAGGCTGGTAAGATAGCCTGAGAGAAGTTAAGTTGCCCAAATTCACCTTATGTGTGTCTATAACTGATGGTGCACATAAGCCTGTGGCTCCCTAGTTTTCTTATCTTAACTAGTTTTAATTGTAAAGAACATGTATGACTAAGGGCTGATAGGTCCTTAATGTTCTCTGAACCTGGTTGTTTTTCTCCAGACATTTCATTACCAGGGTAAGTAACATCATCAATGTGATGAAATATCAGTAGGGAAACAACCAAACCCAGAGAACATCAAGAATTCAATACCCAAATTAGTAAGTATTGTTTTAGTGAACTAATTTAGAGAACAATTAGTGGATAAACTTCCTTGAAAAATTCTACTCCATAATATTTCATTCTTATAGATCGTATACAACAGAGGTGTCAAACTTACGTTGTCACTGCGTTCATCACTTGACGTATTGTGACTTCCCCCCCTTCACTAAAACGGGTGTGGGTGTGGCCAGCACGTTGACACAGCCAGTCCCATGAGTTTGACAGCCCAGATATAGAACAAGAGTTTCTACCCATTGTAGACATGAGAAGAACTCCTTAGGTAAGGAGCTATATAAAACACAGGCAGTTTTAGGTTGGCTTGTTCATTTATGCTAATCCAATTGTGCAGTGTTGTGAGCAGCCAACATTTTCCAATTCATAACACAATTGAAACATAAAACAAGACAATCATATCAAAGCACCTAGAAACAATCTCCAGTAACAAACATACACGGGCACATTCCTGAAGAAGGAGAAACTTGAATAAAAGATGACCAATACATGAGTAACGATGAAAAAGTTTCCCTCCTGATCAGGAATGGTTGTAACTGTGTAGATATAATTGTGCAAATGCACCCACTAAACCCCTCCCCCAATCTGCTTTTCAAGCAGGAGCTATGAGTGTAGGAGCACCTAAAATGAACCAGTTCAGCATAGGGTACCATCTGCTACTATCCACAATGCAGTTTGGCTTCTTAACCCATGGCTGCTGTCTTATTGAACTGAAATTTAATTTGTTCTTCCTACAGGGCCTGTCACATAGGCTGACGGATGCAAAAAGTATGTAAAAAGGACACAGCGGACGAGAAAATGTTCCATTGGTTGTTATACACTCTCAAAAGTGCCCCAAATTTGCATAAACAAAGTGGACAACAATGGAAAAGAACAGACGGGGAGAGGACGTAGCCAGGATGTAAAGCGGATGCTCCACGGAAGCCTAGTGGATGGAAACGGATGGCACATCCGCAGGGCTTCCGGGGGAGAACAGTGAAGCGGACGCGCAGCGGAAGGAGTGGATGCAGAGCGGATGACGCGGATGCATCACGGACAATTAGTGGATGCAAAGCGTTCACTGCGCATGCGGGGAGGATGCATTGCATCAGTCCCGCGGATATAAAAGGATGCAGCTCGCAAGCAGGTCACCATTCAGAGTAAAGTCCTGCTGCCAGACACATCTCCAGCCAACAACCATGGGGAAGAAGAGGAAGCCTGTGCCATCTTCTGCCAGCCCTGGCAAGAAGGACAGGGCCACCACCCCACCCCCTGGCGCTGACTCTGCTTCTGCTGGGGCTTTTGCTGCTCGGGCTGACTCTGCTGGTGCTGGGGCTTCTGCTGGTGCTGCTCCTGGTGCTTCTGCTGGTGCTTCCTCTGCTGGCGCTGCTCCTGGAGCTGGTGCTTACTCTGCTGGCGCTGGTGCTTCTGCTGGTGCTTACTCTGCTGCTGCTGCTCCTGGTCCTGCTGGATCCTGCTGGTGCTCCTGGTCCTTACTCTGCTGCTGCTGATCCTGGTCCTGCTGGTGCTGCTGGTCCTGCTTTTGCTGCTGCTGTTGTTGTTGCTGCTGCTGCTGGTGGTGTGGTAGAATAGCTCCTAGAACCTCAAAGCCCCTCTGATGAGGGCCCAGAAGGCCCTGCCAGAGGGAGGAAGAGGCATACGCGAGATAGGGAGAGGAGGTAGCACTCCATCGAAGAGGAACATGAAGATGAGGTGCTCGAATGGCTGAGGGAGAATGAGTATCTTTGGCGGAAGGGACACAGGCTCTATCGAGACACCAAGAGGAAGCAGGTGGTTTGGAGAGAGAAGGTGGAGAGCCTGGACTACACTTTGGAGGTCCTCCTCAGGTGGTGGAAGCACATGCACACCTGGTACGGGAAGCTGTACCTCAAGAAGTCTGGCCAAGCTATGGTCAAGCTCACCGACTGGGAGACCTACGTGATGGCCAATGCAGCTTCTTGGAGGGTGAGATCCGCCACCGAGGACCAGTCCCTCTGTCTACCCTCTCTCTCAGGCAGCCCACAGAGAGCCAGTCTTCTTCTGGCCAAGAGTCAGCTCCAGTGTCCAGGCAGGTATATGTGGAGCGCCCGACGGAGACCCCCTCCGACAGCTGCACTCCCCGTGGCAGAGCACGTGGAGGACCCCCTGATGCAGTGGGAGCAAGGAGAGGGCGCTGACACCAGAGACCAACCCACACCCACACCCAGCTCCACCTCCACAGAAAGCAGGCAGAGAGGCAGACTGGAGGGGCAGAGACACACTGTCCTGCTGGAGATCAGGGACACCATCAAAAGCAGTGTAGATCTCCTCTCTCAGCTGGTACACACCGACATATCATCCTCAAACAGAAAACCCTTCCTCACCAACGTCAACCAGACCCTCATGGACATGTCCGAATCACAGTACCAGGTGATCAAGGAGAGGATCACAGGTCTTCTGCACAACCCTCCAGGCCCAGCTGAACCTGCTCCAACCCAGTCCAGGTCTGCTCCTCCACCCCAGGTGATGTCACAGCCCTTCCAAGGCTTTCCACAGGCCCTCACCTACCAATGCTACGGCTACCAGGAGTTCCAGCAGCACAGGCAGCCCTTCCCAGTCCAGGCACAGGTAAATCAAACGCCACAGATGCCACCGACGCCTTACCTCGCTCAGCTGCAGACCAGACAGCCCCACTACACTGCTCCTTCCTCCACCCCACAGCCAAGCCCGGCCTCAGAACATCTGTCATCGGTCTTGGGACTGATACCCCATGTCATGGAGGAAGGGGCTCTCAACATCACAGGACTGAGCCAGCTCTCTGAGAGCTTCCTCCACACACCATCCCCTGTTGTCCTCTCGGGGCCAGGCACCCCAATGGCGCCTCAGACCAGCACTCCAGCAGCAGTCACCTCCACAGCACCTGGACCCTTCACCCCTGAGACGATGGGCACGCCTCAGAGTGACTGAGAAGAGTGCCAGAGACTGGGTTGCTACCTGTTGACTTTATCTTTGCTTGGGACACTTTACTTGGGTCATTTTGCTTTTACAGTTTGAAGTTTATCTTTGCTTCACACACTTGGTTCAGTTCTTTTAGTAAATAAAGTCTTGGTGGAAACTTTTAGAAATGGTTTAAGCCTTTGCATGCTTGAGGGATGGGGTAAGGATAGAAGTGGGATGGGCAGGGATACCTGTGGGATGGGTAATAGCTGTGGGATAGATAAACCTCCAGTGCAAGCAACGTGGAACTGTATGGTCCACCCTCCCAGGTGCCACACCTATGGCCCTTTATTATCAATAACAATTTAATCATTCATCAACACATTTCAGCATAAACACAACTCTTTATTAAATGCCCTGTTCATTATAGGGCCACTCAACATACATGGCACAATCTCATCAGTGTGATGAGACAGGCTGAAGGAAGCATCCATTAAGCATCTACCATCCTGTCTTGCCACTCCACTGCTCCAGCTGGGGAGTTGGCACCAGTGTTTCTGGAGGTTGTGCTGCTTCTTCCCTTCACGTGAGGCTCTGTTGGGGCCTTGCACATTCACAGTATCTATCAGGTATCACCCTTGCCTCCATTCAGCAGGCTCCATGTCCCCATTGCCTTGTTGGTGGTCCACGAGCCTGTTCTGCAAGACTGGGTAGCGGGTGCGCATGAGATTGTGCAGGATGCAGCAAGCTTCCACGATGTTCCTCACGGTCTCTGGGCGATGCTGCATGGTGGTGAGAAGTACCTGGAACCTGTTGGCCAGGATGCCAAAGGCGTTCTCCACCAACCGCCTTGCCCTGGACAGCCTGTAGTTGAAGATCCTCTCTTCACGGGTGAGGCATCTGGAAGTGTAGGGCTTCATGAGGTAGGTTCTGAGGTAGAAGGCGTCATCCCCCACGATGAAGTAGGGCACATCTTGTGTGTCGTTGGGCAGAGGTTCTGGATCTGAGAAGCCCATGATGAGGTTGCATTCCAGCCCCTCCTTGAGGTGACTGGCGTTGTATACCTGGGCATCTGAAGAGGAGCCGTTGCCTGAAGCATCGATGTACATGAACTTGTAGTCAGCATCGACCATGGCGAAGAGGATGATGCTGAAGAAGCCCTTGTAGTTGTGATAAGTGGACCCTGACTTGGCTGGAGCTTTGCAGGCCACGTGCTTGCCATCTATGGCTCCAACGGTGTGGGGGAAATTCCACTTCTGATACCACTGCTCTGCAACTTTCTTTCAGCCTTCTTTAGTGGAGGGGCACTGGAGGAGCTCCTCCAGGTATTCTTCGATGATGGCCTGCACCACTTCTCTGACCACAATGCTGATGGTGTTGTGTGGCACCCTCCAGGCGTACTGCATGCTCCTGTACGTGGTCCCGGAGGCCAGGTGGCGCAGAGTGAGTGCCACCTTCAGCCCAGGGTCCAGGCTGGGCTGGAAGTTGGTGTTTGCTTTGGTCAACCTGGGTCTCAGCCGCTCCACAACTTCGTCAAACATGGCTGGCGGCATCCTTATAAAGTTCTGGAATGCACAAGTGTCTTTGTTCCTCAGCTCCACCATCAGCTTGTTATACAGTCCGTACTCGGCTCTTCTCGTGATCCATCTTCGGACCCAGACACTTCTTGGACGCCTCCTCTTCTTCCTGTAGAACAGGTGAAAGAGCCTGTAGAGGGCTTCGCACTGTTGTAGCGGCTACCAAAAGGAGTGTGCGACGATCCATGGTGGAGATGACTGGATGCTGTGGAAGAGCAAGAGCAAGATGAAAGCTGAAGAGGTCTGCACAGCAGGGCTGCTGGACTGAAAGTGAGATCCAGGTGATTTCTCCCCCTTTTTATAGGAAATATAGGTTTTCTGCTAGGTGTCCTTTTGCATCCTCTAGACATCCTGCAGACATCCTAAATATCCGAGATACGTCCCCTATACGAACGTTTTTTCCGCTTTAATGCTTTATATGTGAGCTGCATCCGCTTTCATCCTTTCTACGTCCGTGCTACTAACGCTGTGTGTCCGTTCCGCGTCCGTTCTGCTTCCTCCCTGTGTCCGTTTTCAGCTGGAGTGGATGTAAGTTTCACGGATGCGCAGCGTATGCCTAGTGGATATAGCGGACGCGTAACGGATGATGATGGACGTATAACGGATGTTTCCCATATGCATAGCGGATGTATAACGGACGCGTTGAATATTTTATCCGCTCAAAAAGTTTTGTGCAGCTCAAAACTTTTTGAGATGAAATCTCAGTAGATGGATAGAGAGTATGAAAAACGGACGCAGTGAGTACAGAACGAATGCATCGCATTAACCAACGGATGGCAAGTGTTTCTCTCCGTTTTACATCCTCTTTCCATCCGTTGGTACTGTGTGACATGGGCTTACCTTAACAGTATGCACGAAGCAGAATCCAATATTTGGATGAACATAGAAAGTATTGAAATTAATCTAAATGGAAGATATGGTTATCATCTGTAAAGACCAATGTGACGCAGGATATTTTCAGGGCCACCTCTTCCCATCTGAGCCGGTCCCACAAGCTCTAATAAAATACCAAGACTTTTGTGTCCTTTCCTGAAGCAATGCCATTTGATGGGATTTAAAGACACGTCTTTCCTGTTTTGGCACTTGCCCTTAAGATATGCCCCTACATTTTTGGACATTTAGAAAGGCATAAAAAAATCTGGTGGGTTTTTGGGGTATTGGGTCACTGGATAGCTGGAATTTTTATCAGGAAGAGGACATCCCAATTGTGTACTGGTGTTATTTTCAATATTTCTTTTTCAATATGCCTGACAGCTTGCTTTTCTCTTTTTAATATCTAACCTTAAAATATTTAAATAGAATTCCAACTGTCCATACATTGATTTTTTAAAAAATACCTGCATCATCCTGTACTGTAATCTCAGATTTTAAAATGACTAAACCTGAGAAAATCATGCACTGAATTGGAAAAAGAAAAAACTTCCAAAGTCAGAAAATTTATCAACAGAACCAGTTTTTACTAGAAGCTTATAATTTTGTTACATCAAAGGAACATGCAGTAATGCTGCTGCTGTAAACAGCAAAGAGAATTCATCATAAGAGTTGTAAACAGCATCTGCTTGTTCTCCTTATTGAAAGTACAAATACAGATTCTGTGGTCACGAACTTTCGCACACATGAAAAATCAGCTGATTTTTCAGCGATGAGGCAGTTAAAATGTTTAAAAACACAGTGTGTCCACTCTTTACTTGATCACAGATATAAACATTAAAGTAACTTCTCTATCGAGGTTCTGTGAAAAGTTGCCAATGGTTCCATAATTGACCCCAAAATTTTAATTGCTGTGATCACTGAATGAATGGTTGTAAGTCGAGGACTACCTATAATTTAAAAAAAAAAAAAAAACTTTGTATACCATGCAATGCTAGTTATCTCAGGGAATTTTTACTTACCCTCACAATTGGGACCAACATTTCTATTTCTAGGAAAGGCAGTTGCTAAGTGAGTTCCACCTGATTTTATGACCTTTTTGCCATGGCTATTAAATGAATCACTGCACTTGTTAAGCGAATCTCATGGTCATTAAGCAAATCTGGCTTTCCCCGTTTGTCTATCAGAAGCCAGGTGGGAAGTTTGCAAATGGTGATCACACGATCTTGGGATGCTGCAGCCACTGGAAATACATGCCAGCTGCCACATTCTCAAATTTTGAACATGTGGCCGTGGGAATGCGATGGTCAGAAATGCTAGAACTCGTCTTAAAGTTATTTTTTCACTACTGTTGGCACTCCAAATGGTTGCTAAATGAATGGATGCCGTTGAGGATTACATATGGATTGTGTATATGAGAAGTGAACTGTTTTTGTGTTATTTTTATGACTTTTATGCAGTTGTTTGTATTGGGTTCCAACCCCTCATAATTACTTGTTAGCAGGAACAAAGAATTATAGAAGTTGAAGTGCACATATAACTGGACAGCAAAAATGCTGTCCTTTTTAAAACCTTTCATGTTTCAAGATGGGTACATGCAGCAATTTTCTCCCGATATTTGCCAGCTCAATAAAGTCTAGAAGAATATTAGATTACCACCTTAATTAGATATTTATTAATTTGAGACTCTTCAGAGGTCACAGAAAAATATTTCACACTTGCCATCTGGAATACTATTTTGCCCGGATATTTGAACAGCCCTTTCTTTCCTAAGCTTCAGAAAGTTGGTGAAGATTTAGACAGTCCATAAAATCTTTGGGCAGGGTTGTTGGGACTACTCCTCTGAGTTATGAATAGGTGTCCTGAATATTGATTTCTTGTTTTTATATGATTAAAACTTAAATGTAATGTTTTAGTTTTAAAATGGGATTATTCATCCAACTATTTAATTTTAAGTTATGGATTTGGGAAGTTGAATGCAATTCAGAGTCAAACTGATTGACGCAGTAAAAAAAACCTCTTTAAGAAAGCAAACAACAGGCTTAAAACAAAAGTATAACAGAACAGTATTACAAAAACTTGAAATAGATACATTCAGAATCCAATCTGGAGCCCTTCCCCCCTCAGGGTCTCTCTCTCCAAAATGTGTTCTGGAGAGAGAGAAATTTCTTGAGGGTGGGTCAAGCATTAGCCTGAAAGCTTGGAAGAATAAACCAACTCTGATTGGATCCTGCAACATTATCCTGGGACATATATATTTGTCTTCATTTGTTAACAGATAACAGATAATCAGAGTTGGAAAGGACTTTGTAGGTCATCTAGTCCAATCCCCAGGCCAGTGGGAGACCCTACATCATTTCTGACAAATGGCAGTCCAATCTCTTCTTGAAAGTCTCAAGTGATGACGCTCCCAAAACTTCCGAGGGCAGCTGTTCCATTTTGGTTGATTGTTCTCACTATCAGAAAATTTCTCATTTCCAGGTTAAATCTCTCCTTGTTCAGTTTTCATTCATTATTCCTTGTCTGGCCTACAGGCACTTTAGAAAATAGCTTGACCCCTTCCTCCCTATGACAGCCCCTCAAATATTGGAAGATTGCTATCATGTCTCCCCTGGTCCTTCTCTTTACTAGTCTAGCCAAGCTCAGTTCCTGCAACCGTTCATTGTATGTTTTAGCCTCCAGTCCCTTAATCATCCTGGTTGCTCTTCTCTGTACTTTTTCGAGAGTCTCAACATCTTTTTTATAATGTGATGACCAAAACTGGATGCAGTACTCTAGGTGTGCTCTTACTAAGGCTTTATAGAGTGGTATTAGTACTTCCCTTGATCTTGATTGTATCCCTCTGTTAATACAACTTAGGACTGCATTAGCTTTTTTGGCTGCTGCTGCACACTGCTGGCTCATATTTAGCTGGTTGTCCATTAAGATCCCTCTCACAGTTACTACTATTGAGCCTGGTTTCACCCAGTCTGTATGTGCACTTTGGGTTACATAAATTCAATTCACCATCAGCACCCATCAACCCACCCAGTAACCAGAATTCATACACAATCAGCCATAATAATAACTGATAACTTATAAGACATGTATGCCATCGGACTCTCAATGTAAGGTAGCTCACAAAGATCAAAAACATATAAAAATAAAGATAAAAAATGGCAGGTGTGATGAATGAGAGGTCTCTATGCTCATCCTTGCTGAATGTCTGTGAAACACTCTTCTTTTTTTACACTTCAGTGAATTTGGGGGGGGGGGGGTATCTGTCTGAGCTACTTCCAAATATTATAGAAAATGTTTGTTCGTTTTGCCTAGATAATGTTTTTTGCATATTTCTGTCAAGATAATCTCAAACTATGTTTAAGTGTTTATGCCTTCCGAAATACAGATAAGGTCATCCTTGGAGTATTTGATGGTAAAATTCCTTCCCCACCCACCCAATGAGGGGACAGAGACATAACAATTTCTGCTCCTATCTTAGATTGCAAAATTAAATTACTGCTAAGAATGAAAGAAAAGATCGCAAAGGTCTGACTGAGTGTGGGCAGAAAGGGGAGAAGAGAAGAGAGAAGAACTAGACAAGAAATTTGCAAGGCAGAGAAAGTTTTGAAGAGTGCAGACATTTCTATAAACTCATAATCAACTTAATATGGAACTCAGCTTTTTACCATTACAATCTGAGCCCAGATTTCTATTCTGAATGAACCTGAGACCTAACTATCCACTTTACAGGTTTGGAAAACACCAGTGGTGGTTCGCATCTTCTGTGATTTAATAGCAATTCCTAGGGATGCCTTGAAGGTTGCAAGGCTCACTTACACAAATGCTCTGCAAGTTGCACTGTGATAACTTTGTTGCAATATTATTGCAGTCATACCTGGAGGCCTAGATTGTAGCTTGAAAGCTAAGGCAGGAGGTGCTTCTGTCATAATGCTTGTGAATACTGTAATTTCCCTTGGCTAAAATTTCCTACCTTAAGAATAGAGGATGAAAATAGATTAAAGAACAGATTTTGAAAATATTTTTAAATGTTCAACTAACCCTTAATCAAAGGTAAACTCAAATTCTGAACAAATCCAAGTGATTAACAATAATACAAAGAATAAAACAAGTGAATATTTCAAAGTAAGTAAAATCCACAGCTGCCTCTATTCAGTGAAGAATGTTGTTCTCTGCCAAAGCACAAAGCATTTTTTCTTATGTTCAATCATGTCTGATTCTCAAACACTGTCCGGAAAAATCCTTGCAATTTTCTGAGCAAGGTTGTTTTAAAAGTGGTTTGCCTTTGCTTTCTTCCTAGGGCTGGCACAAAGTTACTGGCTCAAGGTCTAACACAAGGCTATTGACTAGACACTGAAAGTTGAAGAAAAAGGGCGTTTGTACGCCCATTCTCTGATATGCCCATTTTCTGTGAGCTGTGAAGAGCATCCAGAAGTGGGAGGTGCTTCAGTCTCTTCTGGAAAGGCTGGGCTTAGAACTCTGGGACACTCCTCCTCCTCCACGGGACACCACCCCAGCATCACCCAGTTTTGCGATGACTGAGTGCTAAAGTCCGGAACTCATCACCTAATCTGGATCCCTGACTGGAATGGAACCCCCCAGATGGAAAGAAATGGGTGGGGATGGATGCTCTTCACAGCTCACAGAGAACGGGCATATCAGGTAAGTACCAATGCCCTCTCTCCCATGAGATGTTCAGAGCATCCAGAAGTGGGACATACCAAAGCTTGGCCTGTCCTTAGGGAGGGACTCCGTCTGGATCGAAATCCACTCCTAAACTCTGTGGACCCTCTGCAGGACTCTTCTGCCAAATGAAGCATCCGCTGAGGCACAGACATCAATTTTATAATTTCTGAAAAAAGGAGATGGTGAAGCCCAAGTTGCCACTCTGCAAATTTCGTCTATGGAAGCCCGTGTGGCCCATGCTGCTGATCTTGCCACACTCCTTGTTGAGTGGGCTATAATGCCCTTAGGAACTGAGATGGACTGGCATTCGTAACTTTTAGCTATGGTGGCTCTCAACCATCTACTGATGGTCATCGACGACTCCTTTTGTCCTAAAGTGGATGGGTTGAAGGATAGGAATAGAGCCTCAGATTTTCGAAATGCCGCCATGCGGTCTAGATAGATGCTTAAGGCCCTTCGAACGTCAAGTTGATGCCATTGATGCTCCAGTTTATGAGATGGTTTCGGACAAAAATTTGGAAGGACCAACTCCTGCGCTGAATTTACTTTAGGAGTGAACGATGGATCCAATCAGAGAACCACTCTGTCCGCATGAAACACACACAAGTCCTTTCTCATTGACAATATGCCAATTCGGAAATCCTCCTTGCTAATGTGATTGCAACTAGGAAGGCCACCTTATATGTCAGGAATTTGAGACTAGCGGTTCTTAAAGGCTCGAACGGGCCAGTTGTAAGTGCAGTTAACACCTTGTTGAGGTCCCAGGTGGATAGTGGTGAATTACAGAAGGTCATAAGTTTGCAGCACCCTTAAGAAAGCTGCGGACATGTGCATGGTGCACTGTGGAATTGAGGTCACCCCAGAATATCACCGAAGCTAAAGCCGCCCTGTCTGTGTAAAGTATTTGGAGATAGGCCTTTAGTCAACCCCTCCTATAAAAAGTCCAATAATTGTCCTATTGATCGGGCAGTTGGGTCGATCTTAGACCCCTGGCAACAGCAACAGAAAGTGGACCATGTGTCCTCGTATATATGATTTATTGAGGACCATCTGGATGCTTGAATGGTGGCAATAGCATCCTCTGAAATCTGTTGGGCCCTTAAATGGCTCCGCTCAACCTCCATATGGCTAGCCTGAGCCATTGTGGGTTCGGATGAAGTATCGGCCTTTGGGAGAGGGAAACCTTCGACGGTGGAATTTTCCAAGGTTGTTCTCTCGACAGGTCCTGTAAGTCTGCGAACCATGTTCGCCTGGGCCAGTAAGGGGTGACCACTATCAATTCTGCTTGTTCCTCCAATAACTTCTGGATCAACCTGGGTATTACCGGGAGTGGAGGAAATGCATATAGAAGTCTGGGAGGCCACTGACATCACAGAGCGTTGACAGCCTCTGCCTTGAGTCAGGTACCTTGAAATATACCGAAGCAATTGGGCGTTGAGAGGGGAGGCAAATAGATCGATCACCGGTTGCCCAAACCTCCTCACTGCTTCTGGAAGACAGATGGGTGTAGGCGCCACTCTGCCTGATCTATCGTGGCCCTGCTGAGCCAGTCCGCTTGTGTGTTTAAAGCCCCTGCTGTGTGTTCTGCCTTGAGCGAAGACAGATTGGCCTCGGCCCGCTTGAACAACTTGGCCGTCTCCAGCATCAGAAGTTTGGAATGGGTACCCCCCTGTCTATGTGGGCCTTGGTTGTGATATTGTCTGTCAAGACCAGAACGTGGCATGATTGGAAAAGGGGTAGAAAACTGTGTAAGGCCAGGTGAACTGCTCGCAGTTCCAACAGGTTGATGCTTTGTGATTGTTCAGAAATAGTCCAAATTCCCTGCGCAGTGTGGGATTGGAAGTAAGCTCCCCACCCTACCAGACTGGCACTGGTTGTGATCGTTGTCGTGAAAGGTTCCTTGAAAAGACACCCCTAGTTTATCATTTTTTCCAACCACCAGCGGAACGATCGGAGAACATTGTGCGGTACCTTTATCCGGACATTGGAAGTGGCTCTTCCGGATCGCTGGAAAGATAGCAGGAACCATTGCAGCTCTCTAGAATGGAATCGAGCCCAAAGCACAATGGAAATACAAGAAATCAGTTTCCCTAACAGTTGAGACAACACTGCCAGGGAGACCGTCTTTTAGGCTCTGATCTCTCTGGCCAAAGACTGGATACTGTTTAACCTGTCCTGAGAGAGAAAGACCTTGCCCTCCACATGGTATCTATCACCGCCCCTAAATGAACTAACCTAGTTGAGGGGATCAAATGTCTTTTATTCCAATTTATGGAAAAGCCATGACCTTGAAGGGTCTCCAGAGTAATCTTGGTATCCAATTTTGCTTGATATCTGGAAGATGACAAAATTAAAATATCATCCAGATAACATTGTAAGCAAATAAATTTGATCCTGAGTGAGGCAGCCAAAGCTGCTAGGACCTTGGTAAAAGTTCTAGGTGCTGAAGCCAGACTGAATGGTAGGGCGATATATTCGTAGTGCCGATCACAATAGCAAAATCTAAGATATTTGTTGTGAGCAGGTCTAATTGGTATATGTAGATAAGCCTTTGTGAGATGTATAGAGGTCAGGACATTATTCTCTCTGATGCTGAGCAGAATGGACTGGAGAGTAGTCATCTTAGAATTTTTGATAAACCAACAATCTGTTCAGACATCTGAGGTACAGAATTGCCCTCCAGCCCGCTGAACTCTTTGGGACCACAAACAATAGAGAGTAATAGCCTTGACCCCTTCTGTTCAGATGGGACCTGTCTAACGGCCTGAATATGCAGAAGATGATTGATAGCCTCCTGCATCAATGCCCTCTTAATGGGGTCCATGGATCTAGGACTCCTAATGAAAAAGTTCGGGGGGGGGGGGAGGATTGAAACTCTAACGCCAAACCAAACCTAATAGTGTCCCTGACCCACACATCAGAGATGGAGCTGTCCCATTGATCAGCAAACAATTTTAGCCACCTTCCAATGGGAACTGCTGTCAAGGACCCACTTGAGGCGACGAAAAAAATCGGCCTCCGGTGCCTCTGGGGTTTCTTCCATTTTGGCCTCCCCGATGACCTCTATTGGAAGATTCAGACCTATCCTGTCTAAAACTGGGCGTGTAGCCTGATGTACTCTGAGATCTGGGAACGTATGGGCCTTGATAGTAGGGCTGAAAGGAATCCCTTTGAAATGACTGGGGCGTTCTGTTTTCAGACCTCTGAAAAAGAGGGGGAAGCACTTTTTTCCTATTTCTATTTTCTATAATAATTTATCCCCCGATATTGGGGCTGATGCCAGCTTGCAATTATGCTTGGTATCCACCTGCAAGTGCCTGAGCCATAGCAGTCTCCGTGCTGATACATGAGATGCTGTGGTCCTAGATAGAATTTGACTGCATTAAATGTGGCATCGGCGGAGAATTCTGCCGCTGCAATAATTTTAGTTATGTCCTGGTGGGCTCTGATGTTTGACAACGGCAATATATCCCTCAAGTGGAAGAACCATTGTAGGGAGGACTGTGTAAAAAAGGACGCTGCTGTAGCTGCCCTAATGGCCCAGGCGTCAGAAACGTGCACCCTACGGAGTGCCAACTCTGCTCTCTTTTCTTCTGGTCTCAGGGCTTCCTCAGCCTCATTGGGAAAGGTTGAAGAAGAGGCCAGTGCCACAATGGGCTCATCCACCTCTGGCGTTTTGAGAAAATTTGAAAACTCTAGTGCCAAATTATAATATAGTTTATCGTACCCTGTTGGGGCTGGGTATGATGCTGCTGATGTCCATTGTTTTGCACTAATTCAGCAAACATACAAGGGACAGCAATAGTTTCCGCCTCATTAGCCGGTTGTGAGAGTATTAGATCCTCGGATTCGTCCTGAGACCCTGTTGACAATGGATGAGGGTTTGATGTGCCTAGTTTAGTGGTGTTCTTTGGCTTGGACAGTAAAGGATTTAAAGAGGTGTGGGCGAAAAAGGCCAGAAAAGGTAGACTGGTGCGGAATGAGGCCTTTGTCGTCCAACATTCCTCTTTTTAGTGGGTCAGCCTCTGACTACCCCAAGTCCATCTGATGGATCGACCCCACCTCCATGGGAACATCCTGATCCTCAAATTCCACCTCCTCCCGAAGACCCTTGGCTGGTATGTTAGGAATATTGCGGAATACCTGAGTTTGATGTTGTCCCATATGTGCAAAGGATCGAGCAGACAGGGATACCGCATCCAATGTGGCCGAGAAGTGTCTGGTCCTGATGGATTGCTGAACTCCAGCCACAATGCCTCTTTGAATCGCCATCTCCATCCATTGCTTCATTTCGATGCGAATAGTCTCAGGTAATTCCTTCTCCTGTCTTAAGCCGTCGACCGTAGGGGTGAAGGTTGCCTCTGGGAGTAGCCGGGCAGTGCTCATTGGAGGAGATATGCCTATGGGAGATTGTCCAGAAATAGCCTGCCTGGGCTGGGTAGATATGTCCAAGGGCCCCAACAATGGATTTGGGTCCTGATCTGATTGTTGTATCATAGCCATCTTGTCCGCCTCCCTGGCCCGTTTCTGCAATTGCCTTTCCAAGGCTAGGTGCCATCTATGGGCATCCTTGTCTGCCACCTTAGAGGCCTTTTTGGGGCCCACTGACTTATCTTGGGACTTATTTGTCTTGGACCGGAAGACATTGTCACCTTCCATTGTGAAGGACTGATTCTCTTGCCTCTGACTTTAATTTTTAATTTTTTTATTATTGTTGTTGTTATTGTTATTAGTATTAGTACTTTGGGGTGATGCCTTCCCCTGTGGTTGAAAGTAGAACACTCCTCCAGGAGTGTAAGTATATATATATATGCACACCCATATACAAATACATATGCCTATATCTATATGTAAAACTTTGTATATGGTAAACAGTACCTAAGGGTCCCCAACAAGGGAAACCCCCAAGCGCTCCAAGCAAGAAATATTCTGGATCCCTGCTCCCCAACAAGGGAAACCAGGACCTGGGTGAATCCTTTCCTGTCAAAAAAAGTCCCGCTGTTTGAAATGGCTCTTGAGGCTTCACTCCAATGAAATGATCCAAGGGCAATTGCAAAGAAATTCCTGTTTTAAGGACTAGCCTGCTTATCCAACGCCAGAAAGACAAAGGAGAACTAATCCCATGGAAAAGGGAGTGGGAAGGTACTTGCCCCTGTCCCCAAAAAGGGAAACCAGTGGGGAATGGCGCCTGTGATATTTAGGTATGAACTGAAGCCAGCCGTTGAAAACGGTGGGAAGCCAGAAACTCTGCTGTAAATGCTTGAGCAGTCTAACAAGCCGCTGCTGCTGACACTCTAACTTGTGTCAGACATAACGGCAAGGAGAAGTGAGCTGCGGCTGCGAGCGCTCTGCCACTATGGCATAGAAAACAATCGGGGGATTAGATAAGGTAATTGCCTGAGGCGGCCGTCTCAGGCTGCCTGCGGAGTGGCAGGTTCCACCAGTCACAAGGAAACTGTTTTCAAACTGATCAAGATAACCTAATAGAGGCACAAGCCTTGAAAATGCCAAATTAATTGGGGGAGATTTTTACAAGCCGAAATAATCCAAGAGCAAATCTGAATTTGAATAGCTGAATCAGAAAAACCATTCCAGTCAGGGAGTGCACAACCTCTTACCACGAAGGCTGAGCTAAAACTGGGGGACGCTGGGGAGGTATCCGTGGAGGAGAAGCGTCCCGGAGTTTTAAGCCTAGCCTTTCCAGAAGAGACTGAAGCACCTCTAAGTGAGTCTGGCTGGTTGACCCTGTGAACAGAACTCTTCCAAACCATAACATTTTCTTACAATACCAGTTTCCTTTGGCACCCCAAACTTCTTATCAAACCCTTTCTTTTAAGTATTTGCAAATTGATCACACACTTCCTCTCAGGCTTGACTTCCATTAACCTCTCTTCCTGAAATGGAAATCCTATTAAATCCATCATAGCTCAAGCCAAACTGACCTTCCACTCAGTCTCTGTCATTCTTTGACAATGCTTCAGAGTGCAGGACCCCACCCTTTTCCCTGCCAGTGCATTAAGGAAAAATGAGAAGCGACAGTTATAGAAACAACAGCAGAGTAAAATACTATGAAAGGAGAAAATGGCTGAGTTAAGCAGTTTTGTAATGAATCACATGAACAGGCAAGGAAATGCCGATGAGGACTACACTAGCCATTTCTTAAATAGTGAGGTCTGCGCTACACAAGGAAGCTCAGAAGACTGAAGACAAAATTCCCTCTTTAACAAACTGCATTTTATTAAGGAAAACTTCACTGCTTCATTGCACACTGAATAGATGTCCTTAACTATCATGTCCAAATATAAAGCTATGGTAGTTCCTGTCTGTGGTGACTGGGAATACTTGGAATGTTATCCCTATTACAGATAAATCTCAAGCTCTTTGTTGATAGAGAAGGTTATATAATCTTTAAAACCAGGGAACAGCAATAGCAATAGCACTTAGACTTATATATTGCTTCACAGTGCTTTACAGTCTTCTCTAAGCAGTTTAGAGTCAGCATATTGCCCCAACAATATGGGTCCTCGTTTTACTGACCTTGGAAAGATGGAAGCCTTAGTCAAGCTGGTAAGAATCAAACCGCTGGTAGAATTAGCTTGCAATACTGCATTCTAACCACTGAGCTACCATGGCTCTTTTAGGTTATCATAATCATATGCTCTTTTGTCCTTAATGCTCACCATGGTTTTTAGGACTATTATTTTCTCACTAAGCTTAAACCATATGTATTTATATTTGTAATGATGCAAACTTTGGTTAGAAAACCAATGGAAGAGAATATTTATAGCTCAGGATTGAACTGTGGGATTCTTGGTGCTCACTGAGCTTGGTTGTTTTCTGGGCAGATGTTTTATCACCAAACTAGATTAACATCATCAGTGCAGGTTAGAAAAATTGATCAGATTTTCCACTTTAATCCTAATTCTGAAGTAATTATCTCACATCATTCCCTCCCATTAAGCAACCAACAGAAGAACAGCTACAAAAAAGTTCATTTAAATTAAAACAATTCGCTGCACAAGTGCTCTGGATATCTTTTAAAAATGGCCTCTTTACAGAAAAAGCTGTTTAGCAGTTGGCCTTTTTAAATATCTATGAAATAGATACCATGCTCTGCATTATTGTGACAAGCCCTTGAGACATTGATAACACAGTTTTCTGAGACATTTTGGTCCTAAATCTAGGAAAGATGGATTTAAGACCAAAGAGCAAAAACAAAACATTCCCTGTAAATCTCAGCAGTTATGAAATCTCTTCCTCCTTGAATTCTGTCAAGGCCAAATATTAGCCACCCTTTCCTACCAGGCAGTTAAAACAAAGAAAAAAATGATCTTCTACCCTGGCTTGTAATGAGTGTGATTCAGCAGAGACAACAGTTGGCCCTCTTATATATTTGATATTCATTACTTTTAGTTAAATGCTTTGTCATTCTAAGTTTTAAGGTCTCATCCACCTTCATCTCAAGGTAGATAGTCATACAAGATAAAAGGAAACACGCTAATTAAGATATGTTTTATAGAAAGTTGTCCAAGAAATTAAGATTACACACTGATGAAATAAGCAAAATTAGACTGGTGATACTGATGAAAATATCTGCCCAACTGTTCTTTCAGGTGGCATCTTCAGAATCTCTTTCAATAAAAAAGGACAGATAAAAAAAAATTTAAAAAAAATAAAACTAGCACCCTGGCCAGTTTGATTTGGCAACACATGTGTTTCCTGGGCAAGAGGGACTTATAATGACTGAAGTTACAATAGCACAGAAAAGTAACTTATGACCAGTCCTTGCACTTATCACTGTTGCAGTCCCCCCATGGTCATGTGATCAAAATTTGGGCATTTAAAAAACGGCATGCATCATATAATCATCATTTGCAACTTTCTCAGATGTATAGCACTTCAAAAATCTGGATCCAAATATCCAAACTTTATAATCAGTTAAGAGTTTGAAGGCTCTACAAATTCTTCTATTTCATGTTTTGTATAACTTATTACTAATCATTAAGCATATCCATTTCCCTTCTATAAAAGTTCTATTTCTCAATAAATCCCAGCAAAGATAATTGAACACTTGGAAAATGAATCACCAAATAACCAATGAATCAATGCAAATATCTGACCAAGACATTAAAAAAGCTTATACTGATTTAGCATATACACAATGGATAGAGTGGAAGTATACCATATGCCTTTTTCTTCTGTTACTTGAAAAATATGCTGAAAGTAACAGATTACTTCTCAGAAATATGAGACTGAAATTTTACTATAGAAGGCTGAGTAGTTATTAAATATCTGTCACCATATAAACCCAGTTTTGCAACATTTGGAAACCTTCCTAATCAATCTTTTTCAGCAAATTCTATCCTTCCCTAGCCTGATGCTTTCCAAGTTGCTGAGAAAAAAAATCTCCAGAATTCTAAGATAGTGGAGTACAAATCCAAATATTCTGGAAACTGTACCTGTAACATAATCTAAAAGTACAAAGTTGCAGAAAGTTGTCTTACATAAGATTAGAATGCCAATTTTTCATCAGACTATGCTTTCCAAGTGAAACTGGCGAAGAAAGTACCAAAACCAGAGGCTGTGTTAAGCCGTTTACTCCGTCATCTCCAATTATAATTCCATCTGAAAACAGGAGAGTTCTGTAATTTTTAAAGAAACTTTGCAGAATATATAGGGTTGTTCAAAATGTCAGCTTTACACAAACCATTTAACATCTGTTTATTCTCTTCCAGATGTATTCAGAACCAAAATGATTATGAGTGGAGGAAACCAATTGGAAAAACTTACCAGAGACATTAATTGACGTTCCAGCATCTATAATTCCACTGTTGGGTCGTACACAATACCTGCGTGGAGCCGTAGTCTTCACTTTGAAACAGACATTTTTATCTGTTGAATTGCCAAGTTTCAGATTTGTGGTGACAACATCTGTGAAGGGACCTATGAGACATAATAAACACAATTTTGAAGATTTTCCAAACTTCACATAAATGTATGTACAACATACAAAAATACTCAAACCTGATCAGAACAATCTACTTAAGCTACACGTTATCCAACCTGTGATACTCTTAAGGGGTTGGAACTCTCAATTCCCAGAAAACTTACCCTACAAGGAATTGAAAAGACCATCTTGAGAGGCCTAGATTAAGGAAAGGTTCGTCTTGGCTTGGCCTTATTATCCATCTACTTTTCTACTAATGGCTTAAGACAGCATTTGTGGTTTTATGCACATCTTCCATTTTATCTTTCCTGGAAGCTACATTAGGATTGTCGAGTAATCTGTCTACACTGTTTTTTATTATAGTAATATATTAAAGATTATAATAATTTCATTAAGATTACAATTGCAAAGATAAAAATTAATATAAATTGAAGAATTAAAAATAAAGACACAGAAAAGGGGAAAAACAGAAAAAATAAGAACACAGCAATGAAAAAAACTTCACTGTAAGTAAAAACAATTTTCGTAACTTATCCCCTTCTCATAAAATATAACAAATGCCTTCCCATATTTCATCTCTTATCCATCAGCAAATTCTTAAAATTTCCTCATTTCAGTTCTGATCAGCAAAAGATAATTAAGAATAATTAGGGATAATAACACATCTATTTTAACTTAGATAAAATAAACCAATTTTATATTTCTTCCTTTTACTTCTAACAACCTTAATTTTAGTCCCTTCAAATAATGTCTTAGAACTTGTTTTGTTTTTTCTTTATCCCTTCTCACAATGATCTTCAAAGCTTAAACAAGTTTCTGTTGTAAATCCAATATAGGAAAATTATCTAGTCATTCTCTTGATTTGTTATTTGCATATCTTTTTTCATTTAGATCAGCTGCTTTCTCTTGTATATCCAGTATAGCATCTTCCTCCCTATCATTCTTAAAGTTTGACATTTTTAAAGCCACATTCAGATCAGCCTCAATCTTTTCAGGTAAAACTTGTTCCTCTTTCATAACATCTGTGAAACACAGTACCAATCTACAAAGGCAAATGCTCTTAAAATTAATTTCTGGATTAATTGTTCAAAAATATCCTTCAATATGCCCAATATTAAAATATTTGGTTTCATTCTGTATTAATAAGTCAAATTTAAGCACTCTTCTCCGTTAAATATAATCTTTAGTTCTTTCTAGTTCCCTGTAGGGTCAAATCTTCAAAATCTCATCCTACCATTTTTTTAAAAAGAATTTAAAACAAAAGCAGTTTTTCAGGGGAATGATTCTTATAATTCCAAAATTTTATTTCAAATCCATCTAGATTCTTAGTCCATTTGTAACTGTCTAAAATCAAAGTTCTAATTACCTTTTTGTAAACACATACTTAAAATTCTTAAGGATTGAAGAAAAGTCACCCAGTGTTTTCTGATTTGTCAATCCAAAGGTTCCTAATAGCTTAAAAGCAGCTATGTATTAATTTCTGAAAACCATGAGGAGGTAGTATTATTTTCCAGCAGCAGAAAAGCAAATCTAGGTGACAACTGTGATTTGAGCAAGATGGCTATTCCTTCACTTTCTAGAGTTCTAAATTTGCTAGAGGCCACTATCTTATGGTTTCCTTAAGAGGAACAACTATCTAGAGCTGCGATGGAGAACCTATGGCACATGTGCGGAAGTGGCTTGCAGAGCCATCACCCCAGAGCAGGTTCATTGTGCAGGTGCGTGCACCGCCCACCAGCTGATCATCAAGTAGCTGCCATGTATGTGCAGGGCGCGGGCAGGACACAAGTGTGGCACACGTTTGGATGGTCATATGCATATGAACATGTGGCATCATGGGGGGTTGCATGTGCATGTGCAGTAGGAGGCCCTACGTGCATTGCCTTATGGGTGCTGGCATATGCGCGCGCACACACTCTTGCCATGCTAGGACAGAAAGGTTAGCTAGCCATCCCTGGTCTAGAGCACAGGAGATGATCTCAAGTCATCTTCTTGTCCAGAGAGGAATGATGAAAAGCTAGTCTTTTTATTGCGTCTTCATTCTGCTGTAATCATACTCGTACAAAATCAGTTTACAGTTCAAGATGGTGTTTTAATTGCTATTGCATCTTACTTGCTGGTGTTGGTACTGCAAAATCTATGAACAGGCAAAAAAGAGAATGCATTGAGACTCAAGACTAAGATTGTGGCATCTTTAATGCCACATTTAAGCTCCATCTCTCAAACAGGAAGCTGCAATAAAGCAAATTTGCTACAGAACCTACAAACAAGAGATTTGTTAATTTATATCCTGATGCAAAGGTACACATAGAATATTTAACACATACAAATCTTATTTTATCATCATGGCAAATTGGTATCTAAGGTGTCAGACAAATAAATAAAAGGTTATTGGCCACTGTAAACTTCTATTATTCCTGAAAGGCAGGAATTCACATTGGTACACACTTCAATCGCAAATCCCTTTATATTAGCAATATTTTACAGAAATAATTACTATTTTGCAGCTGATAGAAACATATGACCTTTTAACTGGACGATATCAAGTTGCATTCTACCTATACAATTTTATTATATCAACTCTTACTACCTCCACCAGCCAGAAAGAGAAAAAAGTGTTCTCATTGCTAAGTTGTTACCATCTTTTAGGATTCTTCTTTACTTGTAATTCACTTCATAGAGTATTGTAGAATATTCTACAGTATTTATTTTTGGTACGGTAACCAGAACTACATGCAATATTTTGAACCCAATGACAGCATTGATTTGTATGAATGGATTAAAAAACTACCAGTTCTATTTTCAATTTCTTCTCCGAGGGGTTCCACCATGAGGCATCTGCATACTTGAAACATGTTTCTGTCAATCAGTCTGTTAAGCAACCTTTCCTTCTCCAGCAACAAATTTAGACTCCATTACCATACATGAAATTAACATATTTGTACCAGCTGCACACACTTTTTTATACTTCCTTTGAAGTGCACTTGACATTTCATTCCCCATTCCCCAATTTGAGTTATTTTTTTAAACATTCTTTATGATCTCTTTTATTTGAAGCAACATAAACAGTCTGAAGTTAATACTAAACTTGGTCACTTCACTGCCCACATCACTTTCTAAACTCTTTACAAACAAGTTAAAAGAACCAATTCTCAATTGTTAAAAAAAAAAACTTGGAGAGTCCTCTATTTACATCTCCTAAGTACTGCCCTTTCTTGCTAGACTAACACTATTATATTTGTCCAGTGCTCTAGTAAATGTTTTCTCGTACAGTGTTAGGCATATAAAGTTCCAGCTTTAAATAGGAGGTTATGAAAAGCCTTGTTAACACCACTTATAAATAGCCCTTAGCAAACTGTATTATATACCAGCTTGCAAATTCTTAAGTTTCTGATGCTATTATGGGCAGAAATGAAAGGTCAAAGATTAATAGCTTCTCTGGTCAATAGCAGGAAAAAGTTATACGTGTAAGCTACGAGTTAAGATGTTTACCCATTATTTCTTCACATTTATACACTGCTCAAAAAAATAAAGGGAACACAAAAAGAAGACATCCTAGATCGGAATGAATGAAATATTCTTATTACTTTGTTCATTACATAGTTGAATGTGCTGACAACAAAATCACACAAAAATTATCAATGGAAATCAAATTTAGCAACCCATGGAGGTCTGGATTTGGAGTTACATTCAAAATTAAAGTGGAAAAAAACACTACAGGCTGATCCAACTTTGATATAATGTCCTTAAAACAAGTCAAAATGAGGCTCAGTAGTGTGTGTGGCCTCCATGTGCCTGTATGACCTCCCTATAATACCTGGGCATGCTCCTGATGAGGTGGCGGATGGTCTCCTGAGGGATCTCCTCCCACACCTGGATTAAAGCATCTCCCAACTTCTGGACAGTCTGTGGTGCAACATGGCGTTGCTGAATGGAGTGAGACACGATGTTCCTGATGTGCTCAATTGGATTCAGGTCCAGGGAATGGGTGAGCCAGTCCATAGCATCGATGCCTTCGTCTTGCAGGAACTGCTGACACACTCCAGCCACAATGAGGTCTAGCATTGTCTTGCTAGAGGAAGGAACCCAGGACCAACCGCACCAGCATATGGTCTCACAAGGGGTCTGAGGATCTCATCTAATGGCACCTAATGGCAGTCAGGATACCTCTGGCGAGCACATGGAGGGCTATGCGGCCCCTTAAAGAAATGCCACCCCATACCATTACTGACCCACTGCCAAACCGGTTATTCTGGAGGATTTTGCAGACAGCAGAACGTTCTCCATGGTGTCTCCAGACCCTGTCACATCTGTCACATGTGCTCAGTGTGAACCTGCTTTCATCTGTGAAGAGCACAGGGAGCCAGTGGCAAATTTGCCAATCTTGGTGTTTTCTGGCAAATGCCAAACGCCCTGCACAGTATTGGGCTGTAAGCACAACCCCCACCTGTGGACGTCGGGCCGTCATACCACCCTTATGGAGTCTGTTTCTGACCGTTTGAGCAGCCACATGCACATTTGTGGCCCACTGGAAGTCATTTTGCAGGGCTCTGGCAGTGCTCCTCCTGTCTCCCTTTGCACAAAGGCGGAGGTAGCGGTCCTGATGCTGAGTTGTTGCCCTCCTATGGCCTCCTCCACATCTCCTGCTGTACTGGCTTGTCTCCTGGTAGCACCTCCATCCTCTGGACACTACGCTGACAGACACAGCAAACCTTCTTGCCACAGTTCGCATTGATGTGCTATCCTGGATGAGCTGCACTACCTGAACAACTTGTGTGGGTTGTAGACTCCATCTCATGCTACCACTAGAGTGAAAGCACCTCCAGCATTCAAAAGTGATCAAATTGTTAGCCAGAAAGCATAGGAACTGAGAAGTGGTCTGTGGTCACCACCTGCAGAACCACTCCTTTATAGGGGATGTCTTGCTAACTGCCTATGCTTTCCACCTGTTGTCTATTCCATTTGCACAACGGCATGTGAAATTGATTGTCAATCAGTGTTGTTACCTAAGTGGACACAGATTTCACAGAAGTGTGATTAACTTGGAGTTACATTGTGTTGTTTAAGTGTTCTCTTTATTTTTTTGAGCAGTGTACATTATTTATTTAAAAGATGTTTGAACAAGAGAATACATATGTAATATAAAACGGCCAATTTTAAATAAGTGGGATATTAAATATTACATGAGATACCTGGAAGTATGAAACTCAAAATCACCCCAAGTGATTGGAAGAATGATAAAACAAACAAAATATAATAGAGACAAAGAAAGTTCTTTACTTAAAAAACAAAGATTAAATGCATACAGGGTCGATTTGATTTAAATTATGATTTTTAAAGAGCAACAGTCATCTCTGTCCTGCAGCAGCTCCTCCTCTGACTTGCTGTTGACTTGCCAAGAATCCCAATATTGCAGAATATACAGCCTCATGTTACATAACTAAGCTCCCTTTCATGTCAAATAAACTAAAAGGCCGTTGGTACTTATCTGACACGCCCGTTCTCTTTGAGTTGTGAAGAGCATCCAGTAGTGGGAGGTGCCTTCAGTCTCTGCATTCATAGGCTGGGCTGAAATTGTGGAACGCTCCTCCTCCTCCACGGGACTCCTCCTCAGCGTTCCCCAGTTTTGGCGAAGATGAGAGAAATAAAGACCCTCATTCTTGTTGCCCTAACAATTCATTGGCCGAAACAGGACCCCACCGGATGGAAAAAGACAAAGGGTGGGGCTGGATGCTCTTCACAGCTCAAAGAGAACAGGCATGTCAGGTAAGTACCAACACCCTTTCTCCAATGAGCTATTCAGAGCATCCAGTAGTGGGACATGCCAAACCTTGCCCTTTCTTATGGGAAGGACTCCATTTGGCCTGGAATCTCCTCTTGGTCCCTGTGGACCCATTGCAGAACTCTTCTGCCAAAGGAAACCTCAGCAGATGCAAACACATCAATTTTGTAATGTCCTATGAATGGCGATGGGGAAACCCAAGTCGCAGCTCGACAAATTTCAGCCTGTGTGGCCCACGCTGCTGATGTAGTGGCATTCCTTGTTGAATGAGCTGTAATGCCCCTGGGCACCTCTAGGGATTGAGTCTGATGCACTTTCGCTATTGTGGCCTGTAACCAATGGCCTATTGTAGCAGGTGAGACTTTGGTTCCCTGAGTATTGGGTTGAAAGGACACAAATAAGGCCTCCGTTTTTCTGAATGGTGCAGTACGATTGATGTAAATAATAATGCCCATCTCACATCAAGCCTATGCTATTTCCGCTCAATCTCTTGTGATGGTCTGGGACAAAAGTTAGAAAGGATCAGTTCTTGTGCCCTATGAAAGTCCGAGTTGACTTTGGGTATGAATGTGGGATCAGGACGGAGGACCAACCTGTCGGCATGAAAAAAACAAAGATCTTGTCCAATAGACAAGGCTGCAATCTCCGAAACATGACAAGCAGAAGTGATCGCTATAAGAAAAACTACTTTGTATGTTAGGAATTGGAGGGTTGATGTTTTCAAAGGTTCGAAAGGGCCCTTAGTGAGTGCGATAAGGACCTTGTAAAGGTCCCAGGTGGGATAAAGGTGCACTGCTGGAGGATGTAAATTAGTGGCTCCTCGGAGGAAAGACCGTATGTGTGAGTGATGGGAAAGGGAATTTAAGCCTTCGCAGATGAGAATCGATGCCAAGGCCGCCACCTGTCTTCTCAGCGTATTAGGTGATAGCCCCTTGTCAAGTCCCTCTTGTAAAAACTCTAGAATTTGAGCCACAGAAGGAGAGGTGGGATCAATTTGACACCTGGTGCACCATTTATAGAAGATGGACCATGTGGCATGGTGTTGTTGTTGATGGGCGTCTGGCAGCTAGGATAGTGGCGATAACTCTGTTGGAGAGGTTTTCGCTCTTCAAACCACTCCGTTCAACCTCCAGACTGTCAGGTGCAACCAATGAGGGTCCGGATGTTAAAGGGGCCCCTGAGTTAGGAAAATCCTGTCTGATGGAATTCTCCAAGGGGGTGTTATGGAGAGGCTGCGGAGGTCTGCAAACCATGGTCATCTGGGCCAGTAAGGAGCTACTAAAATTAGTTCTGCCCTCTCATCAAGTAATTTCTGTATGACCTTGGGAACTAGTGGCAGTGAAGGGAATGCATACAGAATTCCTGGGGGCCAACAACAGTGGAAGGAGTTGGAGCTCTCTGCCCCTTGCGATTGGTACCTGGAAAAATATCGCGGGAGCTGAGTGTTGAGGGGGGAAGCGAACAAGTCCACTACCGGCTGACCAAATGTCCTGACTGCTTGTTGGAACAAGGAGGGATGGAGGCACCACTCTGATGGATCGATGGTGGCCCTGCTCAGCCAGTCTGCCTGTGTGTTGGACAGACCCGAAATGTGCTGTGCTCTGCTCTGATGGAAAGGAGGTTGTTCTCCGCCCAACAACACAGGCGCTCCGCTTCCCACATTAGCTGTTTCGATTGTGTGCCCTCCTGTTTGCTTATGTGAGCTTTGGTTGATACGTTGTTGGTCAGTATCAGTATGTGCTGATTGCATACCTGGGGAAGGAAGCTGTGGAGAGCCAGGTGTACCGCATGAAGCTCCAGCCAATTTATGTTGCACAACTGTTCTATGTTGGACCAGCGGCCTTGGGTTGCAAGTGACTGCGCGTGAGCTCCCCATCTGAACAGACTGGCATCGGTGGTGATGGTGAGTCTTTGAGGCTCCTTGAAGAGACAAGCCTCTGTTGATGAGTGGTCTGGTCCATCAGAGGAGGGATGTGAGAATCTTCGGTGGCACCCTGATCTTGAGTTTGGATTGCTTCGGCCGGAGCACTGGTACGGCAGCAGGAACCACTGGAGGGATCTAGTGTATAAGTGGGCCCAAGGTATGATAGAAATACATGAGATCATTTTGCCTAGCAATTTTGATAGGTCAGCTAGGGACATCCTCTTAATAGCCCTGATCTTCTTCACTAACCGCTGGATACTATTTAGTCTATCTGGTGACAGGTAAACCTTGCCTTCCTTGGTATGTATGACTGCCCCTAAATGAATTAGGTGAATCAATGGCGTTAACTGAGTCTTCTTCCAATTTATTGAGAAGCCGTGGTCTTGTAGGGCTTCTACTGTGTATTGTGTCCCCCTAACTGCTTGATAGACGGAAGATGATAAAATCAAGATATCATCAAGATAACACTGGAGTCATATGGGAATGTCTCTGAGATGAGCTGCTAGCGCTGCGAGAACCTTCGTAAAGGTCCGAGGGACAGAAGCTAGACTGAAAGGGAGAGCCACATATTAAAAATGGTGGTTATTATAGCAGAATCTCAAAAATTTATAGTGGGAAGGCCGAATAGCAATGTGCAGGTACGCCTTCGTCAAATCTATGGACGTGAGGACGTCCCCTTTTCTGATGCCCAGTAATATCAATTGGAGGGTATGCATTTTGAACTTGCAATATACTAAGAAACGGTTGAGACCCTTCAGGTCTAATATGGCTCTCCACCTCCCTGAACTTTTGGGCACCACGAAAAGGTGTGAATAAAACCCTCGCCCACATTGATTGGGGGCTACTGGTTGGATGCCTCGTATATCCAGAAGATGCTGGATAGCCGAATCCATGAGGTTGCATTTAATGGGGGTCTCTGGAGAGAGGGCAAGACATGGAGAAATCTGGGGGAGCGGATTGAAACTCTAACCATATCTCTGACCCAAGCATCAGAAGTAGAGGAATCCCATTTGTTGGTGAATAATTTAAGGCCTCCCCCAAAGGGGTTTGGATCCAGGAAGTTATCTTGGATGCCGAAAGGACCTGTTTCCTGTTCCCCAAAAGGGCCTTTTGGATTGCCCACCCCTTCTGCTTCTGTCCGATGAGTCGGACCTATCTGATTGCTGCCCAGATCTGAATGCTGGGGGTCTCTGATATCTGGGTGAGAAGAAGCCCTGATAAAAGGGTCGAAAGGATGCCCTCCGAAAGAACTGGGAGTTTCTAGGATCTGACTTCCAAAAAAAGGAAGGGAGAATTTTCTTTTTGTTACGGGTTTCGATTAATAGCGGCTCAAGGGAAGGACCAAACAGTCTGTCTCCCACGAAGGGGGATGAGGCCAGCTTGGACTTGTGTTTGAAGTCAGCTTGCTAGTGCTTTAACCATAGCAAGTGACGGGCTGTGACGTGTGAAGTAATGGCCCTGGCTGAAAACCTGACTGCATGATAAGTTGCATCCACTGAGAATTCAGCTGCTGCAATAAGCTTTGCAATATCTTGGTGCGCTCTAAGGTTAGAATTAGGGACGTGTTCCTGTAAGAGGCAGAGCCATCTGATAGAGGAACGGGTGAAGAAGGAGGCGGCCATGGCTGCTCTGATGGCCCACGCATCAGACTGGTGGGCTCTGCGAAGGGCTAGCTTGGCCCGTCTTTCCTGCGGCTTTAATGCTTCCAGCGCATCACTGGGAATGGGAGAGGATGCTAACCCCACTATAGATTCATCTACCTCGGGAGTATTCAATAATTCTGCCAAATTGAGATGTTTCCTGTCATACCCGGTGAGGGGTGTGTACAACGTTGCAGAGGCCCACTGCTTCCACACCAGGTCTGAAAACATAGGCAGAACTGGGATCACCTCTGCCTCCACTACCGGTTGGTTGAAGATCAGATCCCCTAGTCCCTCTTCTGAAAGATCAGATGTGGTGTGCGTAGTCGACTTGTTTAGGCCTGTAATGTTCTTTGCCTTAAACAAGAGAGATCTAAAAAGCTGTGGCCGGAATAATCCTGTGAAAACAGGTTGGTCAGAAATAAGACCTTCATCCCTCTCTAAAGACATTTCCCTCTCTAAAGGATCTGCATTTGACAGGGGCTTGCTATCATGCATTGACCCTAATTCAGACTCTTCCATTCGGTTAATTTGATCCACTTCCTCAACATCCTCCTCTTCCACTGGGAGAGGGTGCTCCTCCTGTAAAGGTACCTGGGACTGGTGCTGCTCCAACCTGGGAAATGACCTCAGCGATTGGGACTCATGATCAGTGATCACAGGGTATTATTTGGCCATGACCGCATGTTGAAGCCCCGCAGAGATTACCTGGCGAATTACCAGCTCCATCCAGGCTTTCATTCTTTCTGGGACTTCCTCATTGAGACTATTGCCTTGACGAAGGCCAGCAGCTGTCAGAGTGAATGTGGCCTCAGGAGCCTTTCGCGTGGTTGGTGTCCCAGGCACTTGGGCCTGTTGGCCTTGGGAAGCCAAACTGCGCCTGGATGATAGGGAGAGATCTAGGGAGGGAGGAGGATGTGAAGAAACAGATGGACTGGAGGAGGGGAAGTGGTGAGGTACAATCTGCGTCTCCTAGCACGCTTATCTCTCTCCTTTTGTAAGGCTTTGTGGCGCCTTAAGGCGACCCTTTCTGAGGACTTAGAATTCCCTTTAGCCTGCCTGGGTTTGTGGTGAGATTTGGCTTTTGCCTTTAAGGATGGTTTCTGAGAGGTGCTACCATCTGCCATTTTGATTCAAATTAGAATTGCAATGTATCTGATATAAGATACAGAGAAGGCAGTTGGCACTCTCAGGGACCTGATCTGAGTCAAGACCGGTTGCCCTGATAATGAGCTACTTGCCCCTTTTAAAATTTTTTTATTTTTATGTAAAATGAGTTGTATCTCAAAATATTTTATTGAAATTAAAATATGATACTGCAATTGTTATTATTATTATTGTAATTATTATTATTGTTATTATATTATTTGAATCATTGTTCTTGAAGGTACTAATAAATAGAATCACACAATATAGTAAGGAAAGGCCAAACAGCCAAATTGCGAATGCCTAAGGCCCAGCTTGATGGCTGAAGGGGCCTTCAACAGCTTCCCTGCACAGGCTGACACTGGCCTGGGTGCTTGCTGTTGTGCCGCTGAGATGAGGCTGTGAGGATTGAGCCAACAATTCTCAAACGTAATAAATATCCTCGAATGCAGATAAGCCAAGACGAGGGTATAATCGTTCCCAGAATTTTGAAGGGAACCTGCTGCTCCGAGCAGAACTACCTCACATAGCACAAGAAATTTGAAACAGGCGCGCAGCCATGAGGTTTTGATAGTTCAAAATGAGCTCCGGCCGTTAAAAGTTTTCGTGCGCTTCTCAAAGCGGCAACTTCCCGCCCTGTAGAATGAAATGGCTGAAGATGTCTTTAAGCTAAAGGCGGGAGATAGTGGAAGATTTCACAAGTTCAAAAATTTTCATGACAAATAAGGTGTTCGGAAAGGAGGAAGAGTGATACGACTCTTTTCTTTTTTTTTTAAAGCAACGGCTCACGCTGGTAAGGTAATAAGCGAACAAAAGAATGCTGTGGCAATCAAACAGGCAGAGGTAAACAAACCGGCTGTGGAGAGGTGGCGTGGAGCAGCGCCGAAGCCTTCTGCTTTTTTTTTTGTGGCGCAATCAGTGCTTCCCTTAAACAAACCCCTCAGGCTAAGATTCAAGTTGGAATAGAGGTTAGAGACAACTGACTACAATCAAACCTGCTGAATATGGAATAAGCTTTCCTGTCAAGGAACGATCACAAGGACTGCCTATCTCTCACGAGGCTGAGCTAAAACTGGGGAACGCTGAGGAGGAGTCCCGTGGAGGAGAAGGAGTGTTCCACAACTTAAGCCCAGCCTATGAATGCAGAGACTGAAGCACCTCCCACTACTGGATGCTCTTAACAGCTCATGGGAGAATTAATATATCTTAAGCCCATGTCACACTGGCCAACGGATGCAAAACGGACAAAACGGACGAGAAAAATGTTCCATCCGTTGTTATCCTCTCTCAAAAGGGGCAAAAATTTGGATAACCGGAGCGGATAACATAGACGCGGGGAGGACACAGGGCGGATGCAAAGCGGATGCGGAACGGAAGCCCAGTGGATGGAAGCGGATGGGAGTGGGTGGCACATCCGCAGGGCCTCATCAAAGCGGACACGGAACGGATACAGCGGATGCAGAGTGGACGCCGAACGGATAAAGTGGATGCATAGCGGATGCACAGCGGAAGCCTAACGGATGCCTGGCGTTCACTGCACATGTGGGGAGGATGCATTGCATCAGCCTCGCGGATATAACGGAAGCAGCTCAGAAGCAGGTCGCCATTCAGAGGAAAGACCTGCTGCCGGACGGATTGGCTCCCTTGCCTGCCCTGCCTGCATGTCTGCCTGCCAGCCTTGCTACCAGCCTTGCTGCCAGCCTCCCTGCCAGCCTTGCTGCCAGCTGGTCTGCATGCTAGCCTTGGTTCATGTCTGCCTGCCAGCCTTGGTGCCTGCCTTCCTGCAAGCCTGCCTGCCAGCCAGCAACCCCACAACCATGCGGAAGCACAGCAAGCCTCAACCATCTGCTGCCAGCCCTGGCAAGAGGGACAGGGCTACCATCCCGCCCCCGGGCCCTCACTCTGGTTCTGCTGGGGCTTCTGCAGCACGGGCTCGCTCTTCTGGGGCTGGCGCTTCTGCTGCTTGTGCTTCTGGAGGAGCTGATGACAAGCACTCCAGCACCAGCCACCTCCACAGCACCTGGACCCTTCATCCCTGAGACTGAGCGACCAAGAGGAGTGCCAGAGACTCTTTTTTGTCTTATAGCTTGTTGTTAGTAAAGTCTATTTTTGATTCACACACTTGCTTCATTTCTTTTTTTGTATAAAGTCTTGCTGAAAACTTTTAGAAATGGTTTAAGCCTTTGCATGCTTGTGGGATAGGTTAAGATAGCTGTGGGATGGGCAGGGATACCTTTGGGATGGGTAATAGCTGTGGGGATAGATAAACCTCCAGTGTAAGCATAGTGGGACTGTATGGTCCACCCTCCCAGGTGCCACACCTATGGCCCTTTATTATCAATAATGTAATCAATTATCCACACATGTCAACATAAACACAACTCTTTATTAAACGCCCTGTTCATTGTAGCCCAACCAAACATACATGGACCAATCTCATCCGTGTGATGAGACAGGCTGAAGGAAGCATCCATTAAGCATCTACCATCCTGTCTTGTCACTCCACTGTTCCAGCTGGGGAGTTGCACCATTGTCTCAGAAGGTTGCGCTGCTTCTTCGCTTCATTTGAGGCTCTGTTGGGGCCTAGCACATCCTCAGTGTCGATCAGGTTTCGCCCTTGCCTCCATTCCCCAGGCTCCATGACCCCATTGGCTTGTTGGAGGTCCATGAGCCTGTTCTGCAAGACTGGGTAGCGGGTGCGCATGAGATTGTGCAGAATGCAGCAAGCTTCCATGATCCTCCTCACAGTCTCTGGGCAATGCTGCATGGTGGTGAGAAGTACCTGGAACCTGTTGGCCAGGATGCCAAAGGCGTTCTCCACCACCCGCCTTGCCCTGGACAGCCTGTAGCTGAAGATCCTCTCTTCACGGGTGAGGAGTCTGGAGGTGTAGGGCTTCATGAGGTAGGTTGTGAGGGAGAAGTCGTCATCCCCCACGATGAAGTAGGGCACATCTTCCGTGTCGTTGGGCAGGGGGTCTGGATCTGGAAAGCCCATTATGAGGTTGCCTTCCAGCCCCTCCTTGAGGTCACTGGCGTTGTATACCTGGGCATCTAAACATGAGCCGCTGCCTGAAGCATCGATGTAGATGAACTTGTTGTCAGCATCGACCATGGCAAAGAGGATGATGCTGAAGAAGCTCTTGGAGTTGAAATAAGTGGACCCCGACTTGGCTGGAGATTTGCAGGCCACGTGCTTGCCATCTATGGCTCCAATGGTATGGGGGAAGTTCCACTTCTGATACCACTGCTCTGCAACTTTCTTCCATCCTTCTTCAGTGGAGGGGTACTGGAGGAGCTCCTCCTTGTATTCTTCGATGATGGCCTGCACCACTTCTCTGACCACAATGCTGATGGTGTTGGATGGCACCCTCCAGCCGTTCTGCATGCTCCTGTAAGAGGTCCCTGAGGCTAGGTGGCGCAGAGTGAGTGCCACCTTGAGCCCAGGTTTCAGGCTGGGCCAGAAGCTGGTGTTTGCCTTGGTCAACCTGGGTGTCAGGCGCTGCACAACTTCATCAAACATGGCTGGAGGCATCCTCATGAAGTTCTGGAACGCCCGAGTGTCTTCGCTCCTGAGCTCCACCATCAGCTTGTTGTACAGTCCATCCTCCGCTCTACTGGTGAACCATCTTCGGACCCAGACTCTTTTTGGGTGGCTCCTTTTCTTCTCGCAGTAGTGTTCACAGAGCCTGCAGATGGCTTTGCACTGTTGCAGAATGATGGTGGCTGCCCAAAGGACTTTGTTACAATCCACGGTGGACATGACTGGATGCTGTGGAAGAGGAAGAGCCAGATGAAGGCTGCAGAGGTCTGCATCGCTGGGCTGCTGTTCTGAAAGTGCGATGCAGGCGAGTTGCTCCCCCTTTTTATCAGCAGTATAGGTTTTCCACTAGGCATCCTCTAGGCATTCTGTAGACATCCTTAATATCCGAGATAGGTCCCCTCTGCGAACGTTTTTTCCGCTTTAAACGCTTTGTTTCCGCTAGGCATCCATTCTGCATCCGTTCCGCTTCCTCCCTGCATCTGGGCGGATGCGCGTTGCGCGGATGCGGAAAGGATGCCTAGCGGATATAGCGGATGAGTAACGGATGCGTAATGGATGCGTAGCGGATTGAGAACGAACTGGATACATTTTCCGCACAAAAGTTTTAGGCAGCCCAAAACTTTTGGAGCGGATGAAACGTCCATAAACGGATGCTGGACGGATAGAGAGGAAGCCAAACGGAGGCAGTGAGTACAGAATGGATACATCGCGTTAACCAACAGATGGCAAGGTTTTTTGTCCGTTTTACATCCTCTTTGCATCCGTTGGTTCAGTGTGACATGGGCTTTAAATAGAAAACTATCTTTAGATAGATTTTTACTCCAAAAGCATTTTATTAAAATAAATTTGATAAATAAAAAAAAATCCAACTTAAATTTAAAAAAAAATCAATTCAATTCAATTCAATTCCAATTATTTTTTTTTTAAATTCTATTTTTATCCACCACTATCTTGTTTGGTAATAATGCTTGAGAAAAAGATTTTGGAATGACAGTTGGCTGCAAACTGAATATGAGCCAGCATGCAATACAACTATGAATGCAACATAACAAAAATGTATTTCTGTTGTGACCCTGCCTTGCTTGAGTACTATATCTCATTTTGAACAGTTTATGAATTCAGAGAAGCTGGAACAAGTTCAAAGATTATCAGAGGATTAAAAATTCCTTTGAATGGAATCAAAATGGTATTTTCCTTGAGAAAGGAACACTGATGTAATTCTCTTGAAATAACTGGAAGGATGTCTCACTAAAGAACAGGACCTGCTTGTTATCTAGAATTCAGGATACAGAACAATGTTCTTAATTTGCAGGAGACCAGAATTCAACTTGATAGCAGGAGAAAACCTAGCAATATAAGAGCACTATGAGATGAGATACCTTCTTTGTGTGAATTCCAATAGAAGCTGGTGAGTTATGGTCCTTTTATTTGAATACCAACCTACAGCAGGAAGTCAGATTTGATTATCTAAGCCCACCTGTGATTTCACTTGGCTTTCTCCGAGTATTTTAAGTTTTTATGCAGAGATGGCCACTGAGAAGCATAAAAGATCCACATGTACTTTGTGCCAGATCATGCCTTTTCCTCTTAAAAAACCCCAAGGGGGTATACTGATTGGATTCATAGTATTATGAATTATGTGGAGAGTTCCTGCATTATTCTCACATATATGTAAACTATGAAAGAGAAATTATATAGAACTTGTGGAATTACAAAAACACCTGTACAAACACAAGATATAAAATGTCTACACACCCATTAAAATGCTAGGTTTTTGAGATGTAAAAAAAAATATCAGACCAAGATAAATCACTTCAGCATTTTTTCTACCTTTAATGTAGCATATAAGTTGTGCAATTCAATTGAAAACACAAATTTAAAACTTTTTTGGGGGGGGAATAATAAAAATGCAAAATGATGTGGTTGCTTAAGTCTACACATCCTTAAACACATCAGTGTGTTGAAGTACTTTTGTTGAAGTACTTTTTTATTTTATAACAGCATTCAGTCTTTTGGGGTAGGAGCCTATCAGCATAGAACATCCTGCCTTGGGAATCTTTGCCAATTCTGAAGTGATTTATCTTGATCGGATTTTTTTTAACCTCTCAAAAATCTGGCATTTTAACATGGGTGTGTTGACTTTATATATTTCCCCCCGCCCGTGTGTGTGTGTGTGTGTAAAAAAGACAGACAGTAGAGAGAGAGGAATCAACTTCAATCAGCTGCAGCTGATTACATTAATCATACAATATCATACATAATGAGAACATTAAAGAATAGTTATTTTATGGACAAGCATTTATGGATTGCAATCCATTTTCCTTTGTTGTGTAAGCAGCTTTCAACTAAGAAAGAACTTAAAATCAGCATGCTGGTCCACAAATGACGAGTCATTATTCGGTGCTATCTCAATATTAAGAGAAAATTTCTTGGACTTGGACATGGAATTCTTTGCAAGTTGTGGAATGCTTTCAGTCATGCCTAAAATGTGACAACTATGGAATCCTCTCTCTTATCTATATGAATTTGGAAACTTGTCCAAATAGCAATCCCAGCTAGATGGTTGTATTTAGACAATTTAGCACAAATTCAAAATTTTATCCAGATTTGGACATGGTCAAAATCTGAGTGAGTCACCCCAATGGGCAAGATTGGGAAATTGAAAAAACAAAGAACAAAAAAAAAATGACAGTGGCAAACCACTTTTGAGTGAATGTACAAAAAACTGCATGGATATGTCTATGAAATCACGAATAGATTGTAGCTCAAACAGTGGTGGGATTCAAATTTTTTTACTACCGGTTCTGTGGGCGTGGCTTGGTGGGCGTGCCAGTGGAAGAATACTATAAAATGTACAGTCAGAGGGAGTATTTGCCAGTTCTCCAAACTACTCAAAATTTCCACTACCGGTTCTCCAGAACTGGTCAGAACCTGTCCTTGTTTTTATTATTCTGTACCATTTACCAGATGGCAATAGTTCAAAAAAAAGGGTACCCACGATGAGATGGATCTTTGAGAATGTTTTGAACTTTTTTAAGGCAGCGGGAGCTATAAAGCTCTTCCAAAGAAGGGAGAGGGCAACCAATGATCCACTGGGCAATGACATTTACCCTCTGGAGTGCTTTCCTATCTGCCACTGTACAACTGGCAAACCATGCAGAGGTGTAGTATGTTAAAATGCTCTCTATGGTGTAGCGGTAGAAGGTCACCAGCAGTTTTTTCATCCAGTTGTTGTTTTCTGAGTAGTCTCAGGTAGTATAATCTCTGCTGGGTCCCTTTGACCAGGGCTGCAATGTGGGCACCCCAGATCAGGTCCTCTTTTAGGATAACACTCAGAAACTTAAAACTGACCACTCGGTCCACTCGGTCTCCATTGATAAGCAAGGGCTGATCTGTTCCTTCTCTGATCCACTTATTGGTGTTGAGGACCAAGTTATTGTCTCCACACCATGAAAGCAACCGGTCCACCTCATCTCGGTAGACAGACTCACACCCCCCCCCCGGAGATAAGTCCCACCACTGTTGTATCATCTGCAAATTTAGCAATAGTATTACTAGCGTGAGTGAGAATGCAGTCATGCACATAAAGAGTATAGAGTAAGGGACTCAACACACAACCCTGTGGTGTACCAGTGTTAAGAATAAGGGCTGAAGAGGTAATTTGACCCTCTGTGAGTGACCAGACAGGAAATCCATAATCCAAAGGCAGATTGAATTAGAAAGTCCAAGGTCCAGAAGTTTAGACACTAGTCTATGTGGAAGAATTGTGTTAAATGCAGAATTAAATTCCACAAAAAGCATCCTCACACAGCCCCCCCCCCCCCGTTTTAGATGAGTCAGAGCAGTGTGAAGAGTGATGGCTATAGCATCCACTATAAGGATGAAAGTTAGTTTTTGTGGCCTTGTGTAGCCAAATGTCTTGAGTCTGTCTGGAAGAGTGTCTATGACTTTTGGAAGAAAAATAAATCTGAGTTTTTGGTCTGGGCAACTCTAATAGTTGAGTGTCCCCATTATTTTAATTGTTTCACTTTTTAATTCTATTTTATGTTGTTCCATGCCACATTAGATATTGTATGGATTGTGATGGCTTATATTGTTAAATAAATAAGGGGGGGGGGAGAGAATCTATATTCCTTTGAGACTTCTATTCATACTTCTAGAGAATTTGTTTTACTCAAATTTGTCTACCAATAGATTTTATGAAGCTATACCTGGAACATATAACAGGCTTTTTTAGTGAAAAAAAAAGAATGACATATAGTATTATTTCATAAAATTATTTGAGTCTTAATCATCCATCTAACCATGTTAAGGCTTTTATGATCCTGGTGTTCAGGCAGAAAAAAAGCGGGAAAAACCCTACCAAGTGCTTTCGGCCTTTGGGAGGAAAATAAAACAAATAATAACAGGAAAACTTTGATAATACTGCTATGAGGACGATACCAGGTCCTGGGAGAAAGCAGTAATTAAGCAACCAATAATATCTAACTGTCATAGAAATACCAGGATAGAAATTATGTGTTGAAAAGAAAAAAAATAATAATTTGTAAGGGAATGACAGAAACATTGCTCTTTTTTTAAAAAAAACCATGGAGTAAATGATATAGCTATTTAATTCTTAGTTAAGAAATCACACTTCCAGAACATCTGGAGGGGACCAGAGTGGGGAAGCTGATTAGAAAAGAATTGTGTGGCCAAGGCAGTACTTTAAACAAAGGATGAATCATAATGGAGGAAGGGGAAGGGAGGCGAACATTTTCCAGTTAACAAGAATATATGCTGCAATGATGGAGTCATAATTAAAAACTTAAGCAACAATTTTTGCATTAAAACCAGAAAGGGAAGCCAAAAGCCCTTAATGTGATTAAAAGGTACAGATGCCAAAAACTCAAAATGCTGTGCTTTGTTCTACAGTTTATTTATTCTGGATAAATTAATCCTATTCACTGAAATGTGTTTGCTGCAAGGCCTCTGCTTATTAGGAAACACACTCTGCCCCTCACTTTTGTCTTCTTCCCTATTGAGGCGTGGAAGTACTAAGAAATCTCAGGCTAGAAACTGGGAGAGTGTGAGTTCTAGATTAGTCCAGCCTTAGGCACAAACCCAGCTGAGTGACCATGGGCCATTCACTTTCTCTTAACCCTATGAAAGAGGCAATGACAAGTCATTTCTGAGAAACTTTGCCAATAAAACTGCCAAGAACTTGTCCAGGCAATCTTCAAGAATCAGACACAATTGATCAAAATAAAAACACATGAAATTATAATAGGGCTTTGAGTTTTAAAAGGAAGAAAAAAAAAAGATTGAAAGACTGAAATAAAGCTTCTTGATTAAATGTAACACAAAACAAAAACCCTACGAAGAACATTACAGGCAGTCCTCAACTTACAACTAAAATTGAGCCCAAACTTAGTTGCTAAAGCCCATGTCACACTGCACTAACGGATGGAAAGAGGATGTAAAACGGAGAGAAACACTTGCCATCCGTTGGTTAACACGATGCTTCCGTTCTGTACTCACTGCCTCAAAACTTTTTGAGCAAAAAATATATCCAACGCGTCCGTTCTGCATCCACAATGCATACGGGGAACATCCGTTCTACATCCGTCGTCATCCGTTACACGTCCGCTATATCCGCTATGCATCCGCTGCACATGCGTGCAACTCAAATCCGCTCCAGCGGAAAATGGACACAGGGAGGAAGCGGAACGGACGCACAGCATTAGTAGCACAGACGGAGAAAGGATGAAAGTGGATGCAGCTCGCATACAAAGCATTTAAAATGGAAAAAACGTTCGCAGAGGGGACCTATCTCAGATATTTAGGATGTCTGCAGGATGCAAAAGGACACCGAGTGGAAAACCTATATTTCCTATAAAAAGGGGGAGGAACTCACCTGGATCTCACTTTCAGTCCAGCAGCCCTGCTGTGCAGACCTCTGCAGCCTTCATCTGCTTCTTGCTCTTCCACAGCATCCATTGACGTCCACCTTGGATCGTAACACAGACCTTTTGGTAGCCACCATCGTTCTGCAACAGTGCGAAGCCATCTACAGGCTCTTTCGACTGTTCTATGGGAAGAAAAGGAGGCGGCCAAGAAGTGTCTGGGTCCGAAGCTGGATTGGGAGAAGAGCAGAGCATGGACTGTACAACAAGCTGATGGTGGAGCTCAGGAACGAAGACCCTCATGCATTCCAGAACTTCATGAGGATGCCTCCAGCCATGTTTGACGAAGTTGTGCAGCGGCTGACACCCAGGTTGACCAAGGCAAACAGCAACTTCCGGCCCAGTCTGGAACCTGGGCTCAAAGTGGCACTCACTCTGCGCCACTTGGCCTCCGGGACCACGGATAGGAGCATGCAGTACGGCTGGAAAGTACCACACAACACCATCAGCATTGTGGTCAGAGAAGTGGTGCAGGCCATCATCAAAGAATACCTGGAGGAGCTTCTCCAGTGCCCCTCCACTGAAGAAGGATGGAAGAAAGTTGCAGAGCAGTGGAATCAGAAGCGGAACTTCCCCCACACTGTTGGAGCCATAGATGGCAAGCACGTGGCCTGCAAATCTCCAGCCAAGTCAGGGTCCACTTATCACAACTACAAGGGCTTCTTCAGCATCATCCTCTTCGCCATGGTCGATGCTGACTACAAGTTCATGTACATCGATGCTTCAGGCAACGGGTCAGCTTCAGATGCCCAGGTATACAATGCCAATCACCTCAAGGAGGGGCTGGAAGGCAACCTCATCATGGGCTTTCCAGATCCAGACCCCCTGCCCAACGACACGCAAGATGTGCCCTACTTCATTGTGGGGGATGACGCCTTCTCCCTCAGAACCTACCTCATGAAGCCCTACACTTCCAGATGCCTCACCCGTGAAGAGAGGATCTTCAACTACAGGCTGTCCAGGGCAAGACGGGTGGTGGAGAATGCCTTTGGCATCCTGGCCAACAGGTTCCAGGTACTTCTCACCACCATGCAGCATCGCTCAGAGACCGTGAGGAGGATCATGGAAGCTTGCTGCATCCTGCACAATCTCATGCGCACCCGCTACCCAGTGTTGCAGAACAGGCTCATGGACCGCCAGAAGGCAATGGGGACATGGAGCCTGGTGAATGGAGGCAAGGGCGAAACCTGATAGACATTCTGGATGTACCTGTGCCTGGACTGGGAAGGGCTGCCTGTGCTGCTGGACCTCCTGGTAGCCGTAGCCTTGGTAGGGTAGGGCCTGTGGAAAGCCTTGAAAGGGCAGTGACATCACCTGGGGTGGAGGAGCAGGCCTGGACTGGGTGGGAGCAGGTTCATTTTGGTCTGGAGGGTTGTGAAGATCGGTGATCCTGTCCTTCACCACCTGGTACTGGGGTTCCAACATGTTCATGAGGGTCTGGTTGACATAGGTGAGGAAGGGCTTGCGGTTGGAGGATGTGTGTACCAGCTGAGAGAGGAGATCTACGCTGCTCCTGATGGTGTCTCTTATCTCCAGCAGGACAGTGTGGCTCTGCCTTTCTGTGGAGGTGGAGCTGGGGGTGGATGCGGGTTGGGCAGTGGTGGAAGTGCCATCTCCTTTCTCCCACTGCGTCAGGGGGTCCTCCACGCGCTCCGCCAGGGGTAGTGCAGCTGTCAGGGGGTCTCCGTCGTGGCACGCTCCACAGATACCTGCCTGGACACAGGAGCTGACTCTTTGCCAGAAGAGGACTGGCTCTCAGCAGGCTGCCTGAGAGAGAGGGTTGTGAGAGGGGCTGCTCCTCGGTGGCGGATCTCACCCTTCAAGAAGCTGCACTTGGCCATCACGTAGGTCTATCTGTCCGTCAGCTTGACCGCGGCCTGGCCAGATTTCTTGAGGTGCAGCTTCCCGTACCAGGTGTGCATGTGCTTCCACCAGCCGAGGAGGACCTCTGAAGTGCAGCCCAGGCTCTCCGCCTTCTCTCTCCAAGCAGCCTGCTTCCTCTTGGTGTCTTGATAGAGCCTGTGTCCCTTCCGCCAAAGATATTCATTCTCCCTCAGCCACTCCAGCACCTCCTCCTCATGTTCCTCTTCTATGGTGTATTGCCTCCTCTCCCATTCACGCATCTGCCTCTTCCTCCCTTTGGCAGGGCCATATGGGCCCTCATCAGAAGGGCTTCGAGGTTGTAGGGGCTGCTCCTCCACACCACCACCACCACCACCACCACCACCACCAGCAACAACAGTAGCAGCAAAAGCAGGACCAGCAGGATCAGCAGGACCAGGAGCACCAGCAGGACCAAGAGCACCAGGAGCACCAGCAGGACCAGGAGCAGCGCCAGCAGAGTAAGCACCAGCAGAAGCACCAGCACCAGGAGCAGCGCCAGCAGAGTAAGCACCAGAACCAGGAGCAGCGCCAGCAGAGTAAGCACCAGCAGAAGCACCAGCACCAGGAGCAGCGCCAGCAGAAGCACCAGAACCAGGAGCAGTGCCAGCAGAGGAAGCACCAGCACCAGCACCAGGAGCAGCACCAGCAGAGTAAGCACCAGCAGAAGGCCCAGCACCAGGAGCAGTGCCAGCAGAGTAAGCACCAGCAGAAGCACTAGCACCAGGAGCAGCATCAGCAGAGTAAGCACCAGCAGAAGCCCCAGCACCAGAAGCAGCATCAGCAGAAGCACCACCCCCAGAAGCAGCATCAGCAGAAGCCCCAGCACCAGAAGATCGAGCCCAGGCAGCAGAAGCCCCAGCAGAAGCAGAGTCAGGGCCAGGGGGTGGGAGGGTGGCCCTGTCCCTCTTGCCAGGGCTGGCAGCAGATGGCAGAGGCTTCCGTTTCTTCCCCATGGTTGTTGGGTTGCTGGCTGGCTGGCTGGCAAGCTGTGTCTGGAAGCAGGTGTTTCCTCTGAATGGTGACCTGCTTGCGAGCTGCTTCCCTTTATATCTGCTAGGCATCCGCTAGGCATCCGCTAGGCTTCCGCTCTTTATCCGCTTCATCTGCTCTGCATCCGCTTCATCTGCTCTGCATCCGCTCTGCATCCGCTCTTTCCATTCCGTGTCCACTTTGCTGCGCTCCCCCGGAAGCCTTGCGGATGTGTCATCCGCTTCCATCCGCTAGGCTTCTGTGGAGCATCCACTTTCCATCCGCCCTACGTCCTCCCCCCGTCCGTTCCTTTCCGTGTTGTCCGCTCTGCTTATGCAAATTCGGGGCACTTTTGAGAGCGGATAACAACAGATGGAACATTTTGCTCGTCCGCTGTGTCCTTTTTACAAATGTTTTGCATCCGTCGGCCAGTGTGACTTAAGTGGGACTCGCTCCATTTTACAACCTTTCTTGCCGCAGTTGTTAAGTGAATCACTGTAGTTGTTTAGTTAGTAACATGGTTAAACGAATCTAGATTCCCCACTGACTTTGCTTGTCAGAAGCTTACAAAAGATGATCACATGATCTAGGGACTCTGCAATTGTCCCAAATATGAGCCAGCTGCCAAGGAACGATGAAACAGCACTGGTTAGGAGAGGTGAACTTATAACTTTGACACATACTAGCCCAAATTTGAACAGCCAACACTTTAAAAATTAGAAGTTGGCCTTAGCAAGAAAACATAAAAGTCCAGTGTCCAGCCATGTGGTTATAGAAAGATAGAGGTTGTAAGGAAAAGGATAAAGCAGTTAAAATAAAAGGCAGCCCAGTGCTGTACGTAAAAAAAAAATTGTTAATATTTATTATTAAAGTCCACTATATTGCAGCTTGATAAACTTAAAGAGAGTTCCAGGTTAGGAAAGGCTGGGCTGTGATAGGGGTACAGAGGTTCAAGATTAATTACCAAAGTTTAGACTGACTGCAACATTAATTACAGGATCTCTTTTATTTCCCTTTCTATGGACAAGGTGTTGGTACAATCTACACAGAAATGCACAGCACTACTCAAGCATCGTGAACAAAATTAACAAGTTGCCAAGGAGTTGTATAACCATAAATATCTTTCTGGCAATCACCTGCTCTTTCATTTGTGGACAGAGAGATGCCTCCTGCATATATCAGATGATTTTGATGGTAATGGAAAACGTCATGTCAGAGAAGATAAGCAAATGGACTAGCTACAAAAACTCCTTTTGGTTACAGGGGAGTGAGCCTGAAGAAGAAAGGATTCCTCTTCTCTTCAGTGAGAAGGCTTTGTTGTTGTTGTTAGTTGCGAAGTTGTGTCCGACCCATCGCAACCTCATGAACATTCCTCCAGGCCTTCCTGTCCTCGACCATCTTCTGGAGTCCATTTAAGCTCACGCTTACTGTTTCAGTGACTCCATTCAGCCACCTCATTTCTCCGTTGTCCGGTTCTTCTTTTGCCTTCAATTGTTCCCAGCATTAGGCCTTCTCCAGGGAGTACTTCCTTCTTATTAGATGGGCCAAATATTTGAGTTTCATCTTCAGGATTTTGTTAACATAACAAAAAAATTTCTTGTCTCTTATCAGGAGACCCTCTTCAGCCTAGAAACTTCCTGTTGTTTCCAATTTCTGTAGTGAACCAAGGAAAAAAAAAAGATGTGGGGGAGCTTTGTTTTCTTTGCATATCAAAACAGAGTTTGTAGAGATTCTCAGTCATCCAGGTCATGGTTTCCCCAAAAGTGCTTTTTCAGGAGGCAACTGGACTTTCTTGTTTTTCTTTTAAAGATGTTTTGCTTCTCATCCAGGGAGCATCTTCAGCTCGGACAAGATAGAGGGGATAGGAAGGATGCAAATGACAAGCTGTCTGCAAGGAATATAAGTCCTTCCATTCCCCACTATCTTGTCAGAGCTGAAAAAGTTTTTCAGATGAGAAGCAAAACCCCTTCAGAATCAAAACACAGATCAAAGAGGGCAAATTCCCAAACAGCAACATACTGTATCAGTGAAGAAAGCTGCTTCCTCCCAGATTGTCATGCCCCAACCAACGATGGATTAAGGTGTGGGAGTAACTAACGATGGAAAACCCATCGGTAAAGGTAGAAGCCAATATGATCCTTTTTACTAAGCAGCAAACTGCTACGTTCCTCTGGCAATAGTAACACAGCAACAACCACATAGTAATAAGGAAGATCCAATTGCATTCAGCAACACCCACCTTTTTCACAAAGACATGAAGGTAGAGAGTAAAAATGATGCCACAGACCAGGAACTCTTGCAGCAAAAAAAACATTATCTGCTAACCTGTAAGGCTTAATCCTCTTTAATTGGAAGTTCTACCCACACTGCAATGGTGTGAAAAATGTGAAAAACTGTCATATGTCACTATTTTCAGTGCCACTGTAACTTTGAATGGTCACTAAACAAATGGTTGTTCGAGTCGAGAACTACCTGTACTAAATTATTATTTAGAATTATAACTCCATTAAGTCTCCACAAGTAGCTATGAATCAGGTGACTACATAGGTGAGGTATATTTTATGGACCCATGTCTATGAAAACTGTTCTTCAAACAGTTGACCAAACAAAATATTCTTTGTAATATACAAGAAATGCACGTGTGTTTAGAATTATACTATCAAGAGAGTTGGAAAGGAACCATTCAAGCAAAATGTCCAACTTCCTATTTAGCTCAGGAATCCAAATTAAAGCATTCCAAACAGATGAATCTTAGCCTGTTTGAATTCATTCACTGAAGTAAAATTAGTGTGGTTCTCTAAATTATCTTTGTTAGGAAAAGCATCCTAACATTTAATCAGAATCTGCCTTTTTATAACTTCAGACCACTGTTTCAAGCCCTACTTTCTGAAATAATGGAGAACTGATTTCTACTTTCTTATCTGTAACATTTCTCGAGATTCTTGAAGAATGCTATCATATCTCCCAAAGTCAACGTTACCCTATGATTCAATCAAGTCTGAACTGGAAATCCTGCTTCCTTTAACCAGATCTTCACAATTACCTGGTGCAGAACATATTCTGGGAGCAAACCCAATGGGAGATAAAGAGGAGCATAAAGGTAGTTTTGAGGAAGGAATGTAAGAACCATTCAGCAACCATTATACAAAGGCAATGTTAACTCAGCCCTGGAAAGGAAGAGGGGGTGAGAAAGAAGCTTCAGATAACTCTGGCTTAATTCTGTTTAGCATGAAAGAGGCAAAAAGTTAAATTCTTGTTAAATTCTCAGTATTCTGTAATTATATTATTTAACAATAAAATAACATTTTGATAGTCATTCTGGAGTCCATTTCCTGATTTGGATTACATCAAAGGGCTGACAAGATGGCATTATCCTTTGAAAACATTTGCAAAGGTTCTCTGGCACCTATTGCTGCCCTTGGCATTGGGAATCACTGAATGAATCAAAATATAAGGATTCTACATTATACAATTAAGGGCCCTACATTTGAATGTGCATACATTTTGTTTAGATGTTTGTTTTGCTTCAGAACTTTGCGGGGTAGATAGTAGCAAATAAGAATTTGATTCCTACCACAGAATGATAATCAGAAGTAGTTTCTCCTTCTCTAGTCTTCCTAGGAGGAGTAGGGAGAACTTCATCAAGATCCAGAGGTTGGTTTTGATCATGATCCTAACTACACTCAGCAGATTGTTACAAATTAAAGATTTATGTTCGCATTCAGATCAGTGGCCAGTGGGAGTTTTCCCAGCAACACTATAATTTCTGATTATAGCACATTTACATTCTGTATCACACCTTTTGCCAGATTGCAAGATGGTTTTCAGTCCAGTATATGACGGACTTTAAGCCCAGCACAGCTATATAATTCAACCGTGCATTCAGGAACTAAATAACAATAGATACTTTAAGTTGATTGTACTGTACTGTTAGGTAAGATACTTTGTTGCAGATAAAATTTCCTGGTTCCTCATTATTAAACCAAGCTTAGTAATCAAAGCTTGTAGAGCTATTTGGGTTCTGGTCTGATGGCTGAACTTTTATTCCAGCTTGAAAATCAAGCAACCAAATACAAGGTCAATATCAAAATCCCTGCTCTGTCTCCCAAAAGCCATCCAAGCCTTGTGAAAGGGAATCTGACAGGTACTGTTTGCTAGCAAGAACTTTTTTTAAACTTTAAATGTCTAATTAGGAAACAAATGAAACTATATGGAGAGACTGACTTGCTTTCTTTTGTAAGAATAAAAGCCTACATTGAGAAAAAACATTTACTTCCATTACAAATGCCTCTTTGTGGTGCTACTACTGTAAAAATTTCCTAATTACAGAAAAGCTGGTATTCATTTTTGAACCTTGATACAAGTAGAAATTGTGAAGAATGTTTATAACCTCAAGCCCCCTCTGCCTTTCATAATAAAACTAATCAGCAAGGGGGAATTTGCAGTAAAAAGATTAATGACTGAGTCTAATGTAATTGTTTAATCTTAGTGAGAATAGCACAATTACAATCATTTAGCAAATTCTTTTCTTCTAGCCAAGAAACTAGAGGACACATACAAGAACTCAAGGGAACTCATAATTTGGTACTGGAATCAAGAAGTCTCTTCCATTGTAGAATCTGAGCAAATGAGGATGTTAAATGTGACTATTAAGCAGATGCCTCTTGAAAAATTGAAAATAGCAAAGAAAGAGAACTTAATATTTTCATGTACTAAACATTGTACAGATAATCCTTGACTTACCAGTTTGTTATGTGGCCAAAGTTACAACAGCAGTGAAAAAATGTCTTATGACTGTTTTTCACAGTAAACAGATAATCAAGAGTTGGAAGGGACCTTATAGGTCATCTAGTCCAAGTCCCCTGCCCAAGCAGGAAACTCTAAACCATTTCTGACAGATGGGAGTCCAATCTCTTCTTGAAGGTTTCAAGTGATGGCACTCCCACAGCTTCTGAGGGCAAGCTGTTCCATTGGTTGATTGTTCTCACTGTCAGAAAGTTTCTCCTTATTTTCAGGTGTGTTTTGATCTTTCCACTATCCTCATGTTCATCTAATCAAAATTCAGATGCTTGGCAACTGGTTCATATTTATGATTGTTGCTTTGTCCCAAGGTCATGAGATCACATTTTGGGATCTTCTGACAAGCAAAATCAATGGGGAAGCCAGATTCACTTAACAATTGGTTTACTAACTTATCAATTGCAATGATCCACTTAGCAAATGAGGCAAGTAAGGTTGTAAAATGGGGCAAAATTAACTTAACAAATCTCACTTGACAACAGAAATGTTGGGCTCTATTGTGGTTGTAAGTCAAGGACAACCTGTAGTTGCCACACACCTCAGCTAAGATGATGTTACTCCCTTCTTTTATTAAAGGCAGGATGTATGAGTCAAACACGCAATATTCAAATTCAATTGTCTAACCTGAAACAAACAACATGCTGGTGTTTTTCAGCCAAATTGCTGTGCTACTGGAAATGCTAGTTGGAGCTGATGAAATCTGCAGTCCAAAATATCTGAGATAGTATCAGGTTGCCTATGGTGTATTTTGGTAAAAGAATTCAATTCTATACAAGAAAAGCAGCAGAGAGATGCATATATGTTCCACTTTGGCTTTGTATGATCAAGACACTTCATTATGCCTAAAGTTCTTTTCATGTTTGATAATCCCCACACACCCACTCCATTAGTAAGATTGGTAAAGAGATTGGATGCTCATTCAATTTACAAGAACAAATCATAATCCAGCACATTTAGATTCCAAATATTTGTGGTTTCCAATATCACTTGTGTTATCAAATCCTAGTGGACAAAAATGGGAAAGGTTGGTGGGATAACAAACTGCAGTTCCTCCTAGAATCATACCCTGTACCATAGCTATTAATGCATCCAACTTAAGGTACAAACTTATATCTATCTATATAAGCTTTGCTACTTGTGGAGAATAGGAAAGATGACTTGACAAAATGGGCACTGGTAGACTTACCTGAGACGCCCTTTCTACACATGCTGTAAGAGTCCAGGATAGGGAAAGACTTGTTGAAGTAATTCCCCATTAGGAGAAGGGGCGCATACAGGGAGACTTATTTGAGAGTAGTGTTTGAATAATACAGACACAGCACACAGATACACTGTACAGTAAATGTAGGCTTTTACTTCCAGAAACATTTAAGCAAAGTTGAAACACAGTTCAAAGTCATTCACAGGTAAGGCAGTCAGTGTTCAATTCCGCGATAATCCAATAACAAAGTCTAGTGTCAAAAACAGTTCAGTATCAGACTTCCATCAAATCCAAGAATATTAGTCAATTAGAAGGAACGGCAATCTCTCCAACAGAAGGAAACAGAGAGACTCACTGAGACACATTCTCTTCTGAGACTAAGACTAAACAACCCAGGTTTCTGGCTCCATCTTATGGCCATTTGAGAAACCACACCCAATTACAATTTTTTTGCATTTTCTTAAAAACATAGTACTAAAATGTCTATCCTGGTTTATATATTTCCAACTCAAATAGCTGTTAGGTGACTTACATTCCTAACAAGACTCCTCCTCCTATGTCATCGAGCTTGAGTTTGTCAAAGCTATAAAAAGTCAGCCCCCTGTTGCTGGCCCCCAGCTTTCTGTTAAAATTCTTGACAGACGTGGCATGTCTTTCAAAAAAGAAAACAGTAAGAAGACCCCTCCCCAATCATGACCAGACCACCACAGGGTGGGGCTGGACTCTCTCCCAGCATGTATAGAAAGGGCGTCTCAGGTAAGTCTACCAACGCGAATTCTCCTCCATGCTGCTACAAGAGTCCAGGATAGGGACATACCAAAGCCTGCATGTCCAAGGGAGGGTTTATGTCTGGTCCCTTCAGTCTGAAACTGGAAGAACTTTCTGAAGCACCCTCCTGCCAAATGCTGCTTTTGCAGAGGTGAAGGAGTCCAGTCGATAGTGCCGGATAAATGGAGAAGGCAACACCCAGGTTGCTGCCCTGCAGATCTCCTCAATGGATGCCTGAGGCTGCCGACGTGGCTGCACTCCTGGTAGAGTGGGCTGTAGGCTTCTTGGGAACCGGGAGAGATAAAGTCTTGTATGCTGTGGAAATATAAGCCCTGATCCATCTGCCCATCACGGATGGGGAAACCTTGTTCTCTAAGGAAGCTCCAAATCCTTGATGCAGGAGGCTGAACATCTGGGGCTGTCCCTCAGAGCAGACCACATTTCGGGGGTCGACAACATCCAGGCCGACTGGCTGAGTCGACCACTCAGAGTGATGCCTTCATCCAACCCTGTTCCAGGAACTGTCCAACAGGTTTAGCCCCCCAGTAGTCAACCTATTCAATACCCCCCAGAATGCTTAGGTAGAAAGATTCTCTTCACCAGGTTCCCTATCCAGGGAGTGGAGGGGACCAATGCACTTTGGAGCAGATGGCCTCCAAGTCACCTCTACGCCGTCCCCCCCTCTTCCTATCATTCCGGCCGTTGTTCGGAAGATGTTGGAGTAGGTGGAACTGGTACTCCTAGCACCTCATTGGCCCAGGCGGCTCTGGTATGCTAATCTGGTGAATTTGTCTGTCCCTCGACTGTGGAGAATCCCACCCAGCAGGATTTCCCTCAACCAAGGGATTTTACTCCATCTCAGTGATACCAATTGGCTGCATGGCGATTGAATGGCTGGTTCCCACCCGTTGAAATGGCAGCAGGAACCATTGCAGATTCTAGACATGGAGGTGGGCCCACGGCACAATGCCTATATAGGAAATCATCTTTCCTAGGAGCTGGGATAGTAGAGACAGAGGAACTGTGTGCTGCTGTTGTATCCACTTTATCAAACTGTTCAGACTCTCTTGACGATGCAGGGAAAGGAAAACCTCACAAAAGGTTGTGTCGATGACCACCTCTAGGTGTAGGAGATGGATGGTTGGTAGAAGATGACTCTTGTTGAGGTTCATGGAAAAACCGTGCTCCTGCAGGATCCGCATCATGGTCTGAAGGTCGCTGTTGGCGAAGTGGGTTGAAGATGACTGAATGAAGTAGCATTGGACCCTCACAGGGAAGGTGCGTAGGAACACTGCCAATGCCGCAACATCAGCTGAGAGGTGACGAACATGTAGGAAATCCCCAAGAGGAGATGACATTGACATTGTAACAATGGGGATTCCTTGGTCAGCGATTGGCAGCACCAGGCACTTTGGGGATGATTCGGCTCATGAAGGAGAGCATTCCTCTCACACAAACATGGGGTGGAGAACTGAGGATTAGAGAGGGGTCAGAGCTAGATAGGGATTAGAGCAGAGTAGGAAGGATAGAGATAGGCTCATATATACTGATAGACAAGGGGGGTGATTAGGGTAACTAGAATGGGGTGGAATGCAGGAGGTAGCCGTGATTACATGGGCATGGTTGCACTATAAATAGTGTTAACCTAGATCGGATATTGGCCGTTCTTGCCGGATGGGATGTCTGTTGCTTGTAAATTAAACTACTTCAAACCTTGCTGCTTGTTGGCTTGTATCTACAAATCTGCTGAGACCCGGTCAGATTGGGCCTGTGTGCTTTCCATTTTTGTTGAGGGCTAAACACTGGAGGCGCTGAAAGCTACCTCACTAATGTGCCGCCCTAAAATTGAAGCTGAATCAGTTGTGAGGCACAAGCAAGCCTTATTCTTGTTTTGAGGCCAATTAGAGCTGAATCCGCTCTCTGGAAAAGCCATCAACTGAGAGGCACTCCAAAAACCGCACCCTCATTCTCAGCTGTTCAGCACTGGGCTGCGCGCTATAAATTATGGCATGGAAGACTTTGACAAGTGATTCCAGGTGTGCACTCACGATTTGCTGCTCCAAATCTCCAGTGCTGAAGCCTCGGCGCTAAAGGAGAGCGGCTCCCCACTCTTCATGACAGGCTCTACTAGATCCTCGCAGTTTTGCTTTCAATGTTCTCCACACTGCTGCTGCTGCTACAGAGCTCCACAGACACGCTGCTTTTTCGACAGGAGCTGAGTCAAAAGCTGGGGACTACAAACAGGGGCTGGCTTTTTATAGTTTTGACATAGGAGGAGTCTTTCCCTATCCTGGACTCTCAGAGAGCGTGGAGGAAATATATCTTAGTAACAACAGATAACATTCAGAAGCTGCCCAAACACCTCCCTAATTCACTGAAGTATACAAAGGTATGAACTGGCAAGATTCTGATGTTACAGCTAAACTCAATAAAAATAGGCCTTCCTGTGGGGTTGGTTTCTTGGTTCTATCTAATAATATTTCCTACCTGGAACCTAAATCCTTATGCTATAGCTGAGAGAGATTAAATTATAAAATCTATCTTGGAAAAGAACTTCCAGGAGACTACAGGCAGCTACCAAAGAAATTATGTTCGCTGTCCATTTTATTTAAACATGAGGAAGTTTAGGAGAAGGACAAAGATTATTGATGTTCAGAAATTTAAAACAGTAGGAGAAACATGCTTTCCAGTCAAATTAAGAATTCAGATTTGTCTTGCATATGCGGTTAATCCCATAAGTGGTACCTATCAAAGCAATAAGCAATAGAGTACAAATATGCAAAGAATTTCATACAATCTGGCTTTGTTTGGCAGGTAATAAAAAATAAAAACCACATATAAAATTAATCCAAATACAGTTATCCATGAATACTAAGTTGTACTGATTTTACTCCTTCCAGAAATATTTACTCATTCCAGAGATTCTTAAAGATTTTGTTCTTATTACATTTAGAAGGCTGTCTGACACAAGCTTCATCTTCCCTCTATTGAAACAACTGGGACTGGTCACAGAGAATCACACAATATTATAAAGACTTTACTTACGGGTCTATCTTTGGAAGCATTCTTTTTTTCAGCAATGACCACTGTAACTATTAAAATGAATAAAATGGATGATAGGACTTCATACAAACATTCATGCATGAGCAAAGTTTGGAAGTAAAGTTGGAGAAGATAGAGCCAAAGTGTTCCCTATTTGTGAGAGATGTACTAGCAGGTTGGGAAAGGCAAGTATAGAATATCCCTGAACTAAATTCCAGGGATGAATTCTCGTGAATTGCTCTGCAGCTTCACATAAAAATTATGTTAAGACTGAAAGTAGGTTGTATTTTCATTAAAAAAATACTCTTCAGTTAGACATGTCTGACTAATTTAGCACTCTTGGGCTGGAAGCAATAATCTTGGCATATACCTCTCCCAAGTTCATGAGGAATACCACATTAGATCAGTATCACCTGCCAAACTAGCAGTATCATAAAACCAAGCAACTATAACTGAACTCCATCAGGCAGACTTCTGATTTTTCTGAGAAAACTGTTCTGTGTTGCATAAACCAGCGGTAGTTAACCTTTTTATACCTACCACCCACTTTTGTATCTCTGTTAGTAGTAAAGTTTTCTCTAACCGCCCCCTGGTTCCACAGTAATGGTGATTTATAAAGTAGGGGACAAAATCCCTACCGCTCACCATGAAAGCAGGAATGCCCGCTAGTGGGCCGTAAGGACCAGGTTGACTACCACTGCATTAAACAAAATCAATACATTTGCTCTTTGTGAATACATGAGTTTAGGATTGTTTTGCTAAAAATAAAAGCAATATCTCTACCAAATTAAGCTTAACTGTGGGCAATTTAATGGACGCTTCCAAACTATTTTCTGCCTTTTTTTTCAAAATATTTTTTTCAATTTCCCTGTCTAGGCAACAAACTTGGGATTTTTCCTGATGCTTTTCTTCTGTATATTAAAAAGTTTGACCTTGCTTAATTTTCTGAAATAAAGCAAGATCAGTTAGGTATACCTATCCATTGTTATTAATAACTTTGGATAATGACAATAATATTAACTTTGGTTCCTATAAGCCTTATTATGTATGCAGTACAAAAAATACTATTGTGAATCATTCCCAGAAAAAAACAAATGAGTAAAAATATATGTGCCAGAATGAACTAGGTTTATTCTTCACGGATCTTCAATGTCTACCAAAAGGGCATGGCAATCTACAAATGATAATCACAGAAATGTCCCAAAAGTGGTTTTTCAAACGGCAACTGGACTTTTGTTTTTTTTCTTGAAGACATTTCACTTCTCATACAATAAGCTTTTTCAGTTCAGCAATTCACTTCTAATCACATAAATATTTCAAGGCAGTCCCATTACATTACACTTGTACATTATTTCATTTACTTGTATCAAAGGCAACCGAGAAAATGTAGTGTCAGCATTTTAATGATTTCCAATTCTGAAATTTCAAGTATTAATTAGTATGTCACAAAATCACTAAGTTGGAATGGGCCATTTAGGGTATCAAATCTAACACTCCTCCCTGCTTATTATGCTTTGTTGCAATAGTATGAGGTTTAGATCAAATATGCTCACATTGAAGGATGTTTAATCATGGTTTGATGCATTAACTAATGCTGAGAACACAGTGACAATATTACTCAGTCTCTAGAGATTGCTGAATCTTGAATGTTCTTATTACAATATGAAAAACAAAAACATTCCAGAAAATCTACAACCTTGGTTGCCATTGTTATGTAAAAACTAAAGCCATGGTTTCAAATGATACTGGTCTTGAAATCCTGGCATCGCTACAATTTCTGGCCTTAGGAGAAACTGCATTTTGGAGTGATTAAATAATCTGTACTTCATCAGCAATCACCTTACCAATTAAAAGGAAATGCATGCTGATGAGTTATTCAGTAATTAATAAGCTACTCACACATGTATTTATATGGATATATAAAAAAAAATAGTTTTCAGTTCAAAAACAATCCCCCTCCTTTTCAGTTTCTCAGCTGTTGGTTCCTAAACAATTTAACCTCTGGTTAGATTCACAGAGTAAATTGATCTAGATTTCACAACTATTACTGGCCTGAGGATCAGTGGATTTTGTACTTTTATTTTGATAGCTATATCTGAAATGTAGATAAGGTCAATTTATTTATTGCATCATTTTTCTTTATTACATGCTATTTTATTATTAACCTCTTCTATTGACTGAACAAAAAGCAGCTGGTTGTATAGGGTATGATAAAACATGCTTCTATCTAAATCTATCCCATGCTGAGGCCACTGGGAAGACACCATTTTACTTTCTAGTAATACAGGAGATTGGGAAGATTTTAGTGTCACTGATCTCTTTCTTTACTAACCTTTTTTAAGAATTATTTTTAGAATAAAATATCTTGGAACATTTTTTTTCTTTTCAAAGGGGTAGAAAAACAAATAGGCTAGCAAACCTCAGATAGGAATGGAAAACGTATTTTGGATGGGAGGGGGAAACCCAGAACAACCAGACAGAAAGATGGAGAAATATGCAGGATGCCAAGGGAACACAGTAAGAAGCAACAAAAACCAGAAAGGGGAACCAAAGGGAAAAGCAGCAATGGGATATGGTTGTGAATGGCAATATAATCAGGTATGCTCAGAGTTGAAGAGAAGACTGATGGATATGAGAGAAAGAGAAAAACAGGCTGCATTCAGCATTCTGATAGGCCAATGCTACTCAACAAGTACATTTTCTTTTAGTATTAGGAAGATGGGGAAGGGACAGACAGATGGAAGCAGCAGTACAAAAGGAAAAGGCTCAGGGGTAAAATAACCCAAAAGGCCCACTCAAAATTTATCATGCCCAAAGCCCAAAAATACCCCAAAGGTTCCAGAATTCATTTAATTTAGACCAAACTGGCATGGCTGAATGCTGAGCTACAATGTGGTTGCTTCATGTACAGAGCAAGTTTTCCTCTTTGTCTGACCATAGCTGCATTGGTATAACATGGTTGCATTACTGAGAAGGTATAAAAAACTAAAGAGACAAAAATTTTATACTTGCTTTCCTTAAAGCCTGTGGCATAATCCAATTGTGTCTCCTTCTGGAGCCAAATCCAGGCATGAATATTAAGAGATCTAATCACGCAGCCTAACATTTTACACTTCTCTTTCATTTTCCCCTATTACTCTATGAATAACTTCATGTTAGTTTTCAATCTTTAAGGAGTGGACCATCCATTCTTTGCAAATTGTCAAGTTGGAAGGATGGTGTTATACAAAAAGCACCAAATTGATAAATGTGGCATAATTAAGCCTCACAGACATTATTCACACTTCTAAATAGTCTTGATAATTTTAATCTTTAAATAAACACTATGTCACTGAACTTTAGTTTCAGAGAAATTGCTTTAAGTTTTCAAAATAATATCACAAAAATTAGCAAAGTTCATTTTTTATTGCAGCAGACTAAGAGATTAAAGGACTATTATTTATGAGGTGATAATTTTCTAGAGTCAGGAGGACTCTGCATTCCCATTCCTTAACCTGCAGCGGCAATCCACTTTTTTACTATTTTTTCCTGAAGGAAAAGAATGGCAAAGACTTTGAGTTATATATCTATTCTCATCAGTTCAAAGATGATGATAGCATTTTTGGAAATCATCCTTAAGATAAGGATGGATTTTAACTGTATTATGATTCACAATATTATTAAAAATATTAACTCTTCAGGACTTTGAACTATCTTCATGAAACCAAGAAAATTACAGTTCTTTTTAAAATTTCTTTTTAAAAAGAGTATAGGGAATTCTCTGCAGCTTAAATCTGCTTTTAATCTTGTCAGCAGTCTCTATTCCCTATCCCCATCCCAGAACTCAAGGTGATGATTTAGATACAGCTTCAGGTTTAACAGTTCTAATTTCAAAATATCACTTGTCACTGAAGCAACAAATTAAGTTTAAAAGGGCCTGCTGCTTATGGGAGACTGAGTTTATCTCCTTCTATCCAGTTAGATCTGTCAATTTCAGAGAGGTTGGCAATTTTCCTGCACATAAGGCGACACAGATAAACAACTATCATCTCTCCAAGTAAGAATCTACATTCTACAAGTATAGGTGTTGCCAAGCAGGTACCAACAGAACAGACATTACTGAATACTGTAAGTTTGTTCATGATTAAAAAAAAAACACAATTTATTTATGACAGGCAATTTTCTCCAGAATGCCTGTGGAGAGCACCCTTTGAGAATTCCACCAGAATGTCTGTAATGTAAGCCAAGTATTTGAATAGGCTTTACTATGGGGGTAAAATCCTGTAGATTTATACCATTAAAGGTAAATCACCTCCAAGTGTACCAAATTACAGTATATGATCCTATTTCATTGACAATTAATAGCAGGTATTTCTTGGTGCAGCTGCTTGAATCTATTTGTGTTGAAATAAAATGGGTTAATATTTTTAACACAAGATCTTATTGCCTGTCTGATTCCTTTTTGGAAGGTTCTGACTTTAAGCATAGGAAGAAAGCTGATAAGGGCTGCAATTAATTGCTGAATGTCAGAAATCAACAGTTAAATAAGATTGAGCTTCTCCCAGAAGGAATTCAGTTTTTCCTTCTATCTCCAAAGCATACATAAAACTACTGAGTGGATTATTCTCTAATGTTCTGTTTGAGGTAACATTGTACACTAAAGCTAGAATTTTATGATGGACTTATATATGTCCTAATATTTCCAACATAAACTATTTCTATCTAATTTTACTGCCACAACAAAGCAGGGTGGATACTAATCTTTTTTACGAGCATTTTTCAAAATGGACTATTATGCCCATGGACCGTTTTATATGTTGCCAACTTATGTTAAATGTTTGCATGTGGCAATTAACAGAAAGGAAGCCAGTGTATCAACATTTCATATATCTGCTATCTGAAGTCATTTATTCCCTGCTACAGATAAATGTTATAACTGGCTGTTAAGGACCCTAGAACAGATTCAAAGAAAGCTTCTATATTCTTTATTGATACAACTGTTGCTTTACAGACTACCTGCCATACTGCAACTGAAAACTCAGTTTACCAATCATCTCTTTTAATAAAATCAAGACCTCCCTCTGTCAAGTTTGATTCCTGTTGCTACCTGGACATGGACCTATTACTTTCTTGGTAACTTTGCATAAGTGATTTGTTATTCACTTTTTGTCAGTTATTTTTTGACTTGCCATTCTAGTCTCTGCAGTTCTCAGATTTCCTGGTGGTCTCATAACCAGATCACATTCTGCTTAGCTTATCAAGATCAGTCTAGGTTGGTTAGGTACTGCCATCTAGTTCACCAACTACTTTTTTTGCTTTTAAGAAACTCAGATCAGTTAAAAAGAGGAAAAGAAAATGCAAAACAAGCTAACCTTATTCCTAGTTCATTATGCTTCTCTATGTTTCTCTTAGGAAAGCTGCCAGTGTCTCTATTTTCTAAAAAATATCCTTGGGATTCTGAAATATTATTGCAAATTAAGGTAGCCAAATTTAAATGGGAATTAATTGAAATAATTTAAAATACACAACTGAGAAATGTCCAAGAGCAATCTCCAAGGTGCTACCTACCTTTTCTTTAAAAAAAATTCCCAAAATAAACCCTGCCTCTGGAGTCATGGGGCGTTCATTACTGGAGATTTTCAAGCAATAGTTGGATAGTTACTTTTATGACACTGTATGAAATATTCCTGTCCTAGGCAGGAGACTGAAGTAGATTATGTCCAAAAGGGCTTTTAATTCCAAGAGTCTGTAAAAAAAAGTCTATAAGAAATCATCAGAATTAGAGATAGCTGGAGAATTATAGCCAAAGACAATATGACTTTTCAATTTTAGAAATGTCAAGAAAAATAGTATTGGGAAAGTAAAAAGGCATTGGAATAAATATAACTCAGTTCATAACTATCTGGAAAATTCATCAATATAACAGATTAACAGAGTTGGAAGGGTCCTTAGAAGTCTTCTAGTCCAACCCCCTTTCAAGCAAAAAAACCCATACCATTTCAGACAAATGGTTCTCCAATCTCTTCTTAAAAACATCCAGTGCTGGGGCACCTACAATTACTGAAGGCAAGTTGTTCCACCGATTAATTGTTCTGTTAGAAAATTTCCCTAGTCCTAGGTTGCTTCTCTTCTTGATTAGTTTCCATCCATTGCTTCTTGTTTGACCTTCAGGTGCTTTGGAGAACAAGTTGACCCACTCTTTGTGGTAGCCCTTTAGTTACTGGAATACTGTCACCCACTGTCACCTCCAGTCCCCTAATCTGTTGTTCTCCTCTGCACTCTTTCTGGAGTTTCAACATCTTTTTTATATTGTGGCAACCAAGACTGGACACAATATTCCCAGTGTGGTCTTACTAAGGCATTATGAAGTGCTATTAACATTTCACTTGAATTGTGTGGGCTTTTTTAATAGCTGCAACACACTGCTGGCTCATATTTAAAAGTGATTGTCCACTAGGGACCAGGAGTGGGATTCAAATTTTTAACAACCAGTTCTATGGGCGTGGCTTAGGTGGTAAGTGTGGCTTGGTAGTCATGTGACTGGGTGGACATGTTATTAGCTGGGTGTGGCCAACTCAATATCACTCACATCGAGGCACGCATCTCCTCGCCTGGCCTCTCATGACTGTGGGTATGCTGCAGTTGTAAGTGTGAAAAATGGTCATAAGTCACTTTTTTCAGTGCCATTGTAACTTTGAATGGTCACTCCACACAAGCAAAGTAGCAGTACAGGAGGGGAAAAAAACTCCAGAGAAGTTCCTGAGACAATCCTGCCAAGAATGTAATAAAGGTTAATGGAGAGGCAGTTTCTGTAAGCAACACCAGAATGTTTCCTTCCTGCCTTCCTTACAGGATTAGGCCAATAATTTCTTCCAACAACCGATTCTCCGAACTGCTTAGAACATTAACAACCGGTTCTAATGAATAGGTGCAAACTGGTAGAATCCCACCCGATTAGGACTCCAGGATCCATTTCACAATTATTATTGAGTCTGGTACCACCTATTCCATACCTATGCATTTGGTTGGTTTTTTCCCCCCCTAAACTTAGAACCTTACTTTTTTCACCACTGAATTTCATTTTCTTAGATAGGGCCCAGTGTTCAAGTCTGTCAAGATCCTTATGTGTCTTGATCCTGACTTCTGGAGTATTGGTTGTTCCTGCCAAGCTTGTGTCATCTGCAAATTTCTCAAGTTCCCCTCATCTAAATCACTGATGAAGATACTGAAGAGTATTGGCCTATGACAGAGACTGGGGTACCCCACTGCATACTTCCCTCCATATAGATGCACTTCCATTCAGAACTACACACTGTGTGGTTGGTTCAGCCAGTTACAAATCCACCTGGTAGTGTTGATGTTTACCCCACATTTTACTATGTTATCAAGTGGTAGGTTGTGGTTTTATCTAATGCCTTACTGAAATCCAAATAAATTATATCAAATGATTTGTTGGTCCACTAATTTTGTCGCTTTGTCAACAATGGATTAAGATTTGTCTGGCATGATCTGTTTTGAAAAACTCATGTTGGCTTCTGGTTATGACTTTGTTTTCCTCAAAGTGTTCACAAATTAATTGCTTGAATTATCTTTTCTAGAATCTTTCCAGGTATTGATGTCAGGTTGATAGGTCTATAGTTTCCTGGATCCATTTTTCCCCTTTTTTAGAAGATGAGAAGTACATCATCCCCTTTCCAGTCATCTGGTAGTTCCCCAGTGCTCCAGGATTTTTGAAAGATATGGTTTATTTGTTCTGAGATCAGAACAAATGCCACTTCCTTGGTAATCTTGACGAACCAATGGCACATGTGCCACAGGTGGCACGCAGAGCCATTTGTGCCAGCACGCGAGTCGCAGACAAACTTACCTCAGTGAGCATGAGTGCACCTCCCAGCTGATTTTTGGCCTGTTCGAGGCCATTTTCGGCCTCCCAGAGGCTTGAGGATAGCCTTTGCAAGCTGAAAAATAAGCCCATTTCACCACTTCCTGTATTTCTGGCCTGCAAAGGCTGCTTTCCTCAAGCCTGGGAGGCCGAAAAAGTCCTCAAACAGGCCAAAAATCAGCTGGGAGGCGCAATGCAGGTAAGGGAATGGTGTGTGTGTGTGGGGGGGATTGCGCACGCATACGTAGGAGGCATGCACATGTTGCCTTCTGGGTGCTGGCATGCGAGCAAGCACATGATTTTTGGCACAGGAATCCAAAAAGGTTAGCTACCACTGATATAACCAATCTGGTCTTGATGATTTTAACTTGTTTAGAGTGGATAGTTGTTCTCTTCCCATTATCTTGCTTATTTTGACTTGGCACTCTTAATCTGAATTTTACATCATTTAAATAATACTGTAGTTTGTACTTTTTTCTTTTGTATAAAGACAGATGCAAAAAATGAGTTAAGCAATTCTGCTTTCTCATTGCTTCTCATCACCGTCTTGCCTTTTTCATCCATTAATGGACTAATTGTTTCCTTGACTTTTTTTTTTTACATAATGAAAGCAGCTTTGTTATTTGTGACTTCTGTCGCAAGTTCATTCTGAGCCTTAGCTTTCTTGACTTCATATTTGCAGGTTTGGATATTTGTTGATATTCTGCCTTAGATATGCACCCCTCTTTCCATTTTTAAATTCTTGTCCTTTTTGTTTTTCAGTTTATCAGAGTTCTTTGTGTAGCCATGCTGGTTTCTTTTGAGATATTTTATTTCCTTCTTTATTGGAATTGTGCTAGACTGGGTTTTTATAATCTCACTTTTCAAAGTTCCCAAGCTCCTTGGGTTCTTTTCCCTCTTAGGATTCTCATCCCTGAAATCCTTCTCAAGCTCTTTTCAAGTTTCCAATCAGTTTTCTGGAAGCGCAAGATTCTAATTTGACGTGGTTCTATTGCTTGAGCTTACATAATGTTGAATTCCAATACTGCATGGTCCTCCCAAGGTTTCTGTTACTTCAACTACTTCTATCATTTAATCTGTTAGTGAGAATTAAGTCCAGTATGTCTGACCCTCTAGTTCCCTTCTCTACCTTTTGGGAGACAAAGCTGTCTGCTAGATTTGTGAGGAATCTGTTTGATTTTCCAGGAGGTACAAGTGTTTGTCTCCCCAGTTAAGGTCCCCCATTAATATTATGGTGTGCTTCCTATGTATCTTAATTAACTGACCAGCAAAAAGTTCAAATATTTCCTGTGATTGGGTTCAAACCCATTTGTTGTGTTCAAGATGTTTTTCATCATTGTTCTGTATTTCTGTGGAGATCTATTTATTATACCAACTCTATTAAGTCTGTTTCTTTTAAACAATTTAAATCTGTAAGAACATCTTCAAAAATATGTGTTTCTATATTGTAAGTTGAAAAGGAAGAAATGGATATTATAAAGGGGGAATGATACGCAAATTTTGTCTGTATGTTGTTGTTCTGAGGACAGAGACTTTATTTTAACTGCAACTCACATCACAGTGCTCTAATTTGAAAATGAAAAAGAACACATACAATATAGGAATGGAAAGAGTCCCAGGTCACCAAGGAAAACTATACACAAATAGCCTAGAACTATGTCAGAAAAGACAAAGTTCAGAATGAAGTGAATCTAGGAAACATAAAAAATTACAAAAGCAGAACTTTTACTGTTAGTTTTTCAATGATTTGAATAAAGAAATCGATAATTTATAAAATCTGCAGGTAACAGCATTGAGCAGAATAATTTCCTAACAGAAATAATTCAAACTGCCAACTGCATTCTAATCTAACTTGTGGTATAAACTCAGCATAGCTACATCTCGTTCTACTTCAATGTGTTATGAGAACCCATAAAATTGGGTAAATTTTATTGCCCATAAGTAAGGATGTCATACAATCCCCCACCCCTTCCAGGATTTCCCAAACTCTTAATTCTACCAACAGTACTTTATATGAAATATGGGCCATTGACTGCCTGATCTGACATTTGCTGTGTCCTTATGTGAGAACATCTCTAGAAGAGGCAGATGAGGAGGAGGACCACTACATGATCAAAATTATAATTCTGTGCCACTTGAACAGGACAAGCCCAGAGTTAGACTCAATATTTTCTATAACTGATTAAGTCCAACTATCATGGTCATTCTGCCACTGGATCAAATATCAGAAGCCAGAAACAAGCAATGAACTGTTTGTTTACAAGATGATACTTTGGGAATAAAGGTTTACTCAGCAGTAATTCTGAGTCTCTGTACAAGCCTCCCTGGTTAGGATTACCAAGCACCAGCTGAGTTAAGGTTGTTAACATAATATAGCTGGATGGCCTTCAGCCAGATCAGGCTTAACAAGCACCAGATGAATCAGGGCAGAGTAATTGCAGCCTGGAGTTTAAAGCTTTCTGCTGGAGGATAACTCATGATTGTAAAGTTATGTGATCAGTTGTCCCTACTTCCTGATAGAGCGCCTTACTGTACAAATGCTTTACAATCTAGAGCCTGACCTTTGATCTCCTGTCTTTGTGTTGCAACTCATTTGAAAATAGGCATTATCATATTGTAACTATGGTTCTGAGATTTCCTGACACAGAGCAGAGAATCACTTTAAATTATATACAATGGGGGAAGGGAGCAGACAATAGCTTAATTTAGACCTTAAATTAGCAGTATTAGCTACAGTAATAGTGGTCCTTATATATAAAAGTTTAAAATGTTCAAGTAATTGATACTGTATTACACAGGGCTGAAACTCATCAGATGTTACTCAATCACATCACATCCTAATAGTAGTTCATAGTAATGGCTGTTATGGATGTTGTCATGAAAGTTAACATTTTAGGGTGTGCTTGGGGAGAGTTGATTGCATGATTTTTTCAGATAAAAGACTCCTCTATTATGTATGCAAGATGATCTAAAATTTCAGTATTGGTTTTGAATATCACCTATTTATTCTAAGCACAAGGATATGTATTTTTATCAATCTGATAAAACATAATTTGAATGAAGAAACACCATCCACTCCACTGTATCAACTTTTTAACTACCATTATGCTTACCAGCAGTATTTCTCAGGTATGCTAATTTACATAAAAGTGAAATGGGCAGTTTTATAAATCAAATGATTAAACAAATGTATAACTGAAACTACAAGAGCTAAACTAGTATTGTAAGCAAACACATGAAGGAGTTAGTCAAAACAAAGTACTATTTATAAGTACATGTTTAAAGAATAAGCATAAAGTATTTGACATTTATTTGTTCTAAAAAGTATGCAGCTTAAAACAGAAATAAAGTTTGTTATTGAAATACCTGCAACAGTATGCCAAGTAAAAATATTTTAGGTGCACTGATTATAAATGAAAACTGGTTTAAATTTTACAAGCAGCTCTTTCCACTGTAGGATCAGAGGTTAATGTTTCATTTCTGAAGGGCATAACTAATAACAGTGCTCAATATAAGAGTTTGTCTCTGAAAGATTCTTCCAATTCTTAGAGTGTTTGTTTTCTTGCATGCAAGCTAGCAAAAGACAAGAAAATGACCAGCATATCTAAGGAAAGAAATATTATTAAGAATGTTTGAACTATTACAGAACTATTTAAAATTGTGCAAAAGATGGTAAATATAAAGGGGGGGGGGGGAGGAGATCCAGAAGGACCAAATTACACAGGTAGGAATTTATAACAGAAACACTATGTTACACAAACCCTAATTGAACTATGGAATTCAAAGCAGATGCAGCAACACCTCCAATCCAGATAGTTTTGTAGGAACATTATCACGTTCATGGAGGATAAGGCTAGCAATGTCTAATAGTTATTTTCAATATCTGAGACAGTAAGATTAAAACTGTATTAATAACTGTTTAAGGGATACAAGACGCTTGGTAATGAGTATATGCTGCTTGTAGGCTAACCACAGACACATGCTTTGTGCTGTTGGAATAGAAAACTGGATTAGGTCACACCTTTATTTCATCCAGCACAAATGAAAGGAAATAAAAGTTGCAGTATGCTATATATTAGAGAATTACAGAAATATAAATAAATCCAGCTCTGCATGTCCAGGTCTACCATATGACCTTATAGGTATATCTTAAGATTTTAGACAGCTGCATAACTAAAATCCAGCAAAACAGAACAAAATTGTCTCTTTACCTTTTAGCCAAACCTCCTTTCTCACTCCCAAATCCACAATTATTGGCACAGCTCCCACCCACCCCATTTAACTTTACTTAATGTGGTGGAACTTGTGAGTAAAATGCACATGACTGCACCAAGTATCCATAAGTAACAACAGTGTACACAATTTAGGGAAGATAGATTTCCACACACCCCCCTCTTCTTTTTGAGAAACCTAAAATATTGCCATCCTAATCACATTGATCTGAAAGGGTTCTTACTCAAACTAATGCTCTCTTCCTTACGGAAACCTAATGAGAATCAAGCCAATTGATTCCAAAGGAGTAACAGAACCACCGTGACAAAAGGGAAGTGTCAATATATTTTTTAAATTAAAAAAAAAATATTTTAATACGTTTAGAAGGAAACTAAGGACCAGCCTGGGAGTAAATCTCCCTGGCGGTAGCTCGCCAACACATGACTTATGTGCACAATTGTTGCACAATCCGCTTTGGCTGTTGTTCTTTTTCCTCCTCCTTAAAAAAAAAAAAAAAGGCGACATCGGCAGAGTCTCTCCCTCGTTCCGCAAAGAGGGACCAACCTTTCTTTCAGGTCACGTTAAGCGAGGTCTGGAAGCTCCCCTTAGAAAGAAAGGGGGAGGTGGGCCCCAAGCCTTGCGCAGACTGCCACCAAGTCGACACCCCCCCACCCCTCCGCCCACCATCTCCAGGGACCCGGGCAGCTTCTCCCCCTTCCACTCCCATCCGTCCCAGGCCCGAGGAGAGACGAAGACGCCGACCAGTCCCTGGGTTTCCTTTCTCGTCCCACCCCCCGCCAGCGCTCCGACCAAAAGAAGAGGCTTGCTGGGGAAGGGCACAAAACGTCGCTCGGTCGCCGTCCCGCTTTCTTCAAGCGAAGGGCGTTTTGCCCCCAGAGAACCCGCGGCGGCGGCGGCGGCGGCGGCGGCCCCCGGAAAATGGCTGCCGCTGGAGCCGAGCCTTTCCAGGCAAGAACAGCTGCGGCAGAGCGCGCCTCTGGACCTTCCAGCCGCACAAAGCGGCTCCAAGCCGGCGGTTGGAAGCATGGGGGGACGGGGGGAGTTGTCGAGAGAGGCGCTTCCGAGGCGGAGGGCCGCCTTCCCCACCTTACCTTTGAATTTGAGCTCGTGCTGCGGCTCCAGGATCAAGACCTGTTCAGTTTTCGCCATGTTGGCTCCCGCTCCTCCTCCTCCTCCTCCTCCTCGGCGGCGGTTGAAGAACCAAGCGGGGCCGAAGGGAAAGCGGAGCAAACGCCAGTGACGGCCGTCAAGGGAAACAAAAAACAAAAAAACAAAACAAAACGGGGAGGGGGGGGGAAGGAAAGGAGCCGAGGCGGCGAGACGGACAGTCCTTCCCGACAAGGCAAAGCGGGTCGGAAAGAGGCGCGGCGAAAAGGGGGACGAAAGCGAGGACCCACTTGGCGGCTTGGGGCACGGCCAGAGAAATGAGCCGGCGCGCGCCCAGCACGCAAGCTGACGCTTCCCACCCTCGCCAGGAGAAGGAGGCGGAGGCGGGGAAGGACGTTGCAGCACGGGCGGGCCTGGGCTGGCGGTGGGAGAAGGAGGAGGAGGAGGGCGAAGGGGACTGCAAGCTGACGTTTCCCGCCGGCCCGGACGGGGCTTGAAGGCCGCCCTTCTCTTTCGTCAGGGGAGGTTTGCGCGTAACGTGGGAAGAGGTGTTAAAGGCAAAAAAAAAATAGGGGTGGGGGGGGGAGGCGCGCAGGCGCTGCGCCGGTTTGAAACGCGCCGTGCTATCGTGGCGCGCAATTGGGGTTTGGGTCCTGAGGGAGGGGGGAAAAAAAGGAAGAATTAGGAAGATGCTTGTAAAAACGCCGCAGTCCCGGCGTGGGAGCTTTAGAAACAAGTCAGAGGGACGGCAGTGGGCTTTCTCTCCCGAAAGGGGGTGATGCCTCGCTTGGTCGAAAGTCGGGTTTTGCATAAGGTGACCCTGGACGTACAAAGGTGGAGGCCAGTCTCCTGGAAAACCCTCAGACAAAAATGGAGGAGGAAGGATTACAGGTAGTCCTCGACATATGGCCATAATTGAGCCCAAAATTCCTGTTGTTCAGTGAAATATTTGTTAAGTGACTTTTGACTTGTTTTATGACCTTTCTTGCCCACAGTTAAGCGAATCACTGCAGTTGATAAAGTTAGTGTTGTTAAGTGAATATGGCTTCCCCCTTGACTTTGCTAATCAGAAGGTCACCAAAGGGGATCACGTGACCCTGGGACACTGCAACCGTCATAAGTGTCAACCAGTTGCCAAGCATCTGAATTTTGATGCTTTTGGGGATGCTGCCAAGGTCGTAACTGAAAAATGGTCATAAGTCACATTTTTCAGTGCTGTTGTAACTTTGAATAGTCATTTAATGAACTGTTATAAGTCAAGGACTACCTGTATTGTGGAGAGGAGGAAGGCCAGTGTGATGACCCAAAGTGTCTCAAAAATAACACAAAAACTAAAACATGAATCAAGGTCTTGTAATACCTTCAACTTAGCTTTGTTGTTTTATTAGTCACAGTTTAAATTCAAAAAGTAGATAATGAAGCAAAAGGAAACCAAAAACAAACTGCATTGACACCAAGATAATTAATCACACATTCAAGGAAGATTAACGGGGGAGTCCAAGGGAAGAACACCAACAAAGATAAACCTCATCCAAGGAAAGTAGTACTTTGAAAGTAGTACTCCAGCGTTTGTGAACATGCAGCTCCAAACTCTTATACAGAGCTCACAGCTGCAAACCACGAGGAGGATCATGGTAATCTCCTGAGTAGGCCTCGCTTTTCCCTGATCCTCTCCTCCCTGCGTGCCCTAGGATGGATAGGGAATGGGCCTGGGTCCTCCTCTGACTGCTCAGCCAGCCTTTGCCCTTCCCCAGCCTCCACCACCACCTCTGGAGCCACACTCCCACTCCTTGTTGGCTGTTCCTCCTCTTCCTCAGAGTCAGTCTCCACCAGGTGTGTGACAGCCAACCTCACTGAAAAAGGAGATGGATTGAGGCATTGCTGCAGAGAATTGTTTTCTGAGCCCATTAAGTAGTTGGGTTATAATTCCAGTTTTTCTCAAACCTCAAAATGTGTCCCACAGAAGTATCTGAATTTACTGTTGGGACAGTGATGTAAGAATAAATGCACCTTGTTCCTCATCAGATATTCTTTGCACTAGAAAGAAAGGATAAAGGGGATTTTCCAACCAAGGTTCAATTCATTGTCAAAATTGAGTTGCTTCATTTATGGGTTGATCACCGCTTGGTTGGCCTTATTGGAAGCTAAGGGGGGATGCACTTGATAATGTGGATGGAATTCCTTCAATAAGTTGCAAATTAAAAATTAATGGAAGAATATAATGGCAAACCACTTTGTTTTTATAAGAAAATTCTGTAGATGTATTAAGGTACCAGTAGTTAAATTAACTTTGGAGACTTTTACTTTTTGTTTAACATGTATTTAAATAAAGACTATTACTAATTTTATAATATTACCATTATATATTATTATTATAACATAAATAATACCACAGTATGGAACATGCCTTCCCTTTACAAGCCTGTTTAAACCATGTAATTCCACTGTACCTACCATTGGTTGAAATTGACTATTGCCATTTATCTTTGAGATGTATGAAAACAAAATTTCTATTTGCTTGATTTTTTTCTGTATTATTCTTGTTCACTGTCCAGAACTTTGATGATTATGGCAATCTAAAATATATTACCAATTGTGGTTTTTGATATTTATGGCCAGGTTGGTGATGGAGTTTTCTAGGCTGATGGTCCTTTAGAACTTGAACTTCCTTGGATGTGGAGTAAAAGGTGCCTCAGGACTTCATGGTCATCATGACACCCATGGGTCTGACCCAAGTCATCAACGTCCCAACACACTCAATACTCATATGTTCAAACAGGTTTTCTTGTTGGAGCAATGACAGTGTGGATGGAAGGTGAAGGAGATTGATATCACTCCTCTTTTGTGGAGATAAGAAGAGAAGAGTTGGAAGGGACCTTGGAGGTCTTCTAGTCCAAATCCCTGCCTAGGCAGGAAACCCTATACCAGAGATCCTACACCACAGAGATGGCTCTGTTGGCCCTGATGTTTTCTTATGTTTCTACTTCCATGCTGTAGGGAGGTGGACTTACTTGATTGGTCTACCTGAGGTGACTGATTAACCAGGTTACAGAGGGAACTTGGGGTTTCCTGAAGGTCTGTTGTATTTCCCAGCTGAAGATTTAGTTGTTCCCTGGAATGTGAGGGAAGGACTTTAGACTAGATTATTTCTATATGGTCTCTCTTTTCCTGTGGATCCTAAATTCCCCTTAGCTTAGTGAGGAGAAAGGGAAGGAGAGATGTTGAAAAGAAACTAAGAGTGCCACAGGAAGACTATGAGGAATAAGCAGGACTGAGCATCAGCTGGAGATGTCCAGCTTTGGGGTCTAAGGTGTGATGGATAGGAAGGCAAAGTGCCAGTATCTTTATTGCATCCACACTCACTCAGAAACACTATTCAAGGTAATCCTAGGGAAGGATTGAGATTTGCTTGCAGGGCCACTGTGAAGAATGTGCATGGAATCTATTGGATAAAAATCACTCCAATTCACATGCAGAACTATCCCCGCACAGACAAAACTGAAAACGTGATGAGAGGGCGGGAAACTGTTAGAGGAATGGATTGTGGATGTGAGCAGGAGAGAATCCTTGCATAACTTTGTGTTGTATATTACTTTTGCCTTTTGTTGAACTGCGAGAATATGCTTTCAATTAGTGTCCTTTCAATTGGGCTATTGCAATGTTTTCTACAGAAGGTTGCACTTGAAGAACATCTGGAATCTGCTGTTGGTATAGTATACAGCAGTGAGAGCATTGATGGGCACATCTCAATCGGTGCATATTACCCCTCTGCTCCACAAGCTGCATTGATTGTGGTGAGATGGGTGTCAAATACTTTAATAAATAAATAAATATACTTCTGAGCTTTTGTTATTTTTTTAAATTGTTGTTAGCCACTCAGAGTTATTTGATTGAGATGGGCTGCCATATAAATTGAATAAATACATAAATTTAGCTGCTTGTGGTCTTTATTCCTCAGGTGTATCACTGCATCTGTCTAAATGGTTTGTTTCTATTTTATTTTGGACACAAAGCCTCCTTCAAAATGTTTTACAACTTTAAAACATAAAAATGCAACACTACCATATGCTTTTTATTGTTATAAAAACCTTTTTTCAATACTGCAGTTAAAATTCATATTTAACTTTTGTCTTGCAATGAAGTGAAAAGGCTATATGAAGGAATGGGGGAGATCTGTAGTGCTACATAAGTTGTTCCCATCATCCTTTATTATTAGCCAGGTTGCCTGGAGCTGAATTGACTTGCAGTTTGAGGAAAAGCATGGAAGCCTTTTGGTACACAGAAATAATATTGAGTTTGACACATTATTGAATGTGCAGAGGACATAAAATTGGATGGGATAGCTAATACTCTAGATGACACAATGTGATATGATCTTGGTCAGTTAGAAGGAAAATAATAAAATGCAACCCAGCATTCTTCAGTTTGGCTTGTCGATGAATATGCTTAAAAATGATTTTGAAATTGTATTTTACGATAGGGTGTAAAAGAGTAAGCGGTGTGATAATGGCTGCAAAAAAGAAGACAGAAAATTGCTTCCAAATCATGGGCAATACTATGTTCACTCCTACATTGCATTGGTCAGATGCTGCCTTAAAAGACTGGGGGATATTAAACCTTGAACAAAAAATGACCATGGGAAGTGCAGGTTGCAAGTTTTTAGCTCCACAAAGAAAGGTTGCACACACAGGCAAATCAAGTCCTATTCATGAACACGTCATCATTCCAGTTGGGTTTGGTACCTGTAGAAGGGCAGATTGTTTTCTAATTTAAAAGTAATTTAAAATGCTATAAACTATCTCAGAGATGGTGTCTCCTCTGTGTTGCATTTGTTCAAACATCAATTTATTTATTTTTACTTGTTAGATTTTTTAAAATCTCACTTATATTACTTTTATAAATAACTCTGGGAAGTAAACATGCATAATATTCTCTATTTTCCCCATAACAACTCTGTGAGGTGGGAATAAGTGACCAGCCCAGTCATTCAGCCCCTTTCACGCCTAAGGTGGGAATAGAACTCAGAGTGTCCTGATTTCTAAATCAGCACCTTAACCATCACACCAAACTGGCTCTCAGTTGGGCGGCCATATGTATGTATATAGATTTGTTTGCTGGTCAGTGCCTGAAATGGAGGCTTGGCTTTTTAATTTTGGATTCTTGCATTAAGCATGGGGATTGAATTTGATGTTTTAAATCAGCGGTCTCCAGCCTTTCTGGCTCCACAGACTTGTGGGGGATAGTTTCACGTATGCAACCTAATCCTGCACATGTGCAAATAAAGCTTTGCATGCTTACCTGCCTCTAACATGGCCAGGTTTCCAAAAGGCATGATCAACTACTGGTTCTTAGCCCAGGGATTGTGGACCCATGATCTAAATGGCCTCTTCGAATTCTATAACTCTCTGAAAATTTCTGTTTTGATATATACATTTTCATTCACCCCCTCAAATCTATTCATCCTCTTAGAATTGTTAAAACACATGTAACAAGGCTCCTTCATTTTAAACTCTGTAGCATTGTTTTACAGAAAGTCTACTATATGAGGATCACAAAAAAGCATCTGGAAATGCCTCAAGCCATTGCATAATGTAGGCTGCAAATATTTAAATATTTTGTTTCTTAAACACTTTTAGAAAGACGTTTTGCTACAGAAGAAATGTATCTTTCCTACTCTTCTGCTTGAGGTTGCTCCAGAGGGTAAAATGAAATGACCAGGTCATATTTAATTGTAGACAGAACAAAATTAGCCCGACCTTCAGTGTGGGTGACTTTTTCCCTGTAGTTTGGATGACTTCAGCCTAGAGAATTATCTGTCATCACAATTAACTATTAAAACATGTTGACAATTGCCATTCCTTTCCTGAGAGGGTGGGGAAAATGTGGATTGGTTTTATAACACCTTTACAAGTGGTTTTTGCAAATACAGTGCAATGTATTAGCTTTATCCTCCAAAGAACCCTGTAACAAGTATTGTAATAAGTATTGCCTGATAAGATCTTTAAAACTGAGGACTTAGAGCATACTATAGTCAATAAAATAGAAAATTCAGTTCAAAGCCAGGCAGCATGCTTGTATTTTACTAAAAAAAAAAATAAAAAATCCGCCTTTCAGCTTCACAGCAATTTTATTGCACCCATTTATTTTCCTTTGCAGAGGAATTGTTGCAAAACTAGATTCTTGGATTTGTCTTGAAGAATGCTGGGTGCGGGAATTCTGGGAGGTGAAGTTCAACACATCTTTATTGAGGTTGAGAAATACTGCTCTCTCGTAATAGCAGGGGAACTCAGTGGCTCAATAGATAAGACATTGAGCTTATTGATCAGAAAGGTTGGCAGTTCGGAGGTTTGAATCCCTAGCACCGCATAATGCGCTCCCGTTTCTTGTCCCAGCTTCTGCCAACCTACCAGTTCGAAAGCATTTAAAAATCAAGTAGAAAAATAGGGACCACTATTGGTAGGAAGGTAACAGCATTCCGTGTGCCTTTGGCTTTTAGTCATGCCAGCCACGACCATAGAGACTTCTTCGGACAGCGCTGGCTCTTCGGCTTTGTAATGGAGATGAGCACTGCCCCCTAGAGTTGGAAACAACTAGCAAGTATGTGCAAGGGGAACCTTTACCTTTAGTAATAGCAGATTTATGTATACATCAGTTTGGATGTATCCCCTTGGTAGCAGTTATAGAAGACAGCAAATTGCAACAGAGGAGCTTCTAAAACTCTTTGGAATAATTTTGAGCTATAATTCATTTAATTTCCAACCAGTCTTGGAGCAAATAGGAATCTACCCAGGGATACTACAAATTATAGAGGAACAGAATTTGGCCATCAAGATTAGAAAAGGCTAGAAACAGAGGAAAGTGTAGCAGCTTAAAATATAAATTTGTGCATGGTAATAAGTTGCAATATAAAAATTAGGACGATAGTTATCTTTTGCTTAAATACATGCTTGTTTATTGTATCTTTCCTCAATCAGATGGGGGGGGGGGAAGGCATGGTGGACTATCCTATCCATGATCTCCAATGTGCCCTTTGGGAATAAAAGTAGTTGGCTCTGAATATTCCTAGAGTGCATCAGTTTCTTATTAAAAAAAATGGGGGCGGGGTACATAATGGACTGAAGATTTCAGAGTTTTTGTCACAGCTGGGCACTTAGTACAGCATAGTACAGAGCGCTAGAAGGAGGCAGGAGTTACAAAATCTGATGGTCAATAAATTGCCCATTACTATACATCTCAACATGATGTGTAGTGCTATAAATTATACAATAGGTAACTAATTGTCTAAATCTGTTGAGTTAGAAAAAAAAATGTCAAGAGCGTTGTCAGAACTCGTGATAACATAGTATTTCTATCACATGAAAATAAAAGACTGTCATTGTAAGTGTAAAATAATCATGCATGTAACTATTTTATTCAGTTTACTTTGGGATGCCTAGATTCATATAGATTCAGCTTGGTGTAGTGGTTAAAGCATCAGTCTAGAAAGCAGATATCATGAGTTCTACTCCTGCTTTTGGCATGAAGCTGGCTAAGTGACTTTGGGCCAATTATTTTCTCTCAGCCCTAAGTAGGAGGCAATGGCAAACCACTGTCAGAAAAGCTTACCAGGAAAATGGCAGGGACTTATACAGGCAATAGTCAGGAGTCTTCCTGACCTGAAAGCACTAAACAAACAAGCATACCATACATGCAAAGGTCAAGAATGAGGATGGGATTAATTTCGGAATTCATGAAGAACTACAGATCACATTGAAAGTATGTGTTACAAACATTTTTATTAAATAATTTACAACTTTTATTTTGCACAATACATCCAGCTTGTGAGTTAGAGTACTATTATACTATAAGAGTACATTTTTGAAGCTGACACAAGGCTTTTTAATATGTTAAAATCAGTGTTCCCTCACAAAACTATAACTATGAGAAGGAATGACCAAAACAAAACCCCCACCCTTCCAATGCCAAGATATTAGAAATTAGGAATTCTCTACCCTACTTCATCACTCTTTTCACATTCTTAGGACCAGCCTAAGAACACAAGCACACATACACACACATATACACACACACACACTCCCCTCTTTAGTCTTCCATATGCTTGGGAAATCATGGTCAATGTTTTACCAGTTCAATATCAAGCTTCTTTTCATGCAAATACAAGTTCCCTGACACCCCTCCACTCAGTGCAATCCATTGCAATGTTACCTCTTACAAGCCTCACTGAAATTAATCCAGAGTTAAGCAGGCCAGGATTCAGTTTCTCACAGCCCCTTTACTGATGTTTACATTTAGAGGAAAGTTTGTACCCTTGGACAAACAACATGTTAATTTCAGTAAGACAGTTCAGTAATTTGTGACATTTCAATTTCAGGGTGAAGAAAAAAAAGACTTCTATAGTGATGGTTTTTTTGCCCTTTTAATGATACAAAAAAACCCACCATTGCACTTAATTTCTGCACAGCAAAAGATTAAGCCAGGAATTGGAGTCATTATACACAAATCCGTGCTACAAGAAAGTTTCTAAAACAGACCTGGATCACATGGGAAAGCTCTTGATACCCCTAAGGGAGTGCTTCGGGGCTCAACCCTCTCTATAAGAAATAACGGGAAGAGGTCATCCCTTGGTTTGCAATAAGGCAGCATTATTAGGGCAGATGGTATCCAGTATACATCTCTACCCCAGACCAAATGGAAGAAGCAATGGAAGCCCTCGCCTAATTCCTGGAAACTTATTTTATTGGTTGAATAGGGAGGAGCAAATTCAGGTTCAACTGAAGTAAAACTGAAGGGCTATTCATTCAGAAGGCCACTGGTTCTGTGATGATTACATCTTTTACTCTTCTCCTGAGAAGAGGGGTCTGCAATCTGGAGGGGGAGTGTTCCTCTAGTACTTCTGGCTCATACTGTGGCCAGGAAAGCTCTGCCTAATTGGGGGGGTTCTCCTAACAATATGGGGTACTGAAGATGGTTGCTTCATGCCCTTGGTAAGTCTTAAAATGGAATACAGATAGTCTTTGCTCAGGGACTAGTCATTCAGAGACTATTCAAAGTTGTAATAGTGCTAAATGAGGTGATTTATGACCGATCCTAGAAGTTGTGGCTATTGCAACATCTCCATGGTCATGTGACCACAATGTGGTGCTTATCACCTGGTGTGCAATTATGATAGGTGATCTTCATGACCACTGCTTCTGACAAGCAAGGTCGATGGAAAGCCGGCGAGTTGCCATCACGTGATACCGCGCCCAACAACTACAGTGATTTTCTTAACAACCACAACTGGAACAGTCCTCACAATCTGTCGTCACATGATTTTTCGCTTTAGGTCTGTGATCCTTAGCAATGGAGTTTCCAGTTTCAGCTATAGTTGCTAACAAAGGACCTGCATTGTACTTTGCTTTTCATGGAGCTCCCCTTGAGTCTATCTGGAAAATTCAGTTGGTGCAAAATGCAGCACCCTGTATGCTTCGCTGGACAGTTGTTGATGTCAAACAATGCTAATGTAGCAGGAGTTGCACTGGCTATCAGTACATTTCAGAGTGCAGTTCAACTGCAGATTATCCCCTATTTGGACCTGGACATCTTCAAGACTACCTGTCCTATGGTGGACTTTAAAGAAGATGGTGATCTGAAGATAGCTCCATGAATAGCAGAGATGACGTTTGTGGCCATGAACAGGTAGATCAGCTCCTTTGACCCTCTCTGGACAAAGTGAGGACATGAGATCGTCCAAGCTCTTCTCCTTAAAATTGCTCCTTGTTCCCTCTTTCTGCAGGATGGGAAAATTGGGAGATGAGGGAATTGGCCACTGTTCTCCAGCCACAAAGCCTTTTTAAATTACATCGAGTTTGCACTTGCCTTGCTAACCACTTTTGGATATTGTCTATTAAGTGCTTTAAAATGACAAGACTATATATGAACATTGGATGAATGTTTTCCATCTTTAATGTAAGAAAATGAAGATCTATCTTTATAATCTTGAAGAATTTAAAATAAACAGTAAAAAGCAAAGCAAGATTTTGGCTATAGAAAGTTTTAAACAGAATAAGAGCTTAGAAAACATTGAAATATTGCATTTTGAATATTAAGGTTTTGAAATTAATCTTAAAAGAATAAATGAATTTTTGTGGGAAAGAAAAACTGGTTTTGTTTATTGGAGACATAAGACAAGTAATTTATCATGGTGTTTAGAGATCTTTGAGAATTTGGACTAAGATTTGCACAAGAACTTTCAATCATGTCACCTACAATGTAATGTGTGGTTTTGGGAACAGCTTATTTCTCAGTAACAGAAAAAGATAATGCAACAAAATCTACCCAAGAACACATGAATGAGAATTTGAGTAAGAATTTTGTCATCATATTAAAAAGAAAAAAAAATGGGATGATGCTTTAAAAATTAAGGACATAAAAATGATAACCTCAAAAAGTAACGAGAACATTTTTTTGTGGGATTTACAAATGAGGCTGTTTCAAACAATGAAGAAATCTGTAACAAGGATTATAACATAGAATATCGGAGTTAGAAGGGACTTTGGAGGTCTTCTAGTCCAATCCCCTCTCAAGAAGTATCTGAATGGATTAAAGAGCAAGATTGTTTTGTATAAGAAGAAACATTGAGTTGGCTTATTTGACAAGATTTAAAATGGGATGTTACTATTTTGAATGATTCTTTTTGGATTTGCTGATATCTGGACTGGAAAAATATTGTATATTAATTTGTTTACATTTAATATGGTGTTTAAGCTTTTCCCCCTACAGTTACTTTATGTACCATGATTTGGCAGCGTTTAAACTGGCTCTTATTTAGCTATCTTTTAAAAGAGTTTTATGTACTTGTTCTTTTTAAAGAAGAAGGTATCCCTATTTGTAATGTTTAATTTTTATCTTTTGTTTACATCAGGATGCTTTATATAGTGAATATGGATTTTTTATAGTTAAGAGTTGAGGTATGAAATGATTATCTGAATGGGATATGTTGTTATTTGGATAATACTCTTTGGAATTGCCATTTGGAGTGGAAACATGTTGTGTATTTGGTGTGTTTACACTTAAAATGGTGTTTAAGCGTTTCGCCCTAGGGTCACTCTAGAAGAGGAGAAATGTCATGTTAAACTGCATTTTTTTTGTTTCCATTTGGATATTGCAGACACTTTATGCCTTTTAAATGTGGCTTTGCTTCTGGCTAGGAGCAGAGATGTGGGATGTTAGTTTTATAAATATTAATTAATGTTATTATTTTAGGACTTTACATTTTTTTTCTGATATCTGGATTGGAGAAGATGTTTCTTATTGGATCTGCCTATATTTATGGAATGAAGAGTTTTATATTTATTAAGAGGAGATAAAGTAATTATGAAATAGTTTATACTTGTGATGAGAATAAAGGGAAAGTTGCTTTCTTAGGGGTTTTTAAAAAACTTTTTTCTCCTTTTTGTACTTTAGTTGATATTATTTTTTTACTGTTGTAACTAAAACTTTTAATAAACATTAGATTAAAAAATACTGCCTGAACAGGTGGAGGCCTGAAAGCGTACTCCTTATTCTGGATCACTTTGCCTCCCAAGGTATGGGAAGAAACCCATAAAAATAGGGTTGTTCTGGAATCTGGAAGACCTTTGGGGCTTTAAGAGTGCAGAAGTGTCAACTCCAGGAATGTAAAGGATTTATCGTACTTTTTGAAGCATAATTATATATGGTATTCCTTTTATTGTATTTAATTGCTGTTACTGAAGCAGTTTATAAAATTCTAAATAATTTAGGATGATTTATTAGTTTATAAAATAAATGGTATATTTGAGATTCGCCGTACTAGCTTATGGTTTGGAATCACTACAATCACTGCAATATCTGAAAAGGCACAATCCGTTCTAACTTGATCTAAACAATTCCTTAACTATAAACTCTATTTCACAATCCATTTTACTGATATGTCATTTAGAAGTATTATATATCTTAGAGTAGGATGACTAATTATTTTGTAGCAGAAAATAGGGAGTGTCAAATAATATCAATTTCAAATGACATTGCCTCTCCCTTTGCACTTCCAGGGGTTTAGCAAAACTTCCCTCCTTCTTTTTCAGTTTAACAATTGTCAACATACCTTTCTCCTTCGTCATTTATTACCTAAGCAGACATAACCAGTTTCCCTCCATAAATTCTATATCCAAGATTTTATCTTTTGAGCCAACCTTTCCAGTGAGTTAATCTGCTTCTCTAATTGCATTACTCAAATCTGAGAATGCAATTCGAATAAAATCTAACAAAATATCAAGTCCTTCTCAAGTTGTGGAGCCTGTCTTCAACAGTATACTTTAATAAGGCAAAAGTCTTTTTACCCCATTTCATCCATAACTGATATTTTCTACACTCTTACTCTAAAACAGACTTCTCTATAATCCTATCAACCATTTTGTACTTGTTTGACACATCTACCTTTGCAGAATTTCATTTTCATATTGTCTACCCATGTCCCCATGGGAGATCATTTTGAAGATTGGCCTCTTTGTAGGAAGTGGATATGTATTAACTACCCCTTATTATATTATACTAAGAAGCATATATCCCCATAAGGTGACGTTCAAAGGGCAATTGAATTTTGCTTCCCCATCTCCTTGAAAACATTTAGCTTCTCATCCGAGAACCTTTTTCAGTTTTGAATGAGAAGCAAAACATTTTCAAAGGGAAAAAAACAAAGCCCAGTTGCCTTTTGAATAGCATCTTTGGGACAAACATGACTTGGATGATTGAGAATCTCCACAGTCATATCCCCACAATCACATTCCCCCCCTATCCTTGCTGGCTGTTTTCCCACAAACTGCACAATAAATATAGTCCTCATGAAGCATGGTGATGATTCTAAGTATTGGACTTAGAGACCTGTTTATAAATTGAAAATAGAAAAGTGCTCTTTACGATATATTTAATATTTTTTTCCTTCACTATAAGCCATAGGTATTTCTGAATTACAGTGCTGCTCAGTCTCTAGATGTCTAAAATGAATTCTGTATGACCTAAATCAATTGTGTGTACACTTGCAACCATAACTACAGTGATTCCAAATAACAATAATTTAGTAGGCTAAAGATACATAGAATTGGTGTGGCAAAAAGATTCACTGATTACTTTTATCTTCCATATAAATTACATAAAGAAATTCCCAGGATTGGCAAGATGCAATTGTGAATCTTGATTAAATCAGATCTGTATGATATGACCTAAAGGCCAAACTAGATGTGTCATTAAATGTGTTAATGAATTTATACAGTGGGCTTTTTCTATTTAAGTAGCTGCAACCATGCCTGACAATAATATTTGGCTTAGGGAGTAATCCTTATTAAATTTAATGAATCATTTATTTTCAATGCAAACCATAGCCTCTTGGAAAAGACAGAATGGAGTCCTTACCCTACAGTACTGCTTACTGTAATCTTGCAAAAGAAGTCCAATGCTGGATTGAGAATCTTCTTCTGAGTTGTGACCATGGAATGTAGAAAAGTAATATTTTGAGTTCAGCTACTGCTATTACGATTAAACTATTATTTCTAAATACTTTATTTATAAAACATTTCTGCCGTATAAAAAGCTTCAGTTCAAATCCCACCAGGCTCAAGGTTGACTCAGCCTTCCATCCTTCTGAGGTGGGTAAAATGAGGACTCAAATTGTTGGGGGCAATATGCTGACTCTGTAAACCGCTTAGAGAGGGCTGTAAAAGCACCATAAAGCAGAATGTAAGTCTAAGTGCTATTGCTATTGCTTCTAAATAGTTTATTTATAAAACATTTCTGTCATATAAAAAGTTTCTGAAGGCTAGCTTTTTAACCAGTTCCATTAAATGTAAGACAATACATTTAATGCTACACTAAAGTAACAATTTGCCACATAGCTGCCTGCAGGGGATAGAGTGGATTTGGGACATTGGGGATATAAGAAAATATATGACATCATGCAAACGATGCAACTGATATTGTTTCAGACAGCTTGGCACTATTATATATATAATTGTTATTTTGATGTCATCATGGTCTGTTACTGACACCTATGGCTCCCCATAGAGATGTCAAGGCAAACAAAGGCTAAACTGAAATTACAAGAAATATCTGAAAACAGAACCAGAACAAATCAATGACCAGATGAAAATAGTTTCTTTGATGTAGTTCTGCAATTTAAATCATGCCAGACTAACTGCATTAGGGGAAAGGGGAATAAAGGGTTCAGAAATCTGGACTCTGTTGCTTCCTCCAAATGAGAAACTTTAAGCTAGCCAGCCTCTTTCTTCCACCCTCTACTCTAGCTAGAGATCTCAGCCCAATAATTTAGCGATAGAAAAGCAAAAAGTAACAAAAATCACCCACCTTCTGTATTAACACAATTCGTCTACTGATATAAGTACATTTTATCTGATTGGTGTGGCTCTCCAGAATGACATGCAATTTTGGCTGCAAAGTGTTACTGTTTTGCATGAATGAGGGGCTCAGTTATATGACCTTGTATGCAAAAATGTATCAGGTTTAACATACAAAACCTAATAAAAGATAGGCAATAGGCAATGTAAACTTTTATGTCGGCTTCTTAGGCTACATAAAGACAAGTTTTTAAAATGAAAGGTTTGTTTCTTCTGACGAGTCTATAATAGTGTTCTTGCTATATAGGAAGGAAGAGATGAGAGTATCATTATGTTTTGTTCTGATTTTTTTTTAATATGCTGAAATGATTTAATTCTTGGATGCAAGCTTCTCAGGGTACAAGAAATTGAATGCAATTATATATGATTTATGTAAGAGACAGAATGAAAATACCCTGTCGTTAAGTTTAAAGGAGGAGAAAAATCAATTGAAGGCAATTATTTAATACCTGCCAGTGTGTCTCTCATGAAAGAATGAGTTATTAGAAAATTGCAAACCTTAAATCGTAAGATCTTGGCATTCCTCAAAAAATATATGCTCAGGGAAAAAACATTTTTGCCCAAAGTGACTATTGAAAGCTGGGTACTTTTGAAATATAATTTCACTGGGAAATGTCCTAAACGTGTGTAGTCCTGCTTGCAGCTATTTATAAAGTGAAACCATAGATGAGGAGTCGTGGGTTAGGCAGTCCAAATGGCTGCATGCCTGCTGTAAATTAGAATTCCCCCAAGATCATCCAGAGAAAGATTTGCTGATCCAAGCTACTAAAAATAAAACCTCTCCTGTTCAGCAAACATAGTACAGAAAAAGGACATTTCAAAAACATCCATTGAAATGCAGTGTAATCAATATGATACACTAGATTCCAGTTGAGGCGAGGCACTCCCCATTGTGACCTAAACTAAATGCTATTCATAGCAAGAGTTCTTTCCTCCAATCACTGCAAGAGATACTCTTACAGTAGCAAAGGCATAGTAAAACAGCTCTGTAATTCCTTTAAGAAGCAGAAATTAGCATTAACAATGAGGATCAACAGGGTAAAGACATGCTAAGACACATTTCATCTTCTTTGCTTTAAAGGCCTCAGCAAGAACTACAGTAGATGTTGATCACAAAGTAAGACGAAACAGTTTAAGAGTGCTTTCCCACATTTGGCTCACCTATCTTCAGTGGCTGACCAAACAGTTATTTCCCTTAATTTAAGTTCTATCATTTCCTGCAGGTTTGTATATTTCCTGTTGCTTTCAGTTTGGAACAGTAAGGGGAATCACAACAGCAAAGTCAGCTGAGGCCTAAAGACTATCAGCAGGTTCTATGTGTTTAAGAAGAAAGTGAAAAATGATTTCCCAGAAATGTTTCCTTCTGAGTGGCTAGTAATATGATTTGCAGGGCTTAAACCATCTTAATCCTCTATACTGCAGTGCAACTTGCCTTGAAAGAACTCTTTGAACTCATACTTCCGAATATAGAATAACATGTACTGTAGGTTCAATCAAATGCCATTGGGCATCCTGAAAGTTATGTGTACATTTATTAATCTGAAAGCTCAGTCTTGACAAATGGATCTTGGAATATCTCTGACAGACTTAGGCTCCCATTGGAACTATGATGAGTGCGTTTTGAAATAATTTTGGTTATGCTTTCAAAAGTAATTCTGCCATATATATTTAAATGACTAGATAATGCTATGTTTAACTAGAATTATGAAAGAGATTCCTTTGAGCCTTTGCTCTTTTGAATCCAAGTATCTGTGAGAGTAGATCAATGATCAGAAGGCCATCAGCTGTTGTGTAAACAATGCCCAGATGCAGGATATTCAAAGCAGTCCCTCCTTCCCCTTCAGTAAGGGTGCAGGGTCAGAATTGTTAGGCTGCTACCTTTATCATTTTCTCTAATTAATATCCCCAGTCAGACACATATTTACCTCTTTTAGTCTTGACTGTACTAACAGAGATCTGACGCTACCAAAAGGTTATTTTCAGTAAAGTTATCTGCTCAACATTTCAATCACTATTGAAATCAAAAAAATACAGTTTCTCTTTATCTATTGCTTTTTACATATTAAAGCCATGTTTTTAAATTTTATGCAAGGTGACAAATATATTTTAGATATGCCACCAAATAGTGAGTTTCCTACATAAATGACCAACTGTTTTACTGCAGTGTCCAAACCATAATTTATAGAACTGGTGTATATTATTTTATGTAGTCATAGCACCCAGAAAAAAAGTCGGAAGTATGTCCTCTTTTGTTTTTTTGTATGTTTCAACATATTAGTTTCATGCAACAGCACAAATCTTGTAAGAATTAATAGAAAGGCATCTGGTAAAAAGAAACTGCTCTTCTCATTCTGCATTGAGCTTTTTCTAGTATAAATTAAAGCTGAAGATAAGATTTTAATTACTTGGGAGATCATGAACACATAAATCTATGTGAAATCGCATACAAGTGAATAACCTACAATAAACAACCTGCTCTCAAAGAAACAATTTATTGGGACTTACTCCCTGTAAGCATACATAGGATTATGGCTTTGATGTGCATATACTTTAAATAGCAAGGCTAAAGACCTCTCCCAATATCAGGTATCCACCTATCTCTCCTCCTGCCTCCCCACCCCCAGAAAATCCCTATGAATGAGATCTAGGATCATTGCAAGATTGGTGGATATATATATATTTTTCTTCACAAACAACTCACTTGAAACTGTTTAACTTCAGTAAATGGGAAACTAAACATTCCCAAATAGAAGGGATGCTGAAGTTCAAAATTCATATTAATTTGCATAGCAATAAGCAAATAGTACTGAGGTATTGTAAATAGCGCCCTTTCTCCAGTAATGAGTAGGGATCTAGATTTAAATTAGATTCAATACAAATATTTGACTAAGTACATCCAGAGAACTTTGATGCAGGCTAAAACACTGGCAGTGAACTCGATGACTTGGGACAGGTAGGGAAGTTTCTGAAATACAGCCAAGGCCACAGCTTATGCTTGAAATGCCATTCTGCAGAGCCACATGTTAACACAAGGTAATACTAAAAGTAGCCTCTGACCTACAACCATTTGTTTAGCCATGTTCAAAGTGAAAATGGCACTGGAAAAAGGTGACTTGTGACTAGTCTTCAGTTTGCAGACATTGCAGCATCCCATTGGTTACATGATCAAAATGCAGGCACTTGTCAACTGGCATATAATTAGGACAGTTACAGTGTCCTGGGGTCACTTGATCACCATTTGCCACCTTCCTAGCCAGCTTCCAACAAGCAAGGTTAATGGGGGGAACTGGATTCAATAATGACCATCTGATTTTCTTAACAAGCATGGCAACTACCTTGCTTAGCAACAGAAATTCTGGTCCCAATTGTGGTCATAAGCCGAGAACTACCTATAATAGTAGCTTCAAAGGATGCAACTGTGATATGTTAAAATATTCTGCTTACAGAGAAGGTGAAATAAAAAGAAACTGTCTAATTATAGGTAATTGTAAGAAAGTAGTCAATTAATATCACAATGGCATAAGTGAATGATGAAAGCCTTAAATAGCAGAAAGGTGCTACTATCACGCAGGGATAAAGTTGGCTGCTCTAGACATGAGTAATATTCTCCAAAATAAGCTTTGTGCTTGACCTCTCTTTATGTGTGGCATTAACTATTTTTAAGACTTATTTAGACTAACCAGTAAAGTATCATCAAGAAATAGAACAGTGATTATAAAATAGCCATGTGAAAAAGTTTTACCGTTTGGATAAGCATATAATTACTGGCGTTCCAATATTATATCTATACAAGGTTTCCCTGGAGGACAATGATTTATCTGATAGAGGAGATTATTTGTAGCTCAGGGTTGAAATGAAGGGTCCTTGGTGCTCTGAGCTTGGATGTTTTCTTGCAGATATTGCTTACCTGAATTAGATAACATCATCAGTGCAGTGTATTTCTATTTCTATGTACGTACAGAAGCAGTCTAATTATCTCCAATTCGTTAGAGGGTTTTTTTTTACTAACATGAGGTTAAATCTATAAAATCCTTTTAAGCATTCAAGGTCCCAGACATTTTTGCTTTCCTCAACCCCATGGCAGTTCCTTGCCAAATTTCAAAGGTCTCTGAAACAGCACAGAGTTTTGATGGGAGTTTCTCAGGCATGGTACAATGTCAACACAGAAGGAACTGACTGTAAGGTTCTTGCTGGAGCCTCATAAAAGTCTTGAAAAAGATCCTTATTTGACTTCAGTTTAATGTACTAAGCACACTGCCTTGAAAACACCCTAGTAAGTACATCCTTGACATTGTTTCTTTCACACATTCAGTTCCACATATGTTGCCAGACAAGTATTATATCATTGATAAAATAATGATCAAAGCTATTGGATTGACTTGTAATGCCAACCTCTCCAAGCTTTAATTCTAAATAATTATTGCCAGTATAATTATATACTCTTTGGACTAGGTGACATATACGTCCTCAAGCTGATTCTTGAAAGTAAAACTCAGAACAAACTAATGTCATAAACAAGTCAAGAAATGGAATGCACAATAGACTCCGTTAATAATGTACAGATTCATAGTTTGGTTAGCGGGAATGCCATAATTGGCTTTTTTTTTTTTTCAGATAAACTTCTGATAAAGCATACAACATACTAAAAAATTAGAATTTTGAATTCTTAGACAAATTCACATGGACTTAAATATCCTGACTCAATATTTCCAATTGCATTGGTTAACTATAATAATTCTCCCAAGAGTAATGCTGAACTATATGGTATAAAATAAAAAAGTATAAACTGTCTATTTCCAACGTAACCTTTGAAGTTCCCTTTTAAGTGGTGAATTAAGAAAAAGCTACCAGACATGTTCCACCGAATCGGAAATATCAAAGCCTTATAGCTTCTTTTTCACATTATGAGTTTACCTGCCTATATTTTAAAGAGAAAAAACATGGAGTATGTTTGCTCTATTTGCAACAAAAATAAATGATGGGATGATGGGGCAAGATTAATTTATATATGATAAATGATCATGTGATGGGGCAAGATTAATTTACAGTTTAAAATAAATGGAAAGCACAACCAAAGCTAAGAAGCTATCTGTTTAAAAGAGGGTGTAAAGAGATGAGTTCAACTACATGGCAGCAACATCTACACTGTCCCAGGCAGTTAGCTCTGAATGCCATTTCTAGATTTTTCATGATTTGTTCCCAAAGGAAGCCTCAAAGTACACTAGCAGCAACCTCTACTGGATAGTGAGGGAAATCTTTCCCAGTGCTATTCTAGAGGATGCCAACGGATTTAATGCTCATTGCTCAGGCTGGAATTCCTGGCAACTGTTTGTAGGACCTTCGTTCACAATCCACTTCATGGATGAGAGAGAGAAATAAACAAGAATCCTACCTTTAGCAATGGCACTTTCATAATTTGTATTACTTCAGACACTGTTTTTATAAATAAGTATAAAATGGTTTATGCTAAGCAATTAGAAACATTTCCCACCTAACATGCTTGCTCTAAGGCTACTGACAGCAACTGATACCTGTCAGTTGTAGTCAAATTAATTTCATCTAAGCTTCTTACTAGTATCTTAACTGGAAGTTATTAAGAAGACTCTATGTCTATTGAACTATAAAATAATTAAATATAATGAGCTAAGATTGTCTAAGGCTACACTTTCCTTATTTTTGTTTTTGCTTAAAAGCAAAGTTCTTACTTATATTTATAATAATATCAGAAAATAAAAAGTGCAATTTAAGATTGGATACTGGATGGACTGATTTGGTCACTCTTATCAGTATCATTATTCTGGAGCCACATCAATCATCTGTTTTTTCTAGTCTTTGAAGAAGCAACAATGAAAACATTAAGGCTTATAGTAACAGCAAGGAGTGCAGAATGGCACTAAAATCAAGCCAAACCTTCCTTTCCATATTTTCTAGGCCACTCCCTCCAAAATCCATAAAAAGTGCTAGTTTCACTTCTCCAATTACAAAAGCATGGCAATGTTTTTCTACAAAACTATGAAATATCAAGGCTTATAATCTGTACATTGGATTCTCCTCTTCAAAGATTAAAGCAGAATGAAAGGCGATTCCCTTTGACTGTAAGATTTTAGTCTGTACACTGCACACAGGGAAACAGTCTAACAGCAAGATCCCCATAGAATGTATGTAAGAATGCCAGAAATGGTCCATGTTGGCTTTGACTATCAGGGAGATCAGAATCCATGATCAGTAATAGATACTCAAAATAAACCCTTAATGTTTAAGGCCAAATAGTTTATAAAATCTAGCTTGTTGGGTCTCAGTATCAACAACAGCTGCGTTTTGTCACAGAAGGCTGTCTTCTAAGTTTGAAACCCTTACCAATGGATGGAGGGTTGGCATCTGTGGATGGAATTCTACGACCTGCAGTGGTTGGGAAAAAAACAGCATTAAAAGAGTATTAAAAGAACAATTGAAGACTGTAAATAAAATGAGAGGCTATACTAATATAATAAAGAAATAGAGACTTCTTCCTAAATCTAGTTCTATTAAAAGATACTCATAATTTTGATAATACATAAAACACAGAGAGATGATGACACAGGGCATTACAGATAAAAATTTAATCATCAATGCTACAGCTGTTCTTCAACAGCCTAGAAATCAGGCTAATCTTTCTTCAAATGATAAGATTACAGGGTGTCAGGGGAAAAAAATGATAAAATACTTTTAAAAAAAAGACTGGAAGCCTTAATATGGAATTTTTGATGAACAAAGGAAATACTGATGATTTATAGATATGGGGGGGAGGATTAAAGAAGGGAAAAGAGTAAGATAGCAATTACTCCATAGAAAGAAGGGCAGAACTTAAAATTCTATGTTTTCTTTTTTTACTTCTCCTTGTTCTTATTTCATTTCTTTGTTCTTATTTTTCTTTTCATTTTAGCACTGTTATTGTATTATAAATTATAATAAAAATATTAACCCTTCCCCCAAGTATTAGGATTATGTGTTTCTTGAATTAAACCAAAAGTACTGGTGAACTATCTAATAATTTATTCAAACTGCTTGGAATTCATCTTATAAGCTGAATGATTAATGATCAACTTCACCTTTAATTTGGAAAAAGCTCACCTATAAATTTAGCATTTCAAATTTAATTAAGTAAAAGTATCACACAAAATTGCCAGTCTTATCAGATTAATTATATAACATTAATTATCAGATATTGATAATTTCTTTTTCTCTCTCTTCATGGAACCAAAGGAAATATTACACAATAAACTGGCAATTTGCTGAGGCAAATATATATATTTTGGACAGTACTAATTATCACAAAATACACTATTAAACATGATACTGGATAGCTTAAATGAAGCTTAAATATTTCATAGCAACAGTTGCATATACAACAGTAAATAAATATTAAACCTCTATGTTTAAATTAATTTTCTAGGAGAGAAGTGTATTATTTTTCTTACAATACCACAGAAACTTGGGAACAAGAACATGTGTTTTAAATGTGTCTACTTAATACTTTTGAGAAGTGCTTTCCTCAACACAATGAAGTACTAATTTCAAAAAGTTTGCATAGCTAATGCTTACTGTATATTTCATATCCTCTCCTTCTAGTGATAAGAAACAAACCCACTACATATTAGTTAGCAAAGTTAACAGAATGAAAAATGTTAATGCCGGTACATTTCTTATTCTTATGCCAAGATATGATTTGAAAGATCAAATTAACCTCTGCGTCCCAATGATGAAATGAAAATAATGGTAATCATGAAGAGAATGTACAACTTGGTAGAAGCAGAGCATGAAGCTCATATAATAACAATTCTTTTTTGTTAATAACTAGGAACTCAAGAAGAAAAACATTAGTGATTTACTGACATTGAATACTTACTTATTTCTATAAACAGTTCATTTATGTTTATTGCATTTTTTGCACTAGTCTCTACAAATATTGCATGGATGGAATCTGCATAGTCTTTAGCATCTTTTTCAGTAACTTCTCTGCAGGGTGAGAAGAGAATACATACTATAAATAAACAATAATGATTTACCTTCATTTTAGCAAAGAAAATTAATTGCAAATCAATGTAGCATTATCAGTTATTTCTACAACTAACCCAAAGTCTGTAACACACTTTGTCTGAGAGATGTGGAAATATAATCAGTTTCTGTTTAACAGAATTTGTAGTGGTAGTACATCTTTCTAGACTGCCAAACATTAGTGGTTCAATATAAAAGATAGCTGCCGAGAGGCATGACATAGACAGCTACAGAAATTGATTGATAGATTGAATTAATAAAATATAGCAACAAAAGGGATGTGGATAATTCTGCACATCATAAAACATAAACATTTGGTTTCATAAAGATTTACTGATAGCTAAAAGGCAGTACTTTTTATAATGTATGTTCAGGAAGGCATGATTGACAATTAGATGTTCAAATGAAGTTTAATTTCAACATTCCTACATCTACTTCCCAGCATTCTGCCCTCCACTCAACCAATTAGTTAGGAACTACCAGGATGCTCTTTTTTTCTCCCTTTCAAACAGGATTTAATCAAATGCAAGACTCTTTCATAGTTATATTTCATAGTTATATACAGTTTATGCTGCATCCCTTCATTATATAACACATAGACCAATTTTCTTTCAGTGGCTTGATTAACATAGTGACCGATAATTAAAATGAAAGTAAATTACTGTCGTGAATATTAAAAACCTAATAAAATTTGTTTTCAGACAGCCTAAGTGTTTCTTGCCTCTTCTTCAATATATTAAAATTAATTAAAGATTAAAGTAACCATATATTTTGGGAAACTAAGTATACCAAGAGATTGTGGTAGGTTTGTAATAAAATGTTACCAACAGCTGGATAAGACTCTGTTTAATTTACCTTACATCATTAAGATCACACTTATTTCCAGCAATTGCTACAACAATATTGGGCGGTCCATGTTGGCGAAGTTCTTTTACCCAGTTTTTTAATGTTGAAAACGTTTCCTAAAATGGAAACAAGATGATCAATAAATTTAATAAAATAGCCAATTTGTAGAATTTGCAAATGCATTTAATTTACCTCTTTTGTAATATCATAGACTATAATAGCTGCGGCAGACCCTCGATAATACATTGGTGCCAAAGCACGAAACTGTGAAGAGAAAAAACACATAAAAATAGCTTCTCTGCCATAGTCATCATATCAAATATTAAATGAAAAGGGGATTGAAATATGAGTAAGAGAAATAAAATAAAATTCATTATGAAGCATCTTTGTCCTCTATCAGTTTTTTTCCTCACATTTCCTCCGAACAAACAAGTAATGCAACTAAATGAGAACCTAAGTTCCTAAACTTGGGAAAGCAATTTAAACAAAGAGAAAGTGATTGGCTCTGATTGCTTAACCAGTTTCACAATTCACTGGATTATATGTACCAAGAGTAGTCTAAACTCTTAACCCTTTAACCAATATAAAACATGCTGATGCTCTATGATAAATTGTGGAAGTGCAAGGAGACAGTACAATTATATCTTTATTTCAATTTTTTATGTTTTTAATTAAAGCAATAAAGATGCTGGCATAATTTACTTTCCATCTCTAACACTATATATTATATTATATTATATTATATTAA